>CM038676.1:286705182-287093910 GCA_021605205.1 Aegilops longissima
GATTAGTTAGTTAAACCTAATTAACTTAATCGAGGCTAACGGTGGGACCCACACGTCGGCGTTGACCATCAACGCCCACATTGACTAGCCGACGTCATCTTGACGTCATCTTGACGTCGGCGTGCCTTTATTTGGATAATGTTGATTTAATTAATTAAATAAATTCGAGAAAATGATTAAATCTTTAGAAAATCATATCTTTTAATCCGTAATCCGGTTAAAATATTTTCAACATGAAAGTTGCTCGAGCAGCGAGGCGATTCCGGATCGCGATCCGTTCGTCCACCGCCGTCTCTAACCTATCGAACCTGCAAACCTTCCCCTCCGGTTCATCATCGGCAGACGTCCGGAGCAGGATAACTTCCGGATGCTTTCCCCTAAACCAAGACCCCCCTCTACCACGTTAGAACACGCCTAGCATCGCTTCTTGGCATGTCATGCATCGTTTGCATCTGTTATCGTGTATTCATTGTTTCTTCCCCTCTTCTCTTGATGAACTACGAGACCGACGCAGCTGCGGTGGCCGTTCGACTACGATCTTGACGATCACTCTCTCTTGCCGAGCAACCAGGCAAGCCCCCCTTTGATCATCCCGATATCGCCCATTCCATTCTCTTATTGCTTGCACTAGATTTTTGCTCTTTGTTATTGTTGCTCCTATTACATTGCATAGCTTTGTTTATTGTAACTTTGCTTTGTTACCTACCCTTATCCTAAACTGCTTAGTATAGGTTGGTTAGAGACCCATCGGTGACCCCACCTTGTCCTTGTTGCCCTGCTTCATCATTGAAGACCCGATCAGCGGGATCGAAGACCAGGCCCGACACCGCACATCACTTCCCTTAGTTGCTCGACACTACTAGGTTACTATCGAGTCCGAGGGTGAAACCTCTGACACCTCCGATATTAACCACAGTAGTATAGTTATCGGTTGTGGTCATCGAGGGTGATTTCCTCTTTAACCACCTCCGTCACGACTCGTCGTGCAACCCCTCAAGTGTGGACCTCGGGGTGAATCCTCTTATGTTCACCTTGACGACTACATTGAGTGGAATACACGGGGTGATTCCTCGGTTTTCCCTTGATGTTTGGACTCACGGTTACTTGGACTTTTACCACTGTTACTTGGAAAGGCGGGTCGACCACGAGGGTACCAGCGTGTTAATTGCAGTGATGTGGAGCGGGTTGACTGGATGGTGCCGCGAGATACTTACGAGGCGTGGCGGGCATTCATAGCCCTTGCCACAAGTCCTCGAGGCGGGCAGCGGGTCACATCTTTCGTGAGTTACGCTTGTTACCGCGCGTTCCTAATCCACTCGATTTGGATATTTGATCCGAGGGCCTCGGCACGATAGCACTAACCATCACGTGGGCTAAGTATGGGCGTTCTGCGTCGTATACATCAGCCGAAGCTTATTAGGCGTCGGCGTCGGGCGGCCTTGGCGGGATTAGGCTGGAGCGCTGTTAGGCTAGGTCTGCTTCCGGCCGCCCTACATAGCGTCGAGGAGTTCGGGGAGATGGCCCATGACCCACAGGGGCATAGGTTTAGTCCGGCGTCTGGCCTCTCTATTAAGCCTAGGTCGGGTTGCGGCGTATTGTTTGACCGAGGCGGGCATGACCACAGAAAGTGTGTCGGCGGAGTTAAGCGGCGTGGTGGGTAAGTTGGTGCACCCTGCAGGAAGAAAACATCTATCGATAGCCTGTCCTCTGATAACGGACGCTTGGAGTTGTATCGATCGATACAACTAGAACTGGTTACTTGAGATGAGACATGGATATGAGCAATGGATTGCGATGAGAATTGGTTTGTGATGATAACTGGATAGTATGGCTCTGGGATTTCTTTCTCGCAGGGAGTCGAGGAAGGATCTCTGGCCGAGGTTGATAACACTCTGCTACTTTAAGTTATGTTACTCTACTCCCTCTTGTTTGCTGCAAGATGGTGGTTTCGGAAGATGCTAGTCTTCGATAGGACTAGGCCTTCTCTCTATTACGGCATTCTGCGATTCAGGTCCTTGATATGGCCTTTACACATATATCCATGCATATGTAGTGTAGCTCCTTGCTTGCAGTACTTTGGATGAGTACTCACGGTTGCCTTGTTCCCCTTTTTCCTATCTCTACTCGATTGCTGCAATCGGGCGATGGAGACCAGGATCGAGCGCCACCGCCTCGGCGACTACTACTCGGGCGCCTACTACTACGAGCAGCCAGCGGCGGCGACCGGGAGTGACCTAGGAGGATCCCGAGGCGGAGGCCTGTCCTCTTCGATCTGTATCCCGTTTGTGTTAGCCATCTTATGGCACCTTGTTTAACTTATGTACGTACTCGGATATTGTTGCTTCCGCGACTTCGTCTATGATCGAGCACTTGTATTCGAGCCCTCGAGGCCCCCGGCTTGTATTATGATGCTTGTATGACTTATTTTATTTGTAGAGTTGTGTTGTGATATCTTCCGTGAGTCCTTGATCTTGATCGTACACATTTGCGTGCATGATTAGTGTCTGATTGAATCGAGGCGTCTGAAGATTGGTATCGAGCCATTGCTGTAGGAAATCCTTCCACACTCCTTGGCGAAGTCGAGTCTAGACATTGCAAAACTTTTACTAACATGGCTGTGTGTCTTATGGGCTGCGTCGCCATTGGGTGGTATTAGGATCTTTTACTCCTCGATCTTTACTCAGAGATTCTGAACTCTCTTCTACTCGGGTTAAGCGATTTTGTTAAAACCACACTAACTTTAGGTTCTCGCAAGTACTTTCTCCGGAGAGCCCCTCACTTCAGATGGTGGATACGCTAATCGGATGATTCGAAGATACTATCGATGTCCTCTCGAGGCCTTGTGCTCATCACTTATGCTATTCGACCACCGATAAATCCGTATGGATTACTACTTACACTTACCATTCATCGATCACCCCCGGTGATCTTGTTATTACAAGATACCCAAGTTTTCTCTATTGATCCGAGAATACTTTGTGCCTCTTGCCTAGCAGTTCTTTGCCACATGAATACCCCTTCAAATAAATCCTCGCACTTGTCGGTATCCGCTCATTCCTGTTGTTCATGTGTTACACAAAATTCTTCAAAATACTATTCGATCTCCGAGAATCCTCTGGAGCCTTTGGCTCTTGAAATTCTTGCTTGCTTGCATTATGGTTAATCCCATAAGTCTCGTAGCCATATTGACATTCCTTGTCATTATCATTTTGGGTCATTGACTCAATATGTTTGCGAATACCATAATCATCATTGATTCTTATAAGTTACCTTTACGGCTGAGCTGCCATTCTTTTAACGGAATTGGTTCTTGACCAATCCAATTGCCGTTGATTGTACCCTAAGGCTATTCAACTTATCCACCCCTAAATCGAGCATTGCTTGATCCCTTGTTTTAGGAATCATAATTCATTTGCATTTGACAATTGAGTTAGTCGATTGTTTCTATAATTTGATCTCCTTGCATTCTTCTTCCTCTAGATGAGTCTTGATGCTCACATCGGATCCCTTGTGGACCACGGGTCCTTTGTTGGATTTTATCGACAACGCCCTTCATTTTCATTAACCTTGTGAGCTTTTCCTCGATACACAATGCCTTTGGTAAATTGCATCCTTCCCTTTGCCAACCATGCTCCGCTTTCGAGCTAGTGGTATTTACTATTGAAGCTTGTGGTATATGTTTCCGTGTTACCTGCGGGTTGAACCTATGCCTTCCTTTATATGTGTGAACTCGGAAGTTTACACGAGTCATACTCATCTGGTATTTCACCAGGTACAACTTTCAACACCAATGCCTTCATCAGAGCGAGAAGTGAATGGAAGGGTATGCATTGGAAAAGTGGAGTCGACCTTGAACTTTGTGTTCATGCCCATGGACACGATGTAGATCTTATCATTAAAACTTCTCTTAAATTAATTATTCCTTTGGTATAAGTTCATCTTATATCTGGGATCTGGCCTTTTTCAATCGTGGTTCCGACCATGATTGTTCTTCTTCATCTCATTTCTCGGACAAGTTAAAACAATTGTCTCCTATGGATCAATACACCAGTCCAACCTTTACTTTGATCTTGTGTCGAGTATTACCCCCCTGGTATCTCGAGATTGTCATGGAACTGCATAACTTTTTATGAGTTCTTCAGGTGCTACCTTCCCACTGATTCCAATTTTTCACGGGCTCTGAGTTTTAAACACTCAAAGACACCGATAAATGAACCGAGTCCGCACTACGGTTCAACAACTCTTCAGTGAGCTTCTATAAGTACGAGTTGGTACCCGATCACGCCGTTCCTAGCCTGTTTGGCTATATCGTTGTCGTGATGATTTTTAACTGTACTACCCGTTCCTTCTTCACGGAACACAATTTTCGACGGTGAATTAACCTTACGTCGATCCTCATCGTCTTATCATTTCACCTTGGACAACAAGCTTGGTATCAAGTTTGTGTCGTACCCTTGGTTCTAATAACCTTTCACGTCAGCATTAATTTGACTTGATGTCATCACCGATCGATTACATCTTCATGAAGTCACTCGACAATTGTGTCGTGATCACCAACATTCTGAGCTCATCCAGGATATCAACTGAAATCATGATGAGAAATACCATCCTTGCCCTCGATGATTTGTACTATCATCGATCCCTTTATTGCCTTCCCACCAACACAAGCTTGTTCATGTTTGGTGTTATACCTTGAGTTCCTTGCTACCCAGCAATCGTTCTTCTCTACCTTGGAGTATTACCATCTGTTAATATCAAGGATGTTGTGAGGACTGCTCCACCTCTTAAGAAATTCTGGGTATTGAGATGCTACTCACCATCACCATTCTTTCTTGGTCCCCGTGTTGCTTCCAACCGGTGTACCAACAAGTGAACGGTGCTGTTTGGATTCTGCCCTTCTGGCAGGCTTCTTGCTTTGTAGTGAAATTCTTAGCCTATCGATTATTGAGTCACCATTCTGACATCGGTCGTGCAACCCAACCCATCGGGCGCACCTTTCAACCAATGTTTACTTGTGTATGTTTTCCTCGAGCATATTTCCTAGTATCATTTGTTCCGACAAATGTTATCTCCTTGTTCACCTAAATGTGGGAGTCTATCTTTTGGGAATCTCGGTGAATTGTCGTTGAGTTCACCAGAAACCTCCTTGTCCTCTCCTTGGGTTAAAGATGGACTATTGTTAACGGAAATCACATCATAGTTCTTTTCCCCGAGAATCTTACAAGGTCATCTCGTCAGCTTGCGTTGCACCTTTTCTTCTCAGGTATACTAAGCCTGAGGTATCCTGACACCAATCGGATCTGAATCTCGGTCAGATATGATGGTTGGGACGACTTTCCAAGAGTTATGATGTTGATACTTTGATGACCTGGTAGCATGATGTCATGCCTAGCACCCCCCCCCCGGCTCGAGGACCTATCATTATAGTTTCCTTTTCAGCAGGGTTATCCGTTCATCCATGAGGAAATTGTAAGACTTATTCTACCAGTTAGTCCTGATGAATCCTTCGTGATTCCAAGTCTGATCTTCACCTAAAGACCATGTCAATGCTATCTCGAAACATGTCTGTGGTACTCTGATTTTCTACAAGAACATTCGAAGCCAAATGCTAAATGTTTCTTGCTCAATTATCCGAACACCGTTGTTTGGGTATTGACATGAAATTTCTCTCCCCTTACCTAAAGGGTTTTCTACATTATCTCCTATCGTGGATATCTTGCTCTGCTTATCCTTGGGAAGGATATACCCACAAATATGTGTTTAAACACATTTTTCCTTTCCATTGTTCGGTTTAACCTAATGATCACATTTTCCTTTCCATGGGTCTGTTTGACCCTTCTTGTGACCTATATAATCTAGCGGTGATAATCCCACTTAGTTAAGCACCTCGTTGTACCACCCTGTAAGTAAGACCCTATTACTACTATTGATGACATTCCGGTAACCACCGACGGACGAGAACCTTGCCTATTGGTCCGCCTCGTTCAACGAGCAGGGAAATGGTTCTCTTCGTCTCTCGGCCTTGGTACCTATGTTGTTGCCGACATGACCCCCTCAAGTCTCCTCTGACATGCCTTGCTTACATGATCGTGCAAGATGTCACCACCCTTCCTACCTTCAACCCACATGGTGGGCCCATAACCCACAGGTCCACTGGATTGAAACCTGACTCTCCTGTACCCCCCTGTTCCCAAAGTTATTCCTCCCGCGTGGACTCGTATGTAATTCACGGGCCACTTACTCTCGCGATACTTACTCTCGCTACTCTGAACCCCCTTCTCACCCGCTTGGGGCCTATTATGGTACCTTCGTACCTTACTCTCGAGGTATTTCATAAGTTCAACTCGAGAGTTAATCTTATCTAATCCATGGGTTACCCCAGTTTGTTACCCTTAGAAGCTTTGTGTAAGTAGTGGCGGCCCTTTTCTTTCGTAAAATGCGATGGAGTTCCGTAGAAATGATGACCAGTTTATCATGATGCATCGGAATAAAGGATTGAAGACATCAATGAAGGGATTAACTTCTTGAGAAGATCCGTTAGATTATCGTAACGGACCTTTCCCCCTTGCTCCCCTCTTAAATCTCGGGACGAGATTTCTTGTAGTGGAGGAGAATTGTGACGCCCGGGTAATCTTGCTACAGTAATCCTGCGCTAATCATGCCACGTCATCCCGATTACTATTACTAACCTCGCAATAATCTGAGACCGTTCAAATTCAAATTGCTTTTAACAATAAAAGTTTTCAAAAATTAAAACAAAATTGTTAAATTGGTTGCTAAATATTACAAAGGTAATTGTGATGAAGTAACCACATTTTAGAAAATGCCTAAGCATTTTTAAATGATTTAAAAAAAGTAAAAAAGTAGAAGGACCCCTCCTCCCCCGGGGCGAATGGCCCAGTTAATATCAGGCCAAAAGGCCCAACCAGGTCGCCCCTCACTCCTCCATACCCCCCCACCGGAACCCTACCCACCCGATCCCCACTTCCCCCCCCCTCGATCCCCACTCCTCCCCGAGCGGATCGGGTCGATCCCCATTCCCCTCGACCTCTCGCCTCCGCCTCCTTCGGCCCGTCGGCCCCGCCCTCGTCCCCGAGCCTTGCCCGCCCAGCGCCCCCCCCCCCCCCTCCTCGGCCTCCTCGCCTCCCCTCGTCGCCCCGAACCCCCGGCGCCCCGGTGCCCTACCTCGCCCCATGGCGGGAGGGCAGCGCCACGGAGCCCGCCCGTCTTCCCAGCCGCCGCGCGGCCTGCCTCGTCGGCGTCCACCTCGCCGGCCTTCCTCCTCGCCCGGTAGCGTCGTCCCGACTCTTCCTCAACCCCGCTGCCACGTACCCCTCGACTACGGTGAGGCCCTCGGCCTCCCCTTCCCCAGACACGCCGCCCGCTCGTGCGCGTACACTGTCGAGCTCCCAGCATACTGGACCCGCTGGCGCGCCCGGCCGTGGCCGGCAGCAGCCTTCGCGTCCGCCCCCCTCTCGAACAAACCCGGCCATGGAGGGTCTCCGCTGCCCTTCTGCTGCCCGCCCGCCACCGCGCCTCCATCCGCGGCTCTGGCCGCGCCACTTGGCTGTCGCCCGGCCAGGGCTCCCGCTCCCGCCTCCCGCCGACGCAGCTAGGCCTCGCGCCCTTGCTGCGGTGGCCTCGGGCACGGGCACCCATTGCCCGAAACCGCCGCGCCCGCACCTGGTGCCCAGCGCCACAAGCGCCCGAAACCCACTAAGGCCCTTGGGGCCTATGACAGATGGGCCCCACGCCCAAAACTTTATTTTTTTAATAATAATAAAAATAAAGTTTAATATTAATAAAATTAATTAATTAATTAATTAATTAAGGAGTTAATTAATTATAATTAGCTTAACCTAATTAACTAATTAGCTTAATTAATTAGTGATTAGTTAGTTAAACCTAATTAACTTAATCAGAGGCTAACAGGTGGGACCCACACGTCGGCG
The DNA here is from genome assembly GCA_021605205.1 of Aegilops longissima. Lineage (NCBI taxonomy): Eukaryota > Viridiplantae > Streptophyta > Magnoliopsida > Poales > Poaceae > Aegilops > Aegilops longissima. Next base: position 286,713,135 of record CM038676.1, read on the forward strand.
TTGACCAGATCAACGCCCACATTGACTCGCTGGCGTCATCTTGACGTCATCTTGACGTCGGCGATGCTTTATTTGGATAATGTTGATTTAATTAATTAAATAAATTCGAAAAATGATTAAATCTTTAGAAAATCATATCTTTTAATCCGTAATCCGGTTAAAATATTTTCAACATGAAAGTTGCTCGAGCGGCGAGGCGATTCCGGATCGCGATCCGTTCGTCCACCGCACGTCTCTAACCTATCGAACCTGCAAACCTTCCCCTCCGGTTCATCATCAGTCGACAGACGTCCGGAGCAGGATAACTTCCGGATGCTTTCCCCCTAAACCAAGTACCCCCTCTACCACGTTAGAACACGCCTAGCATCGCTTCTTGGCATGTCATGCATCGTTTTGCATCTGTTATCGTGTATTCATTGTTTCTTCCCCTCTTCTCTTGATGAACTACGAGACCGAGCCAGCTGCGGTGGCGGTTCGACTCTGATCTTGTGATCACTCTCTCTTGCCGAGCAACCAGCAAGCCCCCTTTGATCATCCCGATATCGCCCATTCCATTCTCTTATTGCTTGCACTAGATTTTTGCTCTTTGTTATTGTTGCTCCTATTACATTGCATAGCTTTGTTTATTGTAACTGCTTTGTTACCTACCTTACCCTAAACTGCTTAGTATAGGTTGGTTAGAGACCCATCGGTGACCCCACCTTGTCCTTGTTGCCCTGCTTCATCATTGAAGACCCGATCAGCGGGATCGAAGACCAGAGCCCGACACGCACATCACTTCCCTTAGTTGCTCGACACTACTAGGTTACTATCGAGTACCGGGGTGAAACCTCTGACACCTCCGATATTAACCCTGTAGTATAGTTATCCGGTTGTGGTCATCGAGGGTGATTTCCTCTTTAACCACCTCCGTCGACTCTGTCGTGCAACCCCTCAAGTGTGGACCTCGGGGTGAATCCTCTTATGTTCACCTTGACGACTACATTGAGTGGAATACACGGGGTGATTCCTCGGGTTTTCCCTTGATGTTTGGACTCACGGTTACTTGGACTTTTACCGTTACTTGGAAAGGCGGGTGCGACCACGAGGGTACCAGCGCGTGTAATTGCAGTGATGTGGAGCGGGTTGACTGGATGGTGCCCGAGATACTTACGGCGTGGCGGGCATTCATAGCCCTTGCCACAAGTCCTCGAGGCAGAACAGCGGGGTCACATCTTCGTGAGTTACGCTTGTTACCGCGTTCCTAATCCACTACGATTTGGATATTTGATCCGAGGGCCTCGGCACGATAGCACTAACCATCACGTGGGCTAAGTATGGGCGTTCTGCGTCGTATACATCAGCGAAGCTTACTAGGCGTCGGCGTCGGGCGGCGCTTGGGATTGGGCTGGAGCGCTGTTAGGCTAGGTGCGCTTCCGGCCGCCCTACATAGCGTCTTGAGAGTTCGGGGAGATGGCCCATGACCCACAGGGGCATAGGTTTAGTCCGGCGTGCTGGCCTCTCTATTAAGCCTAGGTCGGGTTGCGGCGTATTGTTTGACCGAGGCGGGCATGACCACAGAAAGTGTGTCCGGCCGGAGTTAAGCGGCGTGGTGGGTAAGTTGGTGCACCCTGCGGTGAAGAAAACATCTATCGATAGCCTGTCCTCTGATAGCGACGCTTGGAGTTGTATCGATCGATACAACTAGAACTGGTTACTTGAGATGAGACATGGATATGAGCAATGGATTGCGATGAGAATTGGTTTGTGATGATAAGCTGGATAGTATGGCTCTGGGATTTCTTTCTCGCGAGGAGTCGAGGAAGGATCTCGGCGAGGTTGATAACACTCTGCTACTTTAAGTTATGTTACTCTACTCCCTCTTGTTTGCTGCAAGATGGTGGTTTCGGAAGATGCTAGTCTTCGATAGGACTAGGCCTTCTCTCTATTACGGCATTCTGCATTCAGTCCACCGATATGGCCTTTACACATATATCCATGCATATGTAGTGTAGCTCCTTGCTTCGAGTACTTTGGATGAGTACTCACGGTTGCCTTGTTCCCCTTTTCCTATCTCTACTCGATTGCTGCAATCGGGGCGATGGAGACCAGATCGAGCGCCACCGCCTCGGCGACTACTACTCGGGCGCCTACTACTACGAGCAGCCCGGCGGCGACGACCGGGGGAGTGACCTAGGAGGATCCCGAGCGGAGGTCTGTCCTCTTCGATCTGTATCCCGTTTGTGTTAGCCATCTTATGGCACCTTGTTTAACTTATGTCTCGTACTCGAGATATTGTTGCTTCCACTGACTTCGTCTATGATCGAGCACTTGTATTCGAGCCCTCGAGGCCCCTGGCTTGTATTATGATGCTTGTATGACTTATTTTATTTGTAGAGTTGTGTTGTGATATCTTCCCGTGAGTCCTTGATCTTGATCGTACACATTTGCGTGCATGATTAGTGTACGATTGAATCGAGGGCGTCACAGCTATGCCCCCCCGCCCCGCTCGGGGCTCACCGGGGTCAAAAGGTAAACGAGCCAGCTGACCCACCACCGGGCCGGCCGTTAAGCTCACACGCAGCGTTAAGATTACCAAGGCATTTATCGCAAATCTTTACATGAGGGCTTCCCCTCCCAAAATGCTCTCACAGTCTTTAGGGCCCAGCCCGAACCTCTTTTGTACAGGGTAAACAACGGTGACAAACAATCAGTCGGACATGTCGCTTGCTGCGCCTTCTGGGTCACCTCCGGAGGCGTCGCTGGCGTCGCTGACATCATCGCCATCACCAACACCTCCGCCAGCGCCAGGACCGTCCACCACGCTGCCTTCATCGGCGGCCACGATCATGCCGTCATCATCAGACGTGAAGGCCCTGACAAGGTCGTACACGTGACCATCCACCCACTGCGCCAGGTCGCCCTGGACGGCTATGGGCACCGATGCGATGGCGGCATCAAAGTCGAGTGGGGATCCCTGTCCCGTAGATGACTGAAGACACGGGAGAAAGCGCGCCCGAGCAAGGCTCGGCTCCTCTCCTCAACGAGCCAACGAGACCTCTCAGCGCGGTTCTCCAGGAGCGTCACCACATCAGCAAAATACTGGAGGTTGCCGACATAGTTAGTGTTGTGCGGCTCCTCGGCAGCGGCCTTGCAAATATTGCCCAGGGCCGCGTTAGCCTGTTTCCTGAGCGTCCGGAGCATGGGGTCGTGCTCGTGCTCCAGAACCCGCCGCCAACGAATCTCATCCTCGTTCTGCCGTGCAGTGGCCTCGGCGCCATCAACCCTCTATCGAAGAAGAAGCAGCTCGGCGCGGGAGGAGGTCAGCTCCGCCTGCGCTGCGCGAAGGGCGGTTGCGGAGGAGTCGGCACCCCGTGTCACTTCGTCCAGCCTGGCCTTGAGGGCCGCGGTCCTGCCCTCAGCTTCGGCCCTGACCAACTCCAACCTCAACTCATCTCAAGCGCTCGAGGCTGGCGAGCTTCCGCTACGCGGCGATCGACCTCTTCTTGGGCTCGGGCCTCGCGCGCGGCGACTTCATCCTCCGCCTGAGTCACCAGGCGCTCCCTCGTCTCCAACCGCTCGAGGTCGAGGTTGCGCTCGGCGGCCTCCAGCAACAGCGCTTCCTCGCGCCTCTGGAGCTCCGCCTGGTTGGAGGAAGCCTCCTTCAGCGACACAAGTGCAGCCTGGCACAACCCCACCTGCTGCTCAAGAGATTTGCTCCAGGCTTGGAGCTCCCACGCACGCTCCTCCACGTCCCTGCGCCGCCGATCTGCATCCAGGGCCTCCTCGACGGCTCGGGAGCAAGCCTCTCGCGAGGCCGCCAATGACGCCTCAGCCTTCGCATTGTCAAGGTCACGCTGGTGACGCGCGAGGGCAACGGCTACCTTCAGCTTGCGCCTCTCCTCAGCAAGGCGCAAACCTTCTGCCTCAAGACACGCATCTTCGCCGGCAAGCTCCGCCCCGAGCCGGTTCACCGCGGCCGTCGCCCCATGGAGAAGTTCTTGACGAAGGGCGCGGCGTTCGCGAGCACGCCTGAGCACATCTTCCGCATCCCCCTCTGCTGCTGGTATATGCGGAGGGCCCAGAGGCGGCGCGCCTCCTCCCGCAGGGCAGGGGGCTGGCGCCCCAACAATCGCCGGACGGGCCTCGCCAGGAGCAGGGCCTGGCGCCGGTCCGTCCCCAGAAGAAGAGCTCAAGATCAACTTCAACCAATCATCGTCCACGACCAAGGAAGGAGCGCGGGGCAAGCTGGTTGTGCCCCAAGAGAACTCGTGAAGGGAAGACAGCAGACACACAGGCTTGGGACGCTCAGCTGAACGGGTCACCTCCCCGACCGGCTGAGTGATAAGGGCGCCGCCTGAACCCGACGCACCAAGGGTCAGCAGCGAGGACGGAGCTTGGGGAGATGGCTCCTTGGCTGTCTCCATGAATTGACGAGAAGGGCCCCTGAAAGGTCACGATCACTGCAAGAACCAAGAAGTAGAGGAGCGAGGGCGAAGAGGACCTACTAAATGCGTGGCGAAGTACCTCCTGCACTTCAGCAAGTGGCAAGGGCGATCGTCACCGCCCGAGGCCTCCTTCCTCTTGCGGAGGGCCACGAAGTCCACGCGGAACCGGCCCAAGCGCTCGGCGCAGGGGTCGGTTTGTGGCATGGAGGAGGCGGTGAGGTGATCAGCACCAATGGGACCAGCCTGGGGGACGCCACCAGGCGCCGCCTCACGAGGGACGACCGGAGCCTCGGGAGCCCCAACCTCGGGAACCGGAGGTCGTGACTCCTCACCTGTCACTATTCCGGAACGAGCTCCTGGAGATGCCGCCCTCGAGGCTTCACGCGGCGTCACCACCTCAACATCGTCCCCTTCAGCTCCTGATGGTTCTCGTCTTCCTGCTCCATCACCTGAGACAGAGCCACCTTGGGCGACCGGAAGAGCTACCACAGCAACTGGGTTCTCGCGAGGTCCCTGAGGCCAGCCGGGTGCAGCCCCCACTCGTCAAAGCTGGGCATCTGCTTCACGAAATCGGCCCTGCCCGAACAGAGATACAAGAGGGCACCATCACGTCGAAGGCTGCCTAGGGAAGGGTCGCCAACCAGGACCCTGAGCACCGTCTTCAGCACCTCAGGCGCCAGGTCCCCCTCCTGAAGCCGCATGCAGTCTTTGTGCCCCGCAAAGTCCCACATCCGGTGAGAGTGGCGCTGGAGAGGAGCAATGCGACACTGGAGGAACTCCTTCACCACCTTGGGCGCCGTCACGTTGAGCGCCCTCAAGCTCTCGAAGCGGCGCCAGACGAATGTAAGCCGGGCGTCCGCAAGCGTCTCGTGACCCCAGCCTGAGTTGGGAACAGCATGTGAGGTAGGATGCGAGAGCAGGGGGCTGAACACCCCAACATCCACATACAACCACCACTCTCCGAACTTGGCCTCAGGGGGAGGGAGTCCAAAATCAATCCATGAAGTAGTCGTCTCTGGCACCGCAAGGAAGCTCACACACCCCGAGCATTGAGTAGGATCACTCAGGCGCAAAGAGAAGAAGTGACGCAGCAGAGCAACGGAAGGAGGGATGCCCACCATTTCCTCGCAAACAAAGGCGAAGACAGCCAGGAGGGTAATGGACTCAGGCCCGAGATGCATCACGTGGATCTAATAGTGGGAGAACACCGCATTGAAGAAAGCGGAAATAGGGGGAACCAGACCCGCCCACAGGGCATCAGCGAAGAACCGGACCTCTGTGGCAATCCTGTCAGGGGAGGCATGGGACGCAGGCCATGCCGTGGTCCTGCCGCATTCGTTGAAGATGGTGGCAAGAGCAGAGCGGACCTTGCCCAAGGCCTCGGGGTTGAGTATGATAGATCGATCGTGGCGGGGCCACCGCGAGGTGGCGGACGAAGAGTCGGCTTCTTCCCCTTTTTCTTCTTCATTGGCGCCATGGCGACAGGAAGGGTGAGAGTCCGAGTTGGATTGAGGGACGAAGTTGGAGCCAGAGGAAGAAGGAAGGCCCGGGAGTATGCGGACGGCGAAAGGGGAATGGCTGTGTGCAACCCCGGGTCCGCTTAGCCGGGCGAGTAATGAGGCATCATGGGGAAGCAGAGACGCCCACGACCAATCAATCGCCATGCGGCGCCCAAGGTCGCAGGCTGTTGGGGCCAGGTAGGGGGGCGCAGAGGAGGGGAAGACAACGGGTTGAACCTACCAGAGAGAGAGAGAGAGAGAGAGAGGCGATCGAACTCACCCAAGCAGTTCATCGCACCAGCTCAAGAACAGCCCCTCGCGAGGTTGTTCTTCCTTTGTACTGTTCATCATCAGCCCCTGAGGCAATCCACCACACCACACTTTGGGTAGGGTATTACACCACATCGGTGGCCCGAACCATATAAACCTTGCGTCCCTTGTGTTGTTCATCGTTCGTAGTTTAGATCCCTCGCTAACCCTTCACGCATGAGCTGGTAGGGGAAAGATCTCCGCGCACACCCCAGTGTTCGAACTTCAAGGGTCTGCCGGAACCCGAAATCCGACACCTGCGTGGTGGCATGCAGATGTTCGTGAAGACCCTGCCACCACACCAACTCAGCAGCCTGCCAGCCTACATGGCGCTGCATGCCTCGTTGGCCTGGACGCGTGTCGGAGCAAGGCGAAATGGCAACGGACGGGACGGGCTTCGTTGCCATCCCCGATAAAGCAAGAGGACACCTAAGTAGCGCATTTAATGCTTTTTGTCCTGTGATGTCAGGCGATAAGCTTGTACACTGTACATACTTTCCACCTCCTGCGCCACGGTGGCAACCCCTTTTACCTATAAAAGGAGGCCCGAGGCATACTGAGGAAGGATTCGGACTTTTGGACTACGCACGCACCGTAGCTAGTTCAAGAGCTGAAGAATGCTCAAATACACACCAAAGCGGGACTAGGGTATTACGCATCTTCGCGGCCCGAACCTGGGTAAATCTCCTCGTGCTAACTACAAAACCCCCTCTTTGCACAGCCCCGCACCCTGTCAACCGTAGTAGGGATTCCCCGTGATCCCATAGGTGTTGTTTCCTCCGACATCTTTGGGGCGCCAGGTAGGGGGGCGCAGTTGTGGAAATCTGGTCTAGAAGCAAGCACGTTGGTTACGTCATCATGATGGCTTCAAGGAAGAAGGCAGCGTCAATCAGCCACGCTCTGGTGCCATCAGACAGGCGAAGCAGTGTCGTCTGCAGCTGCAACAACCACCCGCGTGGTGACAGAAAAGCTAAGTCGCGCAAAACTTTGAGTAATTCCCTTTTTTATAAAGTTATTTTCCTCGAAAGTTCTCGCCCTTTGTATGGAAAAACCTGCATGCGATGGGACCCTCCCGCTATAGGCTACGCCCTTATTCTGTTTCCAGTCCGCTCAACAGTTCGAGCGGCCGCGTTGAGAACGGCAGGGTGGCCTATCCGCTATTGGCAACGCCCTTGTTCTGTTTCGGGTCCGCTCAATGCTACCTCTTGAGCACTGCGTTGGATTTCCACGAAGAGGAAAGGATGATGCAGCAAAGTGGCGTAAGTATTTCCCTCAGTTTTTGAGAACCAAGGTATCAATCCAGTAGGAGGCTACACGCGAGTCCCTCGTACCTACACAAAGCAAATAACTCCTCGCAACCAACGCGAATAGGGGTTGTCAATCCCTTCACAGTCACTTACAAGAGTGAGATCTGATAGATATGATAGATAATATTTTTGGTATTTTTGGTATAAAGAAGCAAAGTAAAATAAAAGGCAAAGTAAAAAAGAAAGCAATAATAAAGTGATGGAATATCAATATGATGAAGATAGACCCGGGGGCCATAGGTTTCACTAGTGGCTTCTCTCAAGAGCATAAGTATTCTACGGTGGGTGAACAAATTACTATTGAGCAATTGACAGAATTGAGCATAGTTATGAGAATATCTAGGTATGATCATGTATATAGGCATCACGTCCGAGACAAGTAGACCGACTCCTTTGCATCTACTACTATTACTCCACTCATCGACCGCTATCCAAAGATGCATCTAGAGTATTGAGTTCACGAAAACAGAGTAACGCCTTAAGCAAGATGACATGATGTAGAGGATAATTTCATGCAATATGATAAAAACCCATCTTGTTATCCTCGATGGCAACAATACAATCGTGCCTTGCTGCCCCTCATCCTTGGGAAAAGACGCCGCATAGATTGAACCCAAAGCTAAGCACTTCTCCCATTGCAAGAAAAACCAATCTAGTAGGCCAAACCAAACTGATAATTCGAAGAGACTTGCAAAGATAACCAATCATACATAAAAGAATTCAGAGAAGATTCAAATATTGTTCATAGATAATCTTGATCATAAACCCACAATTCATCGGTCTCAACAAACACACCGCAAAAAGAAGATTACATCGAATAGATCTCCACGAGAGAGGGGGAGAACATTGTATTGAGATCCAAAAAGAGAGAAGAAGCCATCTAGCTACTAACTATGGACCCGAAGGTCTGAGGTAAACTACTCACACTTCATTGGAGGGGCTATGATGATGTAGAAGCCCTCCGTGGTGGATGCCCCCTCCGGCGGAGCTCCGGAACATGCCCCAAGATGGGATCTCATGGGTACAGAAGGTTACGGCGGTGGAATTAGGTTTTTTGGCTCCGTCTCTGATCGTTTGGGGGTACGTAGGTATATATAGGAGGAAGGAGTACGTAGGTGGAGCAACGAGGGGCCCACGAGGCACGGGGGCACGCCCTAGGGGGTGGGCGCGCCCCCCACCCTCATGGCCACCTCCCTTCTTTCTTGACGTGGGGTCCAAGTCTCCTGGATCATGTTCGGTGAGAAAATCACGTTCCCGAAGGTTTCATTCTGTTTGGACTCCGTTTGATATTTTGTTTCTTCGAAACACTGAAATAGGCAAAAAAAACAGCAATTCTGGGCTGGGCCACCGGTTAATAGGTTAGTCCCAAAAAATATAAATGTGGAAAATAAAGCCCAATATGGTCCAAAACAGTAGATAATATAGCATGGAGCAATCAAAAATTATAGATACGTTGGAGACGTATCACTCAATAGTTCAAGCGGACGCGCTGAGAGCGGTAAGGTGGTTTTCTCGGCAGCAAGCACACCCGACAGGCCGCTAAGGATCCATCCTCAAAGCGCCACGGCTTGGGTTTACACGCCAACAAGCCTGTCCAAATAAGCATAGGGCGTACATACCAAGAAAGATCGAACAGGAAAACAGCATGCATCATTCGAAGTACTACAGAGTTATATTACATCAATTGTTGATGCGGTTCTAACTTAAGATAAAATTGTCTTGGTCATGAACCCGCAGCGGCGATGAGAAACGGGGTGCCTAGTCCCGGCGCTGGCCCTCCACCCTCTGAACTCCGTTGACGTAGCTGATGATGGGCTCGATACGCTCCTCGAGCGCTGCGAGGTCCACGCCCTCCCGCAAGCTCTCCAGCGCGTCGGCGAAGTCGAATTTGGCGTTCCAGTATGCCACCTTGGTGAGGACCTTGGTCAGGGCGCCCCGGCAAAACTTCCGGGCCTCATTGTCCAGGGAGGCCGCTCGGTTGGTTCAGAGCCGCTCCAGGGCTCCGAGGACACCCTAGAAGAACAGGGGCAGCCTGGCATTGGGGTTCACGTTCGGCTCTTTGGAGTACCTCACATCCGGCAGGCCGATGGCGGCTAGCTGCGCGGTGAGCCTCCCTGCGACGTTGACGAGGCGGCTGATCCAGAGGTTCACGCCCTCTACGTACTCCTCGTATTCGGCGGCGCCATCCCACCGCAGCCGTTTCTCCTCCTCCAGGGTCTTGGTGTCCCCTCCCGGGCCCTGACCTCCAAAAGCGTCCCCTCCAGGCCATCCAGCTTCAGCTTCAGGTCATTGATGGAGTCGTTGGCCTTGGAGAGTAGCTCGGCCTTGCCGAGGACTGTGGCCTGCGCATCCGCCAAGGCGCCGTTGGTTGTTTCCTTCTCCTCCGACAGCTCCAAGAACTTTTTCTTCAGCTCATCCCGCTCCAGCTCCAACTTCTCCACCTCGCCAGCGTGAACCCGAGCCAGAGCATGGAGTCAATCCTTGTGCCTCTGCTCCAGCTCCTGGGCCCGCTGCGCGACGAGCTTCCCGACCTCCTCGTCCTTGCCGCGAAGCATGGCGGCGAGCTCCTCCTCACGTGCGGCAAGGTCCTCCTCCTGGGAGTTCAGTAGAGCCTGGTGCTGTTGCCGGGCAGCCTCGTCCTGGGCGGCCTGCGCCTTCGCCACCTCCTGGGCCTTCTCGACATCAGCCTGCTTCAGGATGATTTCTTGTTTGCACTCAGCCATCTCGCCCTGGTCAGCCTTCAGTTCTTCCTGAGCCTCGCGGAACCAGGCCTGCGTCTGAGTGACGCGCTCCTCCAAATCAGCTTCCGCCTTGTCCACCACCGCCATCTTGGATTTCGCCTTGTCAAGGCGGGCACGGTGGAGCGCTTGGAGCTTCTGGAAGTTGACGCTCATGGCCCAAAGAAGCTGCTCCTCCTGAGAACCGTTGCCGCCGACGCTCGGTTCATCAACAACCTAGAGCCTGGTGGTGGCAAGCGTCTCGTCGTCAAACACCTCCCCCTTGGTTGGCGCTATGCTGCCTGCCGTCCCGGGGAGGCGGACGAACAAGTTGTCACTCACCTTCATATACTTGTCCAAGGCGGGAGCTGCAGGGGAGGGAGGTTGGTCGTTGGCCGCCTCCTCCTCGGCGGGCTCCTTGGCGGCCTCTTCGGTGGCAGCCTTGCCGGACTCCCCGACAGGCCCCTTGCCGGCTTCCCCGGTAGTGCCGCAAGATTGAACCCAAAGCTAAGCACTTCTCCTATTGAAAGAAAGATCAATCTAGTAGGCCAAACCAAACTGATAATTCGAAGAGACTTGCAAAGATAACCAATCATACATAAAAGAAATCAGAGAAGATTCAAATATTGTTCATAGATAAACTTGATCATAAACCCACAATTCATCGGTCTCAACAAACACACCGCAAAAGAAGATTACATCGAATAGATCTCCACAAGAGAGGGGGAGAACATTGTATTGAGATCCAAAAAGAGAGAAGAAGCCATCTAGCTAATAACTATGGACCCGAAGGTCTGAGGTAAACTACTTACACATCATCAGAGAGGCTATGGTGTTGATGTAGAAGCCCTCCGTGATCGATGCCCCCTCGTGAAGCTCAGGAAAAGGCCTCAAGATGGGATCTCACGGCATGTAGAAGGTTGCGGCGATGGAATTAGGTTTTGGCTCCGTGTCTGTAGTTTGAAGTGCGTGGTATATATAGACGAAGAAATGCGTCGGTGGAGCAGCGTGGGGCCCACGAGGGTGGAGGCGCGCCGGGGGTAGGCGCCCCCTACCTCGTGCCTTCCTGTTGATGTCTTGACGTAGGGTCCAAGTCCTTTGGATCACGTTAGTTCGAAAATCACGTTCGAAGGTTTCATTCCGTTTGATATTATTTTTCTGCGAAACTCTGAAATAGGCAAAAAACATCAATTCTGGGTTGGGCCTCCGGTTAATAGGTTAGTCCCAAAAATAATATAAAAGTGCATAATAGAGCCCACTAATGTCCAAAACAGAATATAATATAGCATGGAACAATAAAAAATTATAGATACGTTGGAGACGTATCAAGCATCCCCAAGCTTAATTCCTGCTCGTCCTCGAGTAGGTAAATGATAAAAACAGAATTTTTGATGTGCAATGCTACTTAGCATAATTTCAATGTAATTCTCTTAATTGTGGTATGAATATTCAGATCCGAAATATTCAAGATAAAAGTTTAATATTGACATAAAAGTAATAATACTTCAAGCATACTAACTAAGCAATTATGTCCTCTCAAAATAACATGGCCAAAGAAAGTTCATCCCTACAAAATCATATAGTTTAGTCATGCTCCATTTTCATCACACAAGAATGCCCTCATCATGCACAACCCTTATGACAAGCCAAGGAATTGTTTCATACTTTAGTAATCTCAAACTTTTTCAACCTTCACGCAATACATGAGTGTGAGCCATGGACATAGCACTATGGATGGAATAGAATATAATGATGGGGTTTATGTGGAGAAGACAAAAAAGGAGAAAGTCTCATATCAACGCGGCTAATCAATGAGCTATGGAGATGTCCATCGATTGATGTTAATGCAAGGAGTAGGGATTGCCATGCAACGGATGCACTAGAGCTATAAATGCATGAAAGCTCAACAAAAGAAACTAAGTGGGTGTGCATCCAACTTGCTTGCTCACGAAGACCTACGGCATTTGAGGAAGCCCATTGTTGGAATATACAAGCCAAGTTCTATAATGAAAAATTCCCACTAGTATATGAAAGTGACAAAACAAGAGACTCTCCATCATGAAGATCATGGTGCTACTTTGAAGCACAAATGTGGAAAGAGGATAGTAGCATTGTCCTCTCTTTTTTTGGCCTTCTGTTTTTGGCCTTTCTCTTTTTTTTATTGGGACGATGCTCTATGAATGATGATCATCACACTTCTATTTATTTACAACTCAATGATTACAACTACAGTGCTAGAACAAAGTATGACTCTATATGAATGCCTCCGGCGGTATACCGGGATAGCAATGAATCAAGAGTGACATGTATGAAAAATTATGAACGGTGGCCTTGCCACAAATACGATGTCAACTACATGATCATGCAAAGCAATATGACAATCATGAACGTGTCATGATAAACAGAACGGTGGAAAGTTGCATGGAAATATATCTCGGAATGGCTATGGAAATGCCATAATAGGTAGGTATGGTGGCTGTTTTGAGGAAGATATAAGGAGGTTTATGTGTGAAAGAGCGTTCATATCACGGGGTTTGGATACACCGGCGAAGTTTGCACCAACTCTCAATGTGAGAAAGGGCAATGCACGGTACCGAAGAGGCTAGCAATGATGGAAGGGTAAGAGTGTGTATAATCCGTGGACTCAACATTAGTCATAAAGAACTCACATACTTATTGCAAAGATCTACAAGTCATCAAAAACCAAGCACTACGCGCATGCTCCAAGGGGGATAGATTGGTAGGAAAAGACCATCGCTCGTCCCCGACCGCCACTCATAAGGAGGACAATCAAAGAACACCTCATGCTTCAAATTTGTTACATAACGTTTATCATACGTGCATGCTACGAGACTTGCAAACTTCAACACAAGTATTTCTCAAATTCACAACTACACAACTAGCACAACATTAATATCACTACCTCCATATCTCAAAACAATCATCAAGCATCAAACTTCTCTTAGCATTCAGCACAGTCATAAGAAAGTTTTTTTTACTAATCTTGAATTCCTAACAAGTTAGGATTAATTTCCCAATTTAAGAAAATTACCATGCTGTTTAAGACTCTCAAAATAATATAAGTGAAGCATGAGAGAAAAATAGTTTCTATAAAACAAAACCACCGTCGTGCTCTAAAAGATATAAGTGAAGCGCATAGAGCAAAAACTATATAGCTCAAAAGATATAACTGAAGCACATAGAGTATTCTAATAAATTCCGAATCATGTGTGTCTCTCATTAAAAGGTGTGTACAGCAAGGATGATTGTGGTAAACTAAAAGGCAAAGACTCAAATAATACAAGACGCTCCAAGCACACATATCATGTGGTGAATAACAATATAGCTCCAAGTAAAGTTACCGATGGAAGTAGACGAAAGAGGGGGTGCCTTCCGGGGCATCCCCAAGCTCTGGCTTTTTGGTGTCCTTAGATTATCTTGGGGTGCCATGGGCATCCCCAAGCTTAGGCTCTTTCCACTCCTTGTTCCATAATCCATCAAATCTTTTACCCAAAACTTGAAAACTTCACAACACAAAACTTAACATAAAATCTCGTGAGCTCCGTTAGCGAAAGAAAACAAAACACCACTTCAAGGTACTGTAATTAACTCATTATTTATTTATATTTGTGTTAAACCTACTGTATTCCAACTTCTATATGGTTTATAAACTCTTTTACTAGCTATAGATTCAGCAAAATAAGCAAACAACACACGAAAAACAGAATCTGTCAAAAACAGAACAGTCTGTAGTAATCTGTACCTAACACAAACTTCTGGAACTCCAAAACTTCAGAAAAAATAGGAAGACCTAGACAATTTGTTTATTGATCAGTAGCAATTGGAATCAATATTTTATCACGTTCTGGTGATTTTTAATAATTATTTTCGTGAACAGAAAGTTTCTGGAATTTTCAGCAAGATCAAATAACTATCATCCAAGAAGATCCTATAGGTTAAACTTGGCACAAACACTAATTAAAACATAAAAACACATCTAACCAGAGGCTAGATCAAATATTTATTCCTAAACATAAGCAAAAAGCAAAAAACTAAAAATAAAATCGGGTTGCCTCCCAACAAGCGCTATCGTTTAACGCCCCTAGCTAGGCATTGAGATTTCGATGATGCTCACATAAAAGATAGTAATTGAAACAGAAAGAGAGCATCATAAAACATGTGAAAATCACATCTAAGTCTAACATACTTCCTATGCATAGGCATCTTATAGGCAAACAAATTATCAAGGCAAGCAAAAACTAGCATATGCAAGGAAGCGGAAAGAAACAATATCAATCTCAACATAACGAGAGGTAATTTAGTAACATGAAAATTTCTACAACCATATTTTACTCTCTCATAATAAATACATGTGGGATCATAAGAAAATTCAACAAAATAGCTATCACAATAAATATTTTCAACACGGTCCACATGCATGCAAAGTTGACACTCTTCCAAAATAGTGGGATTAACATTAACTAAAGTCATGACCTCTCCAAACCCACTTTTATCAAAAATACCATGAGATTGAACATTCTCCAAATATGTGGGATCTAAAGTTGACACTCTACCAAACCCACTTTCAATATTATTGCAAAAATTATTATCAATCTCATATTCATCATGGGGCTTAAATAAATTTTCAAGATCAAAAGAAGAATCACCCCAATCATGATCATTGCAACAAGTAGTAGACATAGCAAAACTAGCATCCCCAAGCATAGGGTTTTGCATATTATTAGCACAATTTACATCAAGAGAATTTATAGTAAAATCATTGCAATCATGCTTTTTATCGAAGGAACTATCAAGTATGGGTGCAATAGCAACGATCTCATGTTTAACATACGGAATTATAGCAAATTCATCTTCATAAATATTGTCATCATGGCCACAAGAATAGCAAGCATCATGTTCATCAAGGAATATTTCAATCAAATCATCGGAATCACAATTATCTATAGATTCATGCATATCATTATTTTCTTCCGAAGCAACGGTCATTCTTTCAATAAATTCTTTAACACAGACATTATGAGCATAGTTTTCATAGCAATATTTAAGTATGTCAAGATTTTCAGATTCGTAGAGAGTAATGTCATACTTTTCAAACAAAGAAGCAACTTCAAAAGAACCCTTAAAATCAACAAATTCTTCAATTTGTTCAACGTCATAGTAGCTATAAACACCCTTTGCATAAGATAAGATTTCATTTTCGTTAAACTCACATAGGTAGGGGGTGTTTTTTAGGGTTCTTAGAGCAACAAGTAATATCACAAATTTCACAAAGATTCCAAGCATAACACAACAATTTGTTTATTTGATTCCATAAGAGTCTCCCTTTTTCAGTCAAACGGTGACGCACAAAATGAGCATGCTCATCTAAAGATTTCCATAACTAGGCTAGTTGGGGTTTCAACGACGCATAAGGATCAAGATGATCCAAGTAGAACACTTTAAGTGGATCCATATCAATAGATTTTTAGCAAGCAAAGATGCAAGCAAATAGAAGGCACGTGGAAACACAAACAAAAAGGCATACAGGAAGAAGGCGAATAAAACGGCAAGGGTGAAGTGGGGGAGAGGAAAATGAGAGGCAAATGTCAATTAATGTAATCCGAGAGATAAGGGTTTGTGATGGGTACTTGGTATATTGACTTTTGCGTAGACTCCCCGGCAACGGCGACAGAAATCCTTCTTGCTACCTCTTGAGCACTGTGTTGGTTTTCCCTTGAAGAGGAAAGGGTGATGCAGTAAAGCAGTGTAAGTATTTCCTTTAGTTTTTGAGAACCAAGGTATCAATCCAGTAGGAGGCCACGCACGAGTCCCTCGCACCTACACAAACAAATAAATCCTCGCAACCAACGAAATAAAGGGGTTGTCAATCCCTTCACGGTCACTTACGAGAGTGAGATCTGATAGATATGATAAGATAATATTTTTGGTATTTTTATGATAAAGATGCAAAGTAAAATAAAAGGCAATAAAAAATAGCTAAGTGTTGGAAGATTAATATGATGGAAAATAGACCCCGGGGCCATAGGTTTCACTAGTGGCTTCTCTCGAGAGCATAAGTATTACGGTGGGTGAACAAATTACTGTTGAGCAATTGACAGAATTGAGCATAGTTATTAGAATATCTAGGTATGATCATGTATATAGGCATCACGTCCGAGACAAGTAGACCGACTCACCTTTTGCATCTACTACTTTTACTCCACACGTCGACCGCTATCCAGCATGCATCTAGAGTATTAAGTTCATAAGAACAGAGTAACGCTTTAAGTAAGATGACATGATGTAGAGGATAAACTCATGCAATATGATATAAACCCCATCTTGTTATCCTCGATGGCAACAATACAATACGTGCCTTGCTGCCCCTCATCACACGGGAAAGGACACCGCAAGATTGAACCCAAAGCTAAGCACTTCTGCTATTGCAAGAAAGATCAATCTAGTAGGCCCAACCAAACTAATAATTCGAAGAGACTTGCAAAGATAACCAATCATACATAAAAGAATTCAGAGAAGATTCAAATATTGTTCATAGATAAACTTGATCATACACCCACAATTCATCGGTCTCAACAAACACACTTCAAAAGAAGATTACATCGAATAGATCTCCACAAGAGAGGGTGAGATCCAAAAAGAGAGAAGAAGCCATCTAGCTAATAACTATGGACCCGAAGGTCTGAGGTAAACTACTCTCACATCATCGGAGAGGCTATGGTGTTGATGTAGAAGCCCTCCGTGATCGATGCCCCCCGTGGAGCTCAGGAAAATGCCCCAAGATGGGATCTCACGGGTGCAGAAGGTTGCGGCGGTGGAATTAGGTTTTGGCTCCGTGTCGGTAGTTTGGGGGTACGTAGGTATATATAGGAGGAAGAAGTACGTCGGTGGAGCAACATGGGGCCCACGAGGGTGGAGGGTGCGCCCCCCTACCTCGTGCCTTCCTGGTTGATGTCTTGACGTAGGGTCCAAGTCCTCTGGATCACGTTCGTTCCGAAAATCACGTTCCTGAAGGTTTCATTCCGTTTGGACTCCTTTTGATATTCTTTTTCTGCGAAACTCTGAAATAGGCAAAAAACAACAATTCTGGGCTGGGCCTCCGGTTAATAGGTTAGTCCCAAAATAATATAAAAGTGTATAATAGAGCCCATTAATGTCCAAAACAGAATATAATATAGTATGGAACAATCAAAAATTATAGATACGTTGGAGACGTATCAGAGAGTTTTTGAGCAATATCACTAAGCACTTGAGAAAGTAGACCATTAAGCAACACCTCATCCCCTTTTAATAGTATTGGCTTTCCTATGGACTCAATGTGATATTGGATCACTTAAATAGAACTGAAGAGTCTTAAGCTTTTCCCAATCTTTTTCCTTATCATTTTGAGGGGTCCACATCGCTAGTCCATGCCATGCCAATCATTGAACATCCTGAAATATTTCTCTTGAATGGATATTAGTTCAATGAGATATATGTTATTATGAATTACCAAAATCACCCGGGTATTAGTTGCAGTTTCAGTCTCCCCTTTTTGGTAATTGATGACAACATATAGATCAAAGCTTCAACGAGTGATAAAATAAATGAAATACATCGTTGCTTTGAGAAGTTTGTGTTTGAATGCAAATGCACAATCGATTAGGATTGTGGGTCACTCTTCCATGTCACATATATCTTGGTGGAGCGCACAAAATGATATGAGTGAAATAACATGCACGCATCACCAAATATATAAGTGACTGATCATACACATGTAATCATAGAGATAAGCATAAATCACACATTAAGCATAGTATGATCAACCACAAAATAGACATAGTATCTCACGAGCATAAACACAACCAAGTATCACAAAACAAACGGACATAGTAGCAACGGGCAATAAAAACCAACAAGCAAAAGAACGAGACACTCTCTCCCGAAGCCTATGATCTATACATTTTCTCCCCTTTTGGCAACAAGTTACCAAAAAGCTTGAAAAATTATAGTGTTATACGTCTCTTTAGGCACCATCCTCCGAAGATCCTGAAGGGGCCTTCTGGCTTGTGGCTCTAGTGTGCGTAGATGGCATTGAGAGAACTGCCTCTGTGAATGCTTCTGCTGAAGTCTGCTGGACTGGTGGTGTAGATATTGGAGGTGACACTGTAGCATTAGTGACAGGTGCAAAGTGAGTAGGCCTCGTGTCTGCAACTGGCACAGCCGAGGATCTGGCTGCCCTTGGCACTGTCTGAAACCTCTCAGTAGTGGTGTGTTCATTTCCATCTTCAGCATCATCTCTAAGCTTCTCCACAATAGACTGGATCTCTGTGGCCTTGACATCTAGATTGTACATCTTGTCCTCCACAATCCGCTCTAAGATCTCCTGGTTCTTGGCTAAGTTGTCCAGACTTTGCTCAGTCCTCAGTGTTGCTTCCAGCAGATATGTCATTTGGTCTTGCTTAGACTTGAGATTTGCTATTGGGGCATTGGGTGCAGTGGCTTCCTTTGCTGCCCTTGCTGCTGCTGCCTGAGCCTTTTCTTGAGCCTCTACTAATGTAGGATGTGAAGAATCCATCACTACTACATTGTCTTCGAACTCTGGCTGAAGAGGAAGGTGCTCACAATCAAGTAGATATGTATCAGTACCAACCTTGGAGTTGATAAGCATCTGAACATGAGGGGCATATACACAAGACCTTTTCTGGTCAGCAGCAGTCCTCTTGACCGTCTCAACAATTAAGCTCGTAACTTTAAATTTCTGAGGTGGGGTGTCAAACAAGTGAATCAAATTGATGGAGTGGCCACGGATCAACCTCTCATCTCCGGATTTGGGCAAACGAGTGAATCTCATAATGGTGTTTGTTGTGGCCAACCCTGCTAGCAAATGCTTGACAGACCAAAGCTTATGAGTTTCCAAATCATCATCAGGAATGGGCTTGTACATATTAGCCATGGAGTTATGATCCATCCTGGGCTTCCCATTGTCGGTGTCAAAACCAGCAGATCTCGAGTAGGGGGGCCCAAGCTGTGAGTCTAAGGATCAATGGTAACAAAGGACAATGGGAACACAATGTTTACCCAGGTTCAGGCCCTCTTAATGGAGGTAAAACCCTACATCCTGCTTGATTGTATTCGATGAGTGTAGGGGTTACAAGAGTTGATCTACCTCGAGATCGTAATGGCTAAACCCTAGCTGTCTAGCCTATGATTATTCTGATAGCCTCTACGGACTAACCCCTCCGGTTTATATACACACCAGAGGGGCCTAGGGTTGTACAGAGTCGGTTTGCAGAAGAAGGAATAGTACATCCAGACACCAAACTTGCCATCCACACATACAGGAGTCCTACCCAGACATGGGAGATGGTCTTCTGCTTTTATCTTCACGGTCCATCAGTCCGGCCCATATCGTATAGACCAGACACTTGAGGACCCCCGAATCCAGGACTCCCTCAGTAGCCCCCGAACTTTCCTTCAAAGACGATGTAGTATCCGGCTTATGTCTTCGGCTTTGCAAGGCGGGTTCTTCTCCATAATTTGGATTGATGACAGTCTGGTTTCGACCTCCATGTTCTGCCTTTATGATTCCTTCCTGTTGTTGCCTTGATTTCCATGCGCCAAGCGAATGTGAATGGTCCATAATTTTTACAAATAACCCCCTTACCACCCACGGGCGACATCTATATAAGGAGGTTAGATCCCCAAATGCCATCCCACATCGAGCAAAGAGCATCGGAGCAAACCACGGAAAAACTTCAAAACATGACGAGCGCTCCTAGCTCTTCCTCGCGCCCACATGGCCCTTAAGAGGGTGATTGGTGAAGCTGCTCAGTGTCTCACCTTCGGTTGAATCGACTTCACACGCAGGGATATCTCCCTCTCGCAGATCTAGTCTCTCTGCGGGCGGGATTGGCCTTGATTGGTAATGACGTGCTAGTAGAAAATTTCCCCAACCCCAACAAGGAGGAGAGGGTGTGTTTCGTCTCGTTTCTTCTGAGGGGCTTAGGATTCCCGATCCACCCCTTCCTCGAAGGTCTATTGGAGTTCTACGGGATCCAGTTGCACAACCTCACACGAGGTTCTATCCTGCACATCTCAGGCCTTGTCGCTCTCTACAAACTATTTTTAGGCTGCGAGGCTCATTTTGAACTATGCAGAAAGTTCTTTTGCCTCTTCCCTCGTCATCGAGGGGGTTCCATATTTGAAGTGGGCAGCGCCGAAGTATGGCGTATAGCCGGACCTGGTTACCTTGTCGGAACTCCCAAGGAGGTATCCCAAGAATGGTCTTCGGAACGGTTTTACATTGAGGACGTTCCCCTTCCGGACCCAGTTCGGCATGGACTCCCTGAATTTTCCAGTGCTCCTTTGAAGAAACGCCTCAATTGGTGCCCCCAGAGTCCCAAGGAATAAGACAGTGCAGGAGTGAAGAGGTTGGTCAGCAAGGTCATATTACTTGCTCATTCCGAACTATCAATAATCGTAGTCATGGCCATTGCGATAAAGTGGTGTATCCAGCCCCTCCAGTCCAGAGTGACCCCTTTATGGTGTTACAATGGAGAGGAAGACGTGTCTCGCTATAGGCGCAAGGGCCCGGATACCCCAGCCGAACTGGCCATCATCATGGCCGATCTTTATAAGGGGGAGAAAGAAGACTTCCTCCGTTTAAATTGTCGGGAAGGTTTTTTCATGTATAACCCCATTGAATGGTTAAGCTTTTGATCATCAGCATTGTTCTGCCTCGTTATCGGGGTATGCTAATCAAATTGTTCTGGTTGTTTTAAAGCAGACATGGAGGAAGGTGGTCAATAATATTCATTGCCCTTCCCCACAGCCAGAGGATTATGCTCGCCACGAAGACCCCGGGTTCTGCAAGGATCCAGATATATTTAGAGTTTGATGATGGAGTCTTTTATCAAGCAGCCTCGACGGCTCGGAGTGGCTATTATGGCCGACTACCCCGACCTTTTCCCTTTTTCCATTGTAAGTATTCAGAAAGCCTCCTAAAAAAAGGAGCCCCCACTTGCATCTCACTCATCACACTGAATTTTGCTTCATAGGATCGGCGCTCATCGAGCACCGCTCCATCAAGAGCGGCCTCTAGGAGGCATCTACTCAGGGCGAGCGTTCAAAACGAATGGAAACCGGGAGCGCTGTCGAGCCCCCTCCTTCTTCAAAGAGGTATGTTCCTTGGCATGTGCCTAGTCATGAGATCAGATTGTTATACTTCTCCATCTTATTTCAGGAGGAGCATACGGCAAACCGCGTCCAAACGCCCTGCTAGCCGAGCATCAGCTAATCCGGCTTCGGGCTCGTCAACCAGGACGAGAGCTGATACGGAAGTAGTGCCAGATCAAACCCCCTCATGAGGATTCGGATGACATATCCATCATGAATTCCGAGATGGAGAGTGTAATGAATCATCGACGACTAAAAGAGGCCATGCGCGCTCCAATTTCTACTAAGCAGGAATTTACTGCCCTCAGCTACATGGATGCATATATCCGGGCCGCCCGGGACGGACTTGCCGGAGTTACTCAACTATTTTCAAAGGATATGCAGGTAATAGCTTGGTGCAAATTTAATAGATATATGCCAGTAGCCCCCAAGACTTGAGGCGGTTTAGACCAACCGATTTAAGAATCGATATGACCGCAGGTGCTCAGAGAGAAGAACAACATGTGTCCCAGGAGCTTAAAACAAGCCAGACAAAGCTGGATGCTGCCACAACAGAGCTTGAGGAAATGAAGAAAGCCACAATGACCATTGAACAAAATAACAAACTTGAGGAGGAAAAAGATAAACAAGCCGAAGAGATAAAGAGCTTAAAGGCTCAGTTATCGGATGCGAAAAAAGAGAATAAAAAGTTGAAAGGTGGCATGTTCGGTATGACCTTTGGAACCATCCAAAGGACTCATAGTATCCCCTAATTTGGATTGTCATAATGCTATTGTTGCAGGTCTATTAACCGGGCGGCCAGAAGAAGAAGTATCCGGATTTCGAGGCGACGTGCTAAAAGAGCTGTCAGTGGTGCATGAGCGGGCCCGGAAAGCTATGAGAAGTATGGCCAAGGCTTTATGGCCATCCGATACCCCTCCAAAAAGTATGGAGGGGTTGGCGAACTTGTTCAAAGGTGCGCGGCTCCGCTTTGAGCTATGGAAGGCGTCCGCATGCCGGGAAGGTGCACGAGAGGCATGGGCGATGGTGAAGACGCGCTACACCGGGCTCGATCCGAATCATATGGCCCGAGTTGGACCTCAAGGACCGGACGGAAAAGAGATTCCCGTGAACTTGGTATATGACCAAGTGATGATAGCTGCGAAGTATTCACAAGAAGACTGTAGCTTAGACAGTCTTATAGATGACATAGATAAAGAGTAGGTGTCCGATTCAATGTATCAATGTACTTTACCATCGAACTTTATCTCCAACCGAACATAGCAAAATTTGTCATCGCGGGCCTTAGGCTTCACCCTCCGAACCAAGAAGGTGGAGTGTGTCCGGATACAATGTAAGAAACATTCCTTATGTCCGGAAACCAAACAATCCAGCCATATTGCTTAAACAGACAAAATTTGTTTGAGGAGTTATGTTATATTACTATTTAATGTAAGAAACATCTTCCAGGGAAAATAGTTCTGTTAAGGGTTCCTTTCCTTGGGTTGGCATGCTTATGCATGCCTAGGCTTTGATCCGAATTACGAGGAGCCTATTTTGTATTTAGAAGAAATTACATAAACGTGAATACTCTGTCGTTGCTTGTCGACCAATTATTCCCTTAAGAACGCTAGCTTTCGGCTTCACCCGTCTGAGGTACAGATCCGGATTACCTGGTTGTAACAATTGCAGAGGTACTCCCTTTACACCCTAGCCGAACAATAGGGAATGTAAGGTATAAACACAGGCAACCCAGCTTGGCAAAAACTTAAGTCATAGAGGTGCATATAATGGCAAAAGATGTATAGAGCAAACGACGTAAACAAATGGAAGCAACAAGCTTTTTAGTAATCATTAAGCTTCATCAAAGAAGCCCCCAGTTACAATGGGGTGTATACATTTAAAGATGTGTACCCCTAACAGTTCGGTGGATCCAAACATACCCTCGGATAAAAATAAAAATAAAAAAGGAGAGGATAAAAAAGGAACCTAGTCAAAGAAAAAAATAAAAAGGATGCGGTCGAACTATCCATAGAATCGTCGGAGCCGAGCAGCATTCCATGGATTCGTCTCAAGGCGATGATCCGATGCATTATGTAGGTGATAGACTCCTCCTGTGAAAACTTCATCTATGATGAAGGGGCCCTCCCATTTTGGTTTTAGCTTATCCTTCTTCTTCTCCGGGAGACGCAAGACGAGGTCGCCTACGTTGTATGTTTTGGCCCGCACTTCTCTGCTTTGGTATCGCCTCGCCTGTTGTTGATAAAATGCGGAACGGGCCTGTGCAATATCACGCTCCTATTCAAGGCTGTCTAGGTCGTCCTCCGACCGAGCTCGGCTTCTCGCTCTTCGTACATGCACACTCGAGGTGAGTCATGAATGATGTTGCAGGGCAAGACAACTTCTGCGCCATACACCAGGAAGAAAGGTGTATATCCGGTCGTTCGATTAGGCATAGTCCGCAGCCCCCAGAGCACGAAATCGAGTTCCTCAACCCAGTGCTATCTGACTCCTGCAGGGAGCGCACCAGTCTGGGTTTAATGCCGCTCATTATCAGGCCATTGGCCTATTCAACCTGATCGTTCGTTTGAGGGTGATAGACAGATGCATAGTCGAGTTTAGTGCCCAAGTTAGCACACCAGTTTTTCACCTTATCGGCTGTAAAATTGGGGCCATTATCAGTGATGATGTTGTGCGGGACACCATAGCGGTGTACCACGTCGGATATAAAGTCGATCACTGGCCCTGCTTCAACCATTTTTACTGGTTTGGCCTCTATCCACTTAGTGAATTTATCCACCATAACCAGTAAATATTTCTTTTTGTGGCTTCCCCCTTTAAGGGGTCCGACCATATCGAGCCCCCAGACTGCAAAAGGCCAAGTGATGGGGATTGTTCTTAAGGAAGTGGGAGGCATGTGAATTTGATTGGTGAAAAGCTGACATCCCACACAACATTGGACAAGGGCTTGTGCGACTGCTCGGGCTGTTGGCCAGAAAAACCTGTCCCAAAGGCCTTGCTTACGAGGGCCCGAGCTATGGCGTGATGGCCACCCAGACCAGCATGTATTTCAGCCAAGAGTTGTCGTCCCTCCTCTTCGAAGATGCACCTTTGGAGAACTCCGGTAGTGTTTTTCTTGTATAGGTCACCTTCGTGAACTTTATAGGCTTTAGAACGCCGAACTATGCGACGGGCCTCATTTTGATCATCAGGAAGTTCCTGCCTATTAAGGTAGGCCAGGAAGGGTTCAGTCCATGGAGCAATAACGGCCATGATCTCATGAGCGGAGGGTGTTATTTCGGTATCCGGACCCCCGATCATATCTATATTGTGTTCAGCTGCTAGAGGCATGACCAGGTCCGTACTAGCGTCTCCGCTCTCGTCCTGCCATACCATGGATGGCTTGAAGAGCCTTTCCACAAAGGTATTATGCGGGACGGGGTCGCGCTTGGTGCCCATGTGAGCAAGGATGCCCGCTGCCTGGTTACTGTCTCGAGCCACATGATGAAATTCAAGCCCCTCAAAATGAGCCAATATTTTTAGTACGACATTTCGATATGCTGCCATTTTTGGATTTTTTGTGTGTCGAACTCTCCATTTACCTGAGATATTGCGAGGTCTGAATCGTCGCGCACCTCTAGGTGTTGTATATCCATGGAGACAGCCATGCGGAGGCCATGTAGAAGTGCCTCGTATTCGGCTGCGTTATTGGAGTTCGTATACATGATCTGCAGCACGTGCAGACTGTGTCCCCCATAGGGGAAGTCAAGATGAGGCCAGCCCCCAGTCTGGCTAGCATTTTAGAGCCGTCGAAGTACATGATCTAGTTGGAGTATGAACTGTACTCTTTGGGGGGCTCGGCTTCCGTTCACTCGGCGACGAAGTCGGCCAGCACCTGAGATTTAATAGCTCGGCGCGGCTTGTATGTTATTTCAAACGGTAAGAGCTCAATGGCCCATTTAGCTATGCCGGCCGGTGGCGTTCCTGTTGTTTATAATGTCGTTAAGTGGTACTTCGGATGCCACCGTGATCGAACACTCATGAAAATAGTGCCAAAGTTTTCGGGACGCCATAAAGACCGCATAAGCTATCTTTTGGTAATGAGGGTATCGGGATTTACATGGTGTAAGAACCTCCGATACGTAATACACTGGCTTTTGGATGGGGAATTTATGTCCCTCTTCCCTCGCTCGATGACGAGTACAACACTCACTACCTAGCGAGTTGCAGATATATAAAGCAACATGGGTTCGCCAACACTTGGGGCGGCTAGGATTGGGTTGCCTGCTAATAAGGTATTTATTTCTTCCAATCCGGCTGTAGCCGCATCCGTCCACTCGAAGTTGTCGTTACGTCTAAGCAGTCTATAAAGTGGTAGTGCTTTTTCCCCTAATCTGGAGATGAAGCGACTCAAAGCTACCACGCACCTTGCTAGTTTTTAGACATGCTTTAGGTCTGTTTGTATGGCCAATTGCGACAAGGCTCAGATTTTAGCTGGGTTTGCTTCCATTCCTCTATGGGAGACAATGAACCCTAGTAGCTTTCTGGCTAGAACGCCAAAGACACATTTTTCCAGATTGAGCCGTATGTCGTATGTTCGGAGGTTGTCAAATGTGAGGCGGAGATCATCCACTAGTGATTCGACGTGTTTGGTCTTAATGACCACGTCGTCCACGTATGCTTCGACTGTCTTGCCGATTAGTTTTCACAAGCATGTTTGAATCATGCGTTGGTAAGTGGCACCAGCGTTTTTAAGCCCAAAAGGCATAGTGTTGAAACAGAAAGGCCCGTACGGGGTAATGAACGCCGTTGCGGTCTGGTCGGACTCATTTATTTTAATCTGATGGTATCCGGAGTAAGCGTCGAGGAAACACAATGAGTCATGTCCCGTGGTCGCGTCAATAATTTGGTCAATGCGGGGCAACAGGGAAGGGTCTTTGGCGCAAGCCTTATTGAGGTCTTTGAAATCGACACAAAGGCGCCAAGATTTATCCTTCTTCGGCACCATGACCAAGTTGGCTAGCCAATCCGGGTGTTTGATTTCTCTGATGAACCCGGCCTCGAGTAGTTTGGCTAGCTCCTCCCCCATAGCTTGTCGTTTGGTTTCGGAAAATCGCCGCATCATTTGCTTGACTCGTTTGAAACCCTTGATTATGTTGAGGCTGTGTTCGGCCAGTCTGCCTGGGATCCCGGGCATGTCCGAAGGGTGTCAGGCAAAGATATCCCAGTTTTCACGTAGGAATGCACGTAGGGCGGCGTCTACCGTCAGATCCAGCTATGCTCCAATGGACGTTGTTTTATTAGGATCCGTCGGGTGCACTTGAAATTTAACTATTTCATCTGCCGGCTTAAAAGAGGTGGATTTAGGTCTCTTATCGAGAATCACATCATCCTTGTACACTATGGAATGCAGGGTCATTAGTTCTTCGACTGCAAGGGCTTCGGATAGTGCCTCAAGGTCCAAGGATGCGGTTTTGTTTTTGGCACGGAGTGCTTTATCCGGATCACTTGTAACTATGATTATTCCATTAGGCCCTAGCATTTTAAGCTTCATGTACCCGTAATGAGGTATGGCTTGGAAGCATGAGAAAGCATCCCGCCCTAGAAGGGCGTGATATCTGCTATTGAAGGGAGCGAAGTGGAAGAGCAACTCTTCGGACCTGTAATTCTCAGGCGTGTCGAATACTACATCAAGTTTGATTTTCCCCGAACATCATGCTTTTCGACTGGGGATGATGCCTCGAACGGTGGTACTGCTTTGCTTGATGCGTGCTCTGCCAATATGCATTTTGTCGAGCGTGTCCTCATAAATGAGGTTAAGCCCACTACCGCCGTCCATGAGCTCTTTGGTAAGTCGGAAGCCATCTACAATTGGGTTTAACACCAAGGCGGCGGGTGCTTGGACTGATCGGGCCCTTGGTTCGTCGTCAGCGGTGAAGGTTATTGTCGCGTCGTTCCATGGGCTCATTGTGGTTACTTGGTGAATTTCGGCAAGGTCACAGAGTGCTCTCTTACGCTGATTATTTGAAGCAAAAGTCTCGAAGACTGTAAAGACGTTAAGATCGTCATCTCCAGAGAATGCTTCTCTAGAGTAGCGGTGGTGAGGATGGCCTCGCCGCTTTTAGCCACTTGCCGGAGTACCCAACATGCCCGAAGGCTGTAAGTTGGTTCGGTGCTCGGCGTCGCATGTATCTGACAGGGTTTGTCGAGGAGTTCGTAAAGAACGGACCTGTGTCTCGCAAAGGGTTTGTTTTTCTTGCCGACGGGCTTATGATCAGATGCCTCGTAAGGGTGTAACCGTTTTACCCGGGCAGTGCACTGCTTAAAGGCAGCAGGTTCCAATTGGGTTTTTTGGGCCTTCCATGTGCTTTCCATCGCGCAGTACTTCCGTACTACATGTGATAGTTCTGTGAAAATCTATATGCGATGGCGGTCGAGGGCATTCCGAATTTCCTCATCGGTGCAATTGCGATGAAAAACCGAGACTGCATCATCGTTGCAACAATCTTTAATCTTGTTTTTGACAAGTAGGAACCTGGCCCAAAAGTGATGGACCGTTTCCCGAGGTTGCTGTCGTACATACATCAGGTCATATATGTGTGGAGGGCCTGAATTACTTGGAGAGTATTGATTGTGGTGGGTGGGTGGGCTAAAACTTGAATCCCGACCCAAAATTGTGTCCGGAGCTTGTAAAATCTCCGAGGTCATCGGTTCGGGTCCGGGAAGATCCAAGTGCTCCCAGGACCCTAAGTCTGACCCTGAGTTTGGGGGACGCAGAGTCTCCTCCAAAGGAAGAGTATCCGGTTCAATGGGCTCGGAGATCTGAACATAGCTGGTTTTCAACTTAGGGGAAGAAGTGTTTTCGGCTCGTTCCTCGACGACCGCTACCAGGTGAGTGATCGGCGGGAGATTGATTTCCCTCTGGTCGGGTTTAAGCCCGATCCGATCATAATCCGTTGCAAGCCCCAGGGCGGTGATGCGGTCTAGCAGCTCTTTTAAGGACGAGATGTCCGCCGGATCCATCTTTTTGGAGTGTTCGAGACCGATCCGGAGGTGATGTTTGGCGATCGCGGGGGACGCCGTCGGCTTGATGGTCGTGTGGGCACGCGCGGTGAAACTGCCGAGCTGGAGGACATGTCATGAAGTTAGGCTCCTTCCAGAAGTGATATCGTTGTTGATGACAAGGCGAGCCATAGATCGCTTTTCGTGACTACACGATGGAGCTCTCAATGAAAGCACCAATGTCGGTGTCAAAACCGGCAGATCTCTGGTAGGGGGGGCCCAAGCTGTGAGTCTAAGGATCAATGGTAACAAGGGACAGTGGGGACACAATGTTTACCCAGGTTCAGGCCCTCTTAATGGAGGTAAAACCCTATGTCCTGCTTGATTGTATTCGATGAGTATAGGGGTTACAAGAGTTGATATACCTCGAGATCATAATGGCTAAACCCTAGTTGTCTAGCCTATGATTATCCTGATAGCCTCTACGGACTAACATCTCCGGTTTATATACACACCGGAGGGGCCTAGGGTTGTACAGAGTCAGTTTTCAGAAGAAGGAATAGTACATCCGGACACCAAACTTGCCATCCACGCATACAGGAGTCCTACCCGGACACGGGAGATGGTCTTCTGCTTTTATCTTCATGGCCCATCAGTCCGGCCCATATCCAATAGACCGGACACTTGAGGACCCCCGAATCTAGGACTCCCTCACCCATATACATAAACATCATTTTCATCTTCACGAGCATTCAGAAGAGCAGCCCACTCAGAGATCTATGACTGGTACCTATTGCCCTCAGTCATCCATGTGATCCTCCCATATGGATAGAAATGTGCTATCAAGTAAAACTGCATGATCATCTCATCATTCCACTTTGTAAGCTTTTGACCAACAAATGCATCTACTCCAGCATGTCTGAAGCTCTCATGAATGTGGGGGAAGTAGTCTTCATTAGCATCGATGTACTTCCAAACCACCCACTTCATGTCACTAACAATGGGCTTCTTATCAAGTAGCATTGTCTCATAGAAGTCTTGTTATTCCCTAGTGTGGAACCGTTAGTCACAGGTTGTCCTCCTCCTCACTGAATATGGATCCACTATCCTCCATTCTCTCAGACCCTTGTCCTTCCTAAGCATCATGTTCTCGGCAACTGGATGAGCATCGTCATGATCTAGAATCTTGGGCTTCAATTTTCTGAGCACAATTGGCTCATCATCATCTTGAACTTCAGGCATTGGGGCCTTGTTCTTCTCAGTAGTTGGAATGTTTCTAGTTGACCTCTTGGGTGCAGCAACTTTGGGTTTTGGCTTGGACTTGGAGGGAGCATCAACTAACTTCATGACATCTGCCATTAGCTTCTGAGTTTTGGCTGGAGGTGCAACTGGTTCCTCTTCCTCCTCCTCCTCTTTTTCTTCCCTCATGGAAGGCTTGCCAAGAACTGTGGCAGTGGTCTTCCAGACCCTCCTAGATAAATGTCTCATGACATTTATGTGAGAACCTGGAATTAACTTCCAGACCCTCCTGTGTATATTTGTCAACCCCAGGATCATTGTTGACAACACAGCGAAATGATATCATTGCACAGTATGTAAAAGGTATTACAAATTTAAATATATCTTGCCACAAGGCATACCTAGATAAATGTCTCATGACATTTATTACATTCCGAAAAACAACGGAAAGTACAATGCGTAGCGACTCCATCTCAGCCACAGGCAGTCGATGTAGTCCACGTGACCTCACTCCTACGGATCGCCATAGTTGTCATAGTCATCACCTTCGTCTTCGTGGAACTATGTTGTCAAAAAAATTTGCCATGAGTACATTACGTACTCAACATGCCTCCCTCGAGGAAGGACCTAATGCTACATGTGGCTTCAAAGGAAGGTTGTATGGCTCATTTGCATAAAAGCTAATTTTGTTTGAAATAACATAGTACTTGGATAATAGCAGTTTTAGATGAAAACTTTTTTTATCTCCAGAATAATAACTTTCTTCAAGTGAGGATCCTCGATCAACTCACGTCCTTCATAGGTTTCAAGAATAGGGGCAAAGAGGGAATAAGCAAGACAGGTCCTGTATGTCAAGAAAGATTCATGTGCTGTCCTTGATCGTGGACACGGCTATTCGAATAGTTTTACACTCTGAAGAGGTTGTACACTTTACCCACACGACACAATCCCGACTTGTTGCCACTAGCCGTCGCTAGCATAGTACACCATTTGGTATACCAGCAGGGAGATTGTGACGAGGTCTTTCATTAGACCAAACTTACTGTGCCAAGCCCACTAGGTTTCAACACGGATGTAACCGCAGTTCACAGTCCGGGCCCCCCTTTTGTGCCGAGGATACTCCTTGCAAGGCAGCTATCCCATCTGTGGTACGGCCATGACGACAATAAGAGTGAACTAACTAATTAACCAAGCCAGTGCCCATATAGCATGTGGTTGTACTGTTATCACAATCTTCAAATCCAAGACTTATTAGGCCTCATGCGGCACGGATGACTGATTGCCCCCTTCAACTCGTGAAGGGCGGCCAATCGCTCCTTCAATCCTTGATTCAGCTGTCGCCCACACCAGTATTTAGATGGTTTTCACCCAGAGTAGAAGAGGATAGAGAAGGTCAACAAGGGCCAACTGGCCTAGCTCAGCGTTAAGTTTCAACTGTCAATGACTTAGAGGTCATTCAACAAAGCACCTATAGGGTGATAAGCATGGCTAAGCATTTCTACTTTATTGTAATTATGTACTTCTACTCATGTGTCAAGTAAATAGGCGACAATCGGATCAGGGTAATGTGTCAATCGACACGCTAGCTACGCGAATTAAAATAGCATGCATATAGTAACAATAAAAACTCAATGCAATTTTGTAAACCATAGGATAAGTATGATCAAGAAGGAGGCATGCCTTCATTGTTGAGTCCTTCTTCGGAAACTTGATTCTGTCGATGTCCAACCTCGTCACTCCCTACTCGTCGTAACAATAGCAAATGAAAATTTAATAAATATCAAAGCAAAAGTAAATCCAGATAACATCCAAAACAAATTAAGAGTGGATGGATAGGAAGATATTGATCAAGATGGAGATTCTGAAATGAGGTAGAACGATTGGGATGGTAAGAAAAATGATTCAATGAGCTGACAGGATTAGGTTGACACGCCTTAGGAAGGTTGGCGATCAAGACAAACTTTGTAATACGGATTATGCTATTGACTAGAAGAAGTATACCCACTACACATCACGACTAACTAAATAGGAACTACTATATAAGAAACATAACAACATCAACACACATGGAATTGAACCCAATGCATTTAATAGCACAATCACATCATGGCATGATAATGGCATAAGATAACCACAAATAAATATTTAGATGGAATCCAAATATTTATAATGGTCAATAGCAGCCAAACATTTACATCAATTATATAACCATTCCAAACGAACAAACATTACAAACCATACTAGTTAAGCAATCAAACATCATTCAACAACATGAGTTGAAATGATCCAGGTCTAGCCCTAAAACAACATTAAAATGGAATAGGATCAACTCCATTATGTCAAACCAATTCATTTGTCAAACAACTAACAAGAAATTATACAACACATGAAACAAATGGATGCACAGCTATCCTAGGCATGATATGATTAAGAGTAACAATCAACCAAGAATAAATATTTGGATGAATCCAAATACTTATAATGGTTAACAACAATCAAAGACTAAACATAAATCATAAAAACTATGAGCAAACATTTCTATAAAAGAAGATAAACCAATACTAATTAAGGTAGAAATAATTTAACAACTTAATAATAACACACATCTCACACAATACATGTGAGTATAGATTCACTAGATGTCTAAGCAAATAACACAAGCATGACACATACGAGTGATCATGATAAGATACTAAACTAGAGTCTGGTCTTACTACTAAAGAACAACTAATACTCAAGTAACCACTAGCAATAAGATTACCACTTCATGCTTACATAACAGATCAAACTATGCACACTAAGCATATGAGGAAGATACACCTCAACTAACATGAAAGGTAAATTTTCTTAAGCATGTGCTAACTATCACAACAAGACCCAACACTCCTGAGGCTACCATAAGGCCAAAGTGATCATCCATAAGAACGCACAAGAGACTAAGTACTCAATTATAGCACATAGACAAAACAAGACATGAAAGATCACTTGCATGAGTGACAACTAGACATATAACAATGCAACAACTAGATAAAGTAAATATGAAGAAGTCTAGGCATACAACAATGTAATAGTGAGGTAGACTAGATATAACGCTAAGCATGGATGATCATGACACAAGATGCCAAACTATGCTACCAGTAGAATACAACTTATAACTATGACATAACTTAGTTGATATCAACTAACACGACTAACAAGAATGGCATTAGCAAACAATACTATCATGCTAGTTGTGACTTATAAGCAACAGGGAAAAACATACTAAGCAAGTACACATCTGGGTCATGGCATCAATCACATCAAGCAATGTGCTATACTAGCATGAATAACATGAAGACATGTATTTCTATCTAGTATAACCTAGACTTTCTAATACATAAAGGGACAACCTAGGCATCATACAACACTCGGGTCGTTACACACATGTTATGCAATCTATTTATACAATCCCAATAACATGGCATAGTATTGATCAAGCAAGAAGTTTCTCTATAAAAGAATGTGCAAGATCAACAAACTACTATAATGTAAATCAAGGCTAACCATATGTGAAATCATACAATGCAAGCTAGAAATGATATAGTACATGGTACGCATTCAACCAAACATGCATTCTACTTTAAGCAATTGTTAACATGGCATGGTAGTAAACTAATATAAATAAACACACATGATAATTATCGATGTGCAATAAACTAGTTTTATTCCAACAGAATAATTCTATATAGCAATACATATATGAACCATGGCATAAAGCAACCAACCATGAATCTAGAATGGTGACATGTAAGAAAACATGGGAACAACTACACAAAATGTGTTTATGCCACAGGGAACTATAATGGAATTGTTCTAAAGTAACATATCACTTCATTTAACATCTAGAACCTAGCATAAAGAAAACTATGCAAAATCACACACGATAAATACCTAAACAACTATCATAGGCATGACATGATTTCAAACCAATAAAATTAACATGCAACATGGATGGAAGTGAATATGTGAACCATATCTAATATATATCTATTCCAAATAAAAATGAAAATAATCAAGACATTATGTATTGCATAATCACGCAAAGGTTACAGTAATTGTACATAAACCTACGCATGGTAATAATTTGCAAAAACATGTACATATGCATATCATAACTATATCTTCGTGCCAAAGAAAACAATCAAAACAAGAAATATTTCATGAGTAGGTTAACAAATTAAGGCCTTGAATAATTATATGAAATTATGCGCACGGTGAAAAATCACCAGAACTTGTACGCACACGCGGGAAAGAGGACTACATGATGCATCAAAACTTTATCAACATGATACCTTACAAAACTATATTAAAATCTATACACATGTCTAACACGAGACAATAAACGATACAAAAATCCCATTGTTGAAATATGCACCCATTATTGAAATACACATTTCGAAAAGTTCAAAAATTCGGAACAAAAATCCCACGTGTATATCCGGACATTCTATGTGCGTTCACAAGGTTTCGGTGAAAAACGACGTTTTTTATGGCTTGTGTAAAAAAGATAAAGAAATGCCTCGTGAATAGTTATAATGAAGCATCAGAAGATGTCTTTTTTACACAAGCCACAAAAAACGTCGTTTCTCACTGAAACCTTGTGCACGCACATAAAATGTCCGGATGTACACACGGGATTTTGTTTCGAATTTTTCAACTTTTCGAAATGTGTATTTCGACAATGGATGCATATGCACCTAGGAGCCAAACGACAATTACCGATACAAAAATATATTATCAACTTTCATCAACAAAAACTATAATAAATAAACAAATAAATCTAACAAGATATTTGTCACACACAAAAATTATCAGACGAATAGGATATACTCCTAGGCATATCGCGAACATACAAACAATAACATATTAATACAAAATCTAAGCGATGAACAAACCCCATTCAATCTTGGGCAAGAACGACTATAACAAAAATTTATACTAAACTCCTAACGATGAAACTAGCGATCTTACTCCACCATGGGGTTACTATGGGCATGAGAAACAAATCATATGTTGAACACAAGATCATTCGAGAAACTAAAAAGTACGCGGACATGTCGATAGAATCCGTTCATGCATTGGCGCGAGCAACGACATGAATGAGTCGAATGATGATGTCTACGAGATAGAGTAGATGATGATGAGTACGCGTGCAAAAGGAATTTGATAGAGGCTCACCGAGTTTGACAGAACGGCGCGAAGAACTCGACGAACAGTGTAGACGGACATGCGAAATTCTGCGTGTGTGGTCAATGGATCGCGTTCTTTCTTCCCTGAATGGATTCAACGCATGAAAGAGAACCTTTTGGCGCAAGGGCATGGACTGGGATGGTCTCCTTCATCAGAATCGAGGACCGACGTCCATGGAACACTCTTTCTTTGGGAGGAGTTCTCTGGGAGGATGGAGAAGAGAGATGGCAGAGGGCTAAGAGGAATGAGAGAGGAGATCCGGGCGCTCGTCCATGTACTCAAACCGTGAAGTATTAAGGAAGTTAGAGGAGGGGTGCATACTGGATGTAGGTTTTCTCTTCTCTGTAATGGGTGCGTGTGTAAGCCTGGGTGAAAGAAGGAGATGAAGTGATCGAGGTGGAAGAAGAGCCTTTCAGTTTTGGAAACCGATGGGGTTATGGGAAATAAAAGGAGAGGAGGAATCATGGCTGTTGAAGTTTCCCTTCTGTAGGATTGTGAGCGTACAGAGAGGGAGGAGAAGAGAGGTCGCTCTGCTGGGTGAGATGGGCCAGCCCCATGAGGAAGGAGGGAAGCAGGAAAAAAATAGAGAGAGGGAGTTGTTGGGCTACGGTCCAAGAGATGGAGAAAGAAAAAAAATGGGTTGGGTCCATTCGGGTGAGAGGAATAAGAAACACAGGGAGAAAATAGAAAAGGTAGATTGGGCATCGAATATTGCCTAGAGTTTGGGAAAAGAAATTAAATATATTTCCCTTCTTAGAAAAATCTAGAGAAGGAATAGAAGCTAACAAATTCAACAGAAGTTCCAAAATACAAATGCGCATAATTTAATATGCTGAAGGGAGAAAAAAACCCAAGTAAAAGAGAAGAACAAAACTCAAGTTAAATTTAAGTTCACATTAGGTCAAGTTAAATCCTCCAAATTATAAAAGTCCAATTAAGCTTTGTTACCAAATAAAACAAATGAAATGTCCTCGCCCTGATTTTTGGAAAACTTTTTCTTAAACATTATGAGAATCGGGATGTTACAGATCTACCCCCCTTAAATGGAATCTCGTCCCCGAGATTCAGGCTGACTAAAGAGAATGGGTTTTGATTAGCTTCGTCTTTGACATAGTTCTTCTCGGAAACTTGTGGAATCACTTCTTATTCTGATCTTGGTGATAGGTGGCTTTGGGTCTTCATTGGAGATACTTCTCTTGTCATAATTCTTGTAGGTTTCAAAACTTGTAAACAATCCTTCGATCTTGGTGATGGTAATATGATAGCTTCTTTAATTGGTTGAACATTCTTCAGCTTGTCCTTCTTCCGTAGGTGAAGCTTTGGTCCGGCTAGACTAATTGATCCTTCAAGTTTGAGCGTTATGGTAGGTGTAGTGAAGGTCTTCAATCTTCGTCTTCCTTGTGAATGAAGGTCTTCAAATCTTCAATCTTGACACAATCATTGTCTACTACCCCCCTTAAAAGAGATTTTCCATAAGGTTCACTTTTATAATAGATCTCCAGGCGGGTTGTTGCAACTTCATTCATCTCAAGGTGACCTCCAGGGTTTATAGAAAAGAGGGAAAGAACATAAGAGGAGTAAGAGAACCCTATACAAGGCGGAGGTACCCCAGAAGATAAACAGAAGATAACACCCAGATAATCATGAAACTATCCAAATAAAACTCAAAAGCAACTCATTTTGGCAAATAGGGTTATAGTATGACTGCATAGGAAATCACCAAAAATATGCAGACAATACTCACACAAGAAAGGTTTTGCGTCTAAAAGCTACGAGTTCTACCACTACAAGGGTGTTAACCAACCTAATCCTATATGGCAGGTCACATCATAACTTTGCGCAGATCTTCAATGTTGACAACTGAAGCTCGAGCGGTGGTTGTTGACTCCTTGAGTTCTCGAGGTGTCTTCTCTTGAAAAATTGTTGCTACTTCGAGCTTCAGGGGTTGAAGTTATCTCGAATTTCTTGACACATCTTGTGAAGCTTCTGCCTTTTCAAAACCAACAGCAGGGAAATGGTTTTATATACTATAAGAAGATAAGGAAGTAGAGTTTAAATCTTATTTGAATAAGATAAGGCAAGAAGAGAAATATTGAACAAGAAGAGTATGAGAATGTATCTTTTCAAAATATTTTTTCTTATAAAGATAGTCCCTAAGGCTTTCCTTTTCTAACTAAGGCCACGCGACTAGGTCGACATCGGCTCTAATACCACTTATGTGAGAACCTGGAATTAACTTCCAGACCCTCCTGTGTATATTTGTCAACCCCAGGATCATTGTTGACAACACAGCGAAATGATATCATTGCACAGTATGTAAAAGGTATTACAAATTTAAATATATCTTGCCACAAGGCATACCTAGATAAATGTCTCATGACATTTATTACATTCAGAAAAACAACGGAAAGTACAATGCGTAGCGACTCCATCTCAGCCACAGGCAGTCCATGTGACCTCCCTCCTACGGATCGCCATAGTTGTCATAGTCATCACCTTCGTCTTCATGGAACTCTGTTTTCAAAAAAATTATTGCCATGAGTACATTACGTACTCAACATGCCTCCGTCGAGGAAGGACCTAATAGCTACATGTGGCTTCAAAGGAAGGTTGTATGGCTCATTTGCATAAAAGCTAATTTTGTTTGAAATAACATAGTACTTGGATAATAGCAGTTTTAGATGAAAACTTGTTTTATCTCCAGAATGATAACTTTCTTCAAGTGAGAATCCTCGATCAACTCACGTCCTTCATAGGTTTCAAGAATAGGGGCAAAGAGGGAATAAGCAAGACAGGTCCTGTATGTCAAGAAAGATTCATGTGCTGTCCTTGATCGTGGACGCGGCTATTCGAATAGTTTTACACTCTGCAGAGGTTGTACACTTTACGCACACGACACAATCCCGACTTGTTGCCACTAGCCGTCGCTAGCATAGTACACCATTTGGTATACCGGCAGCGAGATTGTGACGAGGTCTTTCATTAGACCAAACTTACTGTGCCAAGCCCACTAGGTTTCAACACGGATGTAACCGCAGCTCACAGTCCGGTGAACATACCAAATCCTACTTGGACACAGCCATATACATTGTGATTAAGCCTAAAGAAATCAACGAGGCTCGAGTACCTGAAACCTCTACGACCGGAAAGAAGGCATAGCCACTATGTAGCTGCGCCCACGTTTGGATTATTTCCGAAAGATCCTCGGAGGGACCAAGAAAAAAATCGGTTTTGGGTCCTTCGAGGACGAAAATATTGGAGCAACATGAAGACCCAGCGGTGCTGCTGCTGCGTGAAGTGGTGCTCGCGGAGGCCCTCCGCTGACTTCCTCCACATGGCCTCACTGTGTCTCACTGCATCTGCAAGGCGTGGCGGGACGTTGTTGACACATACAGCTTGTTATGGCTAGACCTCCCACACTCGGTGGACATCATCATCCTCAATCTGTACGATCTCGGGTAATCGCGGTTTGATAACCCACAAGTATAGGGGATCGCAACAGTTTTCGAGGGTAGAGTATTCAACCCAAATTTATAGATTCGACACAAGGGGAGCCAAAGAGTATTTGTAAGTATTAGTAGCTTAGTTGTCAATTCAACCATACCTGGAGATTAATTATCTGCAGCAAAGTGATCAGTAGCAAAGTAGTGTGATAGTTTTGATAGTAATAGCAACAACAGTAGTAACGGTAACAGCGATAGCAGTGATTTTGTAGCAAGTGCAACAGTATCAGCAGCAGTAGTAACTTAGCAAGATCAATATGTTGGACAATCGTAGGCATTGGATTGGTGATTTGTTGGATGATATTCATCATGTGACAGTTATAACCTAGGGCGATACGGCACTAGCTCCAGTTCATAAATATAATGTAGGCATGTATTCCGTAAATAAACATACGTGCTTATGGAAATAACTTGCATGACATCTTTTGTCCTACCCTCCCATGGCAGCGGGGTCCTATTGGAAACTAAGGGATATTAAGGCCTCCTTTTAATAGAGAACCGGACCAAAGCATTAACACACGGTGATTACATGAACCCCTCAAACTACGGTCATCACCGGGAAGTGTCCCGACTATTGTCACTTCGGGGTTGCCGGATCATAACACGTAGTAGGTGACTGTAACTTGCAAGGTCGGATCTAGAACATAGATATAATGGTGATAACATAAATGGTTCAGATATGAAATCATGGCACCCGGGCCCAGAGTGACAAGCATTAAGCATGGCAAAGTCATAGCAACATCAATCTCATAACATAATGGATACTAGGGATCAAGCCCTAACAAAACCAACTCGATTACATGATGAATTTCATCCAACTCCTCACCGACCAGCGAGCCTATGAAGAAATTACTCACTCCCGGTAGGGAGGATCATGGAATTGGTGATGGAGAAGGGTTGGTGATGACGAAGATCGAAGATCCCCCTCTCCGGAGCCCCAAACGGACTCCCGGTCTGGCCTCCCGATGAAGAACAGGAGACGGCGGCGGCTCCGTCTCATGGAACGTGATAATTCTTTCTCCCTCATTTTTTCTAGAAAAATAGGATTTTATAATGTCGGTTTCAGGGTCTGTGGGGCCACTAGGTGGGGACAACCCACCTGGGCACGCATGGAGGGGGAGGTGCGCCCTGGTGGGTTGTGCCCACCCAGGTGCCCCCTCCGGTGGTTCTTTGCTCTAGAAATTATCTTTTATTGTACAAAAAATCCCCGCAAAGTTTCGTTCCAATCCAAGAACTTCTATTTCTGCACAAAAACAACACCATGGTAGTTCTGATGAAAACATCGTCAGTCCGGGTTAGTTTCATTCAAATCATGCAAATTAGAGTCCAAAACCAGAGGAAAAACGCTAGGAAAAGTAGATACGACAGAGACGTATCACGGTTTCTCCCCCACCCATCCAGGGGGGCCGCGACCTTAGCCGACCTCGACCACGCCGTCTCCGGCAAGCTGAACCACCTCGGCGATCCAGCCGTCTACGTCAGCAATCACTGCAACAACCTTCTTCTAATTCACGACTGCGTGGTTAACCCCGCCACAGGACAGTTGGCTCGCCTGCCCAAGTGCCCTGGTGCGTTGATGGGAACATGTTTCTTCTACACTAACAAGTACATTGCATTTGATCCGGTGGTATCTTCGCACTATGAGGTTTTCGCGGCCCCTCGTATTTGTTACCTTACAAGTTACATCAAGTTCAAGGAACTAGAGATAGAGGGTTCGGAGTGGCCACCATCACGAAACGCCCTCCATGTCTTCTCGTCGCAGACGGGCAATGGGAGAAGACCTTTCTTCGGGAAGGGGACACTGCGGGGATGGTTGCAGGCACGCGGGTAGACTCACGGCCAAGAAAGCGCTACGCCGCCTACTGGCACTGAAAAAGGGTTCCCCCGCTTTGTATACAAAGCAACCAACCGAGACAACCAACGATAGGTGCTGGGGCGGAAGCAGCACAGTCACGACCAAAGGAAATGAAAGAGAACATACAAGAGCGCCGACAACGGCGGATCGACAAAAAATGAAGAAGCCTCGTGACCGCTGCATCCACCGAAGATCGCCCACCAAGCTCCGAACCTTCGAAGCGCCGGTACCAATCAACACCTCCAAGAAGGGACGCGACAATGACGACGCTGCTACCAAGGGTTTCCCCCGGTACGCTGTGAGGAGAGAGGAAGGGTAGCCCCGATCCCCTCCAGGAAGGTCCGACGACACCCTCATGCGCCACCGCGGTGGTGTCGGCCAAGCCAACAGGGATCTCTCCCGATCCCAACCTTCACCTCAGGCACTCCGGAGCTCGCCACCAAATCGACCACCACCCTGCGCCAACCCGATCATGAAGCTTCCCACGCTATCTCACCACAGCACCGCGAAGCATGGCCTGCACAATGAAGAAGAGGAGCCGGGACTAGGGCAGCAGGACCGTCGGCACACGGGAGGGCCCCACCTCCATCATCAACGATGGTAGCTGACCGGACGCAATAGCAGGAACATACCAAACCCGTGGCCGCACAGGCCCGGCCGAGATCTTCGAGGCCCGTAAAGTTTCCGCCTTCGCGCTGCAGCCGGCACGCCGTCGGCGTCGGCGCCCTATCCAAGCCGCTCCCCTACCTCCCCGCACAGAGAGCATCAAGGCCGAGCCATAGCCGGCCCGCTAGGACCCAGATGGGGCCCTATGGGCCCAGATCTGGGCCGGGGTCACGACACCGGCCACCCAGCGCCAACGGACCGCCCCGCCGCCAAGTGGAGGCACCACCACCACGCGCATCGCCAGCCACCACCACCAAGTCGTCGGACCGCCACCGACCGAGCCACACCAGCGTCGCACGCCTTGCGACAGAGTGGAACCCTCGCAGCCGCCGGGACCCCGAACCCGGTCCCCAGTCGCCTGGCCAGATCCGCCGTCACCGTCGCCGAATCGCGCCCACGCACGCCCGTCCAGGCAGCCATCGCGCCACCACGAAGCACCAGCGGGGCCGACACGCCGGCACCACCAGGAGCTCCGGGATCTCTGCCGCCGAGACCCACCACAACCCGGTACGCCGCATACTGGCAAGGAACACTTTATACACAATCCGAAAATAATTTTGTGATGGGGAAAGTACTTCCTTCTTGATAAAAGATCACTCTATTATGATGCTATTATGCACGTGCATGCATTATTTACTATTGTCTTTCTAACCAGACTTCCCTTTCAAAGAATATCATTGTCAACTGGCAAGTGCTGGGTGATCAAACCAACTAAAGATATGGAACATGGTAAATATTCAAATATTTATCTTGGAAGATCGGAGCATGGGGTGTACTGCGCCTTTGTCAAGATCAACGTCCTTCGGGTTTGGTTCCTTAGTCAATCACGTTGTCAAATGGAGTGGGTTTTGAAGCATAGCACTGACCTTCGTTGTGTGATGCCACCTCTGAAGTGTGGTCTACATGATGGTGACCGTCGTTATGTGCTACCACCTCTGAAATATGATGAACATGGACCATGGACCTTACATCGCGCAAAATCTTTTGTGGATCACATCGTCGAAGCAATGTGGGATTGCAATGAGAAAATCGACTGAGGCCCCGATGGTGGCATTATTGTCAACATTGAAGACAAGGCCGAAAGGCATTACCAAAATTATACTACTCTTCTAGGATTTCATCCTTATCAATAGGTTATATTACTCAGCATAACATTCAGAAGGGGACTAGCCTACAATTTTAATAATTGTACCATAAAAGAATTGGGGAACTTGTGTAGACCATGTTATGAAGATGGTGTCAAAGCACCATACATAGATGCATCTTTTATGTACACATCTTGTCTTGTGGGAACGTTCCCAGAGAATTGTTAGTTCTGTAAACTCATCGCGATGATTGTAGGGCACTAGTTTAAGGGAATGTGTATCTTGTCAAGTGTGATTGTATCCCTATACATACAGAATCATGTGGACCAATTTTTGTTCCCCGATTTGCACATCCATATTCACAGCTTGTTGCTTGGTGTTTGAATTTGCATAGGAATCCCCACTATTCTATAGAAAATAAAAGTAGACAGGTTAGGACCAATAGTAGTTCCTGTAATCCTCTGTATTCTTTGTCCGAAAACCAACCTTCACTAGAGCATGAAATTCAAGTATCTTACTAAGGCAATCCATGGTGTGATGATTTTGCGCCTCTAACAATCTGTTTGTTTCGGGGGAATAGGTAGTAGGGA
The DNA here is from genome assembly GCA_021605205.1 of Aegilops longissima. NCBI lineage: Eukaryota > Viridiplantae > Streptophyta > Magnoliopsida > Poales > Poaceae > Aegilops > Aegilops longissima. Next base: position 286,755,717 of record CM038676.1, read on the forward strand.
ATAAGAATTTAAGGGGTACGAGACATATACTTCACATTGTTTGGTTGAGGGGCTAGAGATCTGATGAGAGATGGGGAAATGGAATTAAGGAGGCCAATTCCCATGTATCTCTCCCGTGCCCTCTCAATGTTAATTCACTTGGGCTGCTACTTCCTCTCAAATTTCCTTTACCAATTCCGACCACACACAAAACATGGGACTAGGATTAAAAATCAACTTCCCATGCCTAATCCCCTACTAAACTCCCATTCCATTCCCATTACGGCCAAACGAGTCATAAGATTTTTTTTTGCATCATACATCGCAAACTTCAGTCTGATTGCCTCTAGGCTTGGGTCGCCTCTAACCTTAGAGGCCTCCACCAACTGAATAAACAATTAAAATGAGGGAAGGGGAGAGGAAAGAGAGAGAATGTATGAGGAAAGGTAGGTGCATATACTAGGAAAAAGAACATTACACTAGATTTTTTTAAAGCATGGTGGGCTCAAGGTGTGCTCCACCTTGAAGGCGGGTTGAAGCCTTTATACACCATAGAACTTTTCTCTATGCTTGGGGGCATCAACGTAGGCTCCAACTTAGAGGCTGCAACGACTCGATGCTACGTTCAAGGTGGGTGCGGGGATGGTGTTGGGGAAGCCAGTATAACAAAAGAATTACCGCACTAATGTATACGCCCAACATCACTACGGAGATGCACGGGGTAGATCAATCGCACCGACAAACACAACGAGGAAGAAAACATTAGTGATGACATGCAGATTCCCGCAGCTAGATATTACCTCTCAACCGTGAGATTTTTTTCTCCCTCGAAGTGATCCGCTTGTCAAGCACTGAAAGCACGATCCCTTTGCGGTACCGACACATATTGTGTCAAGGGTTCAACATGCTTCACTATCTAGGACGAAGAGCAGCCGGCGGACGAGAGGTGGGGCACCCTTCTTTTCTTTGAAAACCCCTCCCATATATTAATTAATTAAAAATGTCCATACAATTGTCTATTACAACTTCAGCCACGCAGGGCGGAACACTATTAAGACTCGCACCATCAGACCTATTAACAAAACTGAATTTAGCAATTTCATGTGCCACCCTATTGCCCCTTCTGTTAATCTTGGAAATCTTGAAACTTGTCATCAACCTGGAAATGCTCAATGCTTCCATCTTCAGATCAACTAGGGAAGACCTGTCCAAATAATCATTTCCTAGAAAGGAAGCCAAAAAAGAACAATCAGTTTCTAAGATGATGGGCTTGTGTAGAGTAATACTGATGTAAAGCCCTGCGAGGGTCGCTCTGAGTTCCGCTTCATCCACGCTATTGCAAACCCCAATATAATCCCATGAAGAAATGATCACTTCTCCCAAATGATTCCTGGCAACCACACCCACACTCGCAGAGCTAATGGCCTCCACAAAGCTTGCATCAACATTAATCTTAATGGACTCCGGGTCGGGTGGCTGCCAATTCACAACTTTTGTTTCACTTCAATGGGATCATAAAACCCATCGACCCTTTCCTTACCTTTGTTGGTAACCTCCATCTTCCTATTGGTATGAAAGGACGAGAAGGACCCCCAGTAGTTTTGAATAAAGCTCACAGAGGTAGAGATAGTTTCCTTTCCCTTACCAAAGATCAAGTCATTCCTCAGGTGCCATGCCCTCCAAAACATGAATATAACTTGCTCACGCACCAGCGACGTTAACTGCTCCAATAAAATAAGTAGCCAATCCGGCCCCGAAAAATTGAATATCTCATCATCTCGTAAGTTCCATACCTCCCTTACCGCCATACGGAGCGCCCGCGCCTTGGGACATTGATACGTCTCCAACGTATCTATAATTTTTGATTGCTCCATGCTACTTTATCTATTGTTTTGGACTATATTGGGCTTTATTTTCCACTTTTATAATATTTTTGGGACTAACCTATTAACCGGAGGCCCAGCCTAGAATTGTTGTTTTTTGCCTATTCCAGTGTTTCGAAGAAACGGAATATCAAACGGAGTCCAAATGGAATGAAACCTTCGGGAACGTGATTTTCTCACCGAATGTGATCCAGGGGACTTGGACCCGACTCCAAGGAACAAAAGAGGCGGTCACGAGGGTGGGGGGCGCCCCCCCCCCCCCTAGGGCGCACCCCCTGCCTCATGGGCCCCCTGTTGCTCCACCGACGTACTCCTTCCTCCTATATATACTATGTACCCCCGAACGATCAGAACAGGAGCCAAAAACCTAATTCCACCGCCGCAACTTCCTGTATCCACGAGATCCTATCTTGGGGCCTGTTCCGGAGCTCCGCCGGAAGGGGCATCCACCAAGGAGGGCTTCTACATCATCACCATAGCCCCTCCGATGAAGTGAGAGTAGTTTACTTCAGACCTTCGGGTCCATAGCTAGTAGCTAGATGGCTTCTTCTCTCTTTTTGGATCTCAATACAATGTTCTCCCCCTCTCTCGTGGAGATCTATTCGATGTAATCTTCTTTTTGCAGTGTGTTTGTTGAGACCGATGAATTGTGGGTTTATGATCCAGATTATCTATGAATAATATTTGAATCTTCTCTGAATCCTTTTATGTATGATTGGTTATCTTTGCAAGTCTCTTCGAATTATCCGTTTGGTTTGGCCAACTAGATTGGTAGTTCTTGCAATGGGAGAAGTGCTTAGCTTTGGGTTCAATCTTGCGTGTCCTTTCCCAAAGGATGTAGGGGAAGCAAGGCACGATTGTATTGTTGCCATCGAGGATAACAAGATGGGGTTTTTATCATATTGCATGAATTTATCCTCTACATCATGTCATCTTGCTTAAGGCGTTACTCTTTTTAACTTAATACTCTAGATGCATGCTGGATAGCGATCGATGAGTGGAGTAATAGTAGTAGATGCAGAATCGCTTTGGTCCACTTGTCCCGGACGTGATGCCTATATACGTGATCATACCTAGATATACTCATAACTATGCTCAATTCATCAATTGCTCAACAGTAATTTGTTCACCCACCATAGAATACTTATGTTCTTGAGAGAAGCCACTAGTGAAACCTATGGCCCCGGTCTATTCTCATCATATCAATCTCCATTACTTTAATACTTGCTTTGTTTTTACTTTGCCTTTTACTTTTCACTTTGCATCTCTATATCAAAATACCAAAATATTATTTATCATCTCTATCAGATCTCACTCTCGTAAGTGACCGTGAAGGGATTGACAACCCCTAATCGTGTTGGTTGCGAGGAGCTATCATTTTGTGCAGTACGAGGACCGTGGCCTCCTCTTTGGATTGATACCTTGGTTCTCAAAACTGAGGGAAATACTTACACTACTTTGCTGCATCATCCTCCCCTCTTCGGGGAAATCCAACGCAGTGCTCAAGAGGTAGCAAGAAGAATTTCTGGCGCCGTTGCCGGGGAGGCTCACGCAAGAGCAAGTCAAGCACCATACCAAGTACCCATCACAATCCCTATCTCCCGCATTACATTATTTGCCATTTGCCTCTCGTTTTCCTCTCCCCCACTTCACCCTTGCCGTTTTATTCGCCCTCTCTTTCCCAATCTCCTCTTTTTTTCCCGTTGCCTTTTCCTCGTCCGCTTGTTTGCTCGTGTGTTAGTTTGCTTGCTTGTCGTTATGTCTGAAATTGGGGAAATTATTGCTGATATGGGCGATAATAATATCATGGAAAATTCTGAGGCTCCTGCTGAAGAATCCCCTACCTATCATACAAAAAGATTTCGAATCGGTAGTGGTAATATTATTGGGAAAGGAGTTATTCAAGATTTCTTTACTTGTGCCGGTGCTTTACCCTCTATGGGAGGTTATATTCTCCATAGAACTAGTAGCCTTGCGGACGCTATTGCCATGCTTATCGTTGAACTTGAAAGGCAATTTATGCATATGCACCCTTCTATACAAAGAATTTTCCTAGAATTTTCTAATATTGAACACTCCTCTGTTAAGCGTGTCGCTACTATCTTTTTGGCTCATGAATTCAGATTTATAATAAAAGAAGCCAAAGAAACCTTTGCGCATTATAGGGTGGACGCTGGCCGTCCTCCCATAGAATCTATCCTTTTTGATCAAGAAGAAATAATGCGTCTTCAATCTATCGACTATGTTGCTTTCAATGAAAATCTTAGAAAAAAGGTGCCTACCAATATTTTAATTGATAGAATCTCTGAGCTTAATGATGATTTGGCTATTCGAAATACTGAGCTAGGATGCTCTCTTGAGTATAGGCTCACCAAGTTCTGTCAAAAGAACGCTTATAATGATGAATTGGTTGTGCAATACGAAGGGCCGAAAGAGGAACCTATACCTCCTAAAATTGATCTTGGGGACTTTTGTCCTATTAAATTTAGCCCTTTTGATTACTTTTGCTTGCCTCAAATAAAACTTGCTGCCTAACGTAGAGAATATGAAATGAGTTTCACCGATCTATCTTATTACTACGGCACTACCTAGATCTATCCTTGCTTTTATGCCTAGCTAGGGGCGTTAAACGATAGCGCTTGTTGGGAGGCAACCCAATTTTATTTTTAGTTTTTGTTTTTGCTCCTATTTAGGAATAAATAATCCATCTAGCCTCTGTTTAGATGTGGTTTTATGTTTTAATTAGTGTTTGTGCCAAGCTAGACCTATTGGATCTTCTTGGATGATAGTTATTTGATCTTGCTGTAATTTCCAGAAACTTTGTGCTCAGTGTCCGAATTATTAAAAATCACCAGAACGTGATAAAATACTGATTCCAATTGCTGCTGATCAATAAACAAATTGTCTAGGTATTCTATTTTTGGTATATTTTTTGGAGTTCCAGAAGTTTGCGTTAGTTACAAATTACTACAGACTGTTCTGTTTTTGACAGATTCTGTTCGTGTGTTGTTTGCTTATTTTGATGAATCTATGGCTAGTAAAATAGTTTATAATCCATAGAGAAGTTGTAATACAGTAGGTTTAACACCAATATAAATAAAGAATGAGTTCATTACAGTACCTTAAAGTAGTCTTTTTTTTAATTTCTCTAACGGAGCTCACGAGATTTCTATTGAGTTTTGTGTTGTGAAGTTTTCAAGTTTTGGGTAAATTCTTTTGATGGATTATGGAACAAGGAGTGGCAAGAGCCTAAGCTTGGGGATGCCCATGGCACCCCCAATATAATCCAAGGACACCAAAAAGTCAAAGCTTGGGGATGCCCCGGAAGGCATCCCCTCTTTCGTCTACTTCCATCGGTAATTTACTTGGAGCTATATTTTATTCACCACATGATATGTGTTTTGCTTGGAGCGTCTGTATCATTTATGTCTTTGCTTGTTAGTCTACCACAATCATCCTTGCTGTACACACCTTTTGAGAGAGCCATACATAAATTGGAATTTGCTAGAATACTCTATGTGCTTCACTTATATCTTTTGAGCTTGATAGTTTTGCTCAAAATGCTTCACTTATATCTTTTGAGCGTGATAATTTTTTCTCTAGTGCTTCACTTAGATTTTTTAGAGCATGGTGGTGGATTTGTTTTAAACAAACTATTGATCTCTCATGCTTCACTTAGATTATTTTGAGAGTCATTAATAGCATGGTAATTTGCTTAATATTAATATACTTGGTATTCAAGATATGTGAAACTTTCTTATAAGTGCGTTGAATACTAAGAAAAGTTTGATGCTTGATAATTGTTTTGAGATATGGAGGTGATAATATCAAAGTCGTGCTAGTTGAGTAGTTGTGAATTTGAGAAATGCTTGTGTTGAAGTTTGCAAGTCCCGTAGCATGCACGTATGGTTAAAGTTGTGTAACAAATTTGAAACATGAAGTGTACCTAGCTTGTGCATCCTTATGAGTGGCGGTCGGGGACAAGCGATGGTCTTTTCCTACCAATCTATCCCCATAGGAGCATGCGCGTAGTACTTGATTTTTGATGACTTCTAAATTTTTGCAATAAGTATATGAGTTCTTTTGACTAATGTTGAGTCCATGGATTATACGCACTTTTACCTTTCCGCCTTTGCTAGCCTCTTCGGTACCGTGCATTGCCCTTTCTCACCTTGAGAGTTGGTGCAAACTTCGCCGGTGCATCCAAACCCCGTGATATGATACGCTCTATCACACATAAACCTCCTTATATCTTCCTCAAAACAGCCACCATACCTACCTATTATGGCATTTCCATAGCCATTCCGAGATATATTGCCATGCAACTTTCCACCGTTCCGTTCATCATCAAAATGACATATTTTACTTTTGTCATATTGCCATTGCATGATCATGTAGTTGACATCGTATTTATGGCAAAGCCACCATGCATTATTTTTCATACATGTCACTCTTGATTCATTGCATCATCCCGGTACACCGCCGGAGGCATTCATACAGAGTCATATCTTGTTCTAAGTTTCGAGTTGTAATCCTTATGTTGTAATCAATAGAAATGTGATGATCATCATTATTAGAACATTTCCCAATCAAAAAAAAGAGAAAGGCCAAAAAGAAAAAAAGAAAGGCCCAAAAAAAGAGAATAAATAAAAAGGGCAATGTTACTATCTCTTTTTCCACACTTGTGCTTCAAAGTAGCACCTTGTTCTTCATGTAGTGAGTCTCATATATTGTGCTTCAAAGTAGCACCATGTTTTTCATATAGTGAGTCTCATAAGTTGTCTTTTTATACTAGTGGGAATTTTTCATTATAGAACTTGGCTTGTATATTCCTACGATGGGCTTCCTCAAATGCCCTAGGTCTTCATGAGCAAGCAAGTTGGATGCACACCCACTAGTTTTCTTTTGTTGAGCATTCATAGCTCTAGTGCATCCGTTGCATGGCAATCCCTACTCCTCATATTGACATCAATTGATGGGCATCTCCATAGCCCGTTGATTATCCTCGTCAATGTGAGACTTTCTCCTTTTTTGTCTTCTCCACACAATCCCCATCATCATATTCTATTCCACCCATAGTGCTATATCCATGGCTCACGCTCATGTATTGCGTGAAGGTTGAAAAAGTTTGAGATTATTTAAGTATGAAACAATTGCTTGGATTGTCATCGGGGGTATAGAAGTTGGGAACATCTTTGTGTGACGAAAATGAAGCATAGCCTAACTATATGATTTTGTAGGGATGAACTTTCTTTTGCCATGCTATTTTGAGAAAACATGATTAGTTTCATTAGTATGCTTGAAGTATTATTATTTTTATGTCAATATGAACTTTTATTTTGTATTCTTTCGGATCTGAATATTCATACCACAATTAAGAAGATGTACATTGAAATTATGCCAAAGTATCACTCCGCATCAAAAATTCTCTTTTTGTCATTTACCTACTCGAGGACGAGCAGGAATTAAGCTTGGGGATGCCTGATACGTTTCCAACGTATCTATAATTTTTGATTGCTCCATGCTACTTTATCTACTGTTTTGGACTATATTGGGCTTTATTTTCCACTTTTATATTATTTTTGGGACTAACCTATTAACCGGAGGCCCAGCCCAGAATTGCTGTTTTTTGCCTATTTCAGTGTTTCGAAGAAACGGAATATCAAACGGAGTCCAAACGGAATGAAACCTTTGGGAAAGTGATTTTCTCACCGAACGTGATCCAGGGGACTTGGACCCTACTCCAAGGAACAAAAGAGGCGGTCACGAGGGTGGAGGGCGCCCCCCCCCTAGGGCGTGCCGCGTGCCTCGTGGGCCCCCTGTTGCTCCACGGACGTACTCCTTCCTCCTATATATACCTACGTACCCCAAACGATCAAAACAGGAGCCAAAAACCTAATTCCACCGCCACAACTTCCTGTATCCACGAGATCCCATCTTGGGGCCTGTTCCGGAGCTCCGCCGGAGGGGGCATCCACCACGGAGGGCTTCTACATCATCACCATAGCCCCTCCGATGAAGTGTGAGTAGTTTACTTCAGACCTTCGGGTCCATAGCTAGTAGCTAGATGGATTCTTCTCTCTTTTTGGATCTCAATACAATGTTCTCCCCCTCTCTCGTGGAGATCTATTCGATGTAATCTTCTTTTTGCGGTGTGTTTGTTGAGAACGATGAATTGTGGGTTTATGATCCAGATTATCTATGAATAATATTTGAATCTTCTATGAATTCTTTTATGTATGATTGGTTATCTTTGCAAGTCTCTTCAAATTATCCGTTTGGTTTGGCTAACTAGATTGGTAGTTCTTGCAATGGGAGAAGTGCTTAGCTTTGGGTTCAATCTTGCGGTGTCCTTTCCCAAAGATAGAAGGGGAAGCAAGGCACGATTGTATTGTTGCCATCGAGGATAACAAGATGGGTTTTTTATCATATTGCATGAATTTATCCCTCTACATCATGTCATCTTGCTTAAGGCGTTACTCTGTTTTTAACTTAATACTCTAGATGCATGCTGGATAGCGATCGATGAGTGGAGTAATAGTAGTAAATGCAGAATCGTTTCGGTCTACTTGTCTCGGACGTGATGCCTATATACATGATCATACCTAGATATACTCATAACTATGCTCAATTCTGTCAATTGCTCAACAGTAATTTGTTCACCCACCGTAGAATACTTATGTTCTTGAGAGAAGCCACTAGTGAAACCTATGGCCCCCGGGTCTATTCTCATCATATCAATCTCCATTACTTTAATACTTGCTTTGTTTTTACTTTGCCTTTACTTTTCACTTTGCATCTCTATATCAAAAATACCAAAAATATTATTTATCATCTCTATCAGATCTCACTCTCATAAGTGACCGTGAAGGGATTGACAACCCCTAATCGCGTTGGTTGCGAGGAGCTATCGTTTTGTGCAGGTACGAGGGACTTGTGTGTGGCCTCCTACTGGATTGATACCTTGGTTCTCAAAAACTGAGGGAAATACTTACGCTACTTTGCTGCATCATCCTCTCCTCTTCGGGGAAATCCAACGCAGTGCTCAAGAGGTAGCAGACATCTCACCAGAGCATGAAACACAGATTCATCTTCGACGCCACAAATCGAACATAAGCCAATGGTAGTTTGATGGTGTTTAACCCTGTTAACTCGAACCACCAAACTATTAGTAACAGCCCGCCAAGCAAAAATTCTGATTTTCTGAGGGACCTGAGCCTTCCAAATAATGTTCCAAAGCCTCCTTTCTCCATTCACAGCATCACTAGAGCTCCCTGTCTCACTCTTATTGTTCTTCAAATTCAGCGCCAGCCTGTACGCACTTTTAACCGAGAACATTCCATGTTTCTCATAGTGCCAAGCAATAAAATTTTCCTCACCTATAGTCGGAATACGTAACTTTAAAATTTCCTCGGCATCATAAGAATAAAACAAATGCCTAATTAGATTCTCATCGCATCTTTTAGAGCCCCTCATGAATAGCTCAGACACACATCTAAGTCCGGTTCTATTCTTTTTTGCAGAAATTTGAAGACCCGAATCTCTAGGTAGCCAATTATCCCTCCAGATATTTATACTCGTGCCATCGATAACTTTCCAAATGATGCCTTTTTTAAGTTGTTCAAGACCATGCATAATACCTTTCCAAGTAGTCGATGTCACCTTAGGGAATACAGTGTCCAGCAGGTGCCCATGAGGATAGTACTTTGCTTTCATCACCTTTGCACATAATGAGTCCGGAAAAACCAACAATCGCCATGCTTGTTTTGCGGGAAGTGCTTGATTAAATAATCTTAGATCTCGAAAACCCATACCTCCTTCACCTTTGGGTCTCGTCATCTTATCCCACCCTAGCCAATGAGTTTTCTTTCTGTTCTCCTCATCACCCCACCAAAAATGCCTAATGATCTGGGATAACTCTTCACAAAGAGATGCATGAAATTTAAAAATGCCCATTGCATAGACTGGGAGAGCCTGTATGACTGATTTAATCTGGATTTCCTTCACCCCACCAGAGGCGTATTTTTCTATCCAGTCAGAACCCCGCTTTAGTGCTTTATCTTTTGTAGACTAAAATTTTCCCGCCTTCATACATCCTTCTGGCACAGGTAAACCAAGATATTTGTCCTCAAAGCCATCAGAGGTGATATTGAGAACCACCAAAACAGCCACCTGATCTTCCATACTACACCTTTTACCAAATAAAATGGAACATTTATCTGGGCCTAATAATTGCCCCGTTCCCTCCTCATAAGTCGTCTAGATATGTTTAATGGCCAAAGCTTGCTCAAGAGAACCTTTAAAAAATAGGAGGCTATCATCAACAAATAATAAATGCGATATACCTGGAGCATGTCTGTTCAACTAGAAATGCTGGATTGCCCCACTCGCGGAAGCATCATTGAGTAATAGCGAAAGGGTCTCGGCCACAAACAGAAACAGGTACGAAGATAAAGGATCCCCCTGCCTGAGACCTCGCGAAGGTTGAAAAGAGTCCAGCAGTTGGCCATTAAAATGCACTGAGTAATTCACTGACATAACGCAGGTCATAATCCACTTAACCCAAGTTGGAGCAAAACCATATGCACGAAGCATACTTTCCAAAATATTCCAGTACATACAATCATAAGCCTTAGCTAAATCCAATTTGTACGCACAAAATTCACCCCTGCCATCTTTTTGCGTATTCAGCGAATGCATACACTCAAAAGCTATAAGAGCATTATTAGAAATTAATCTTCCAGGAATGAATGCACTTTGGGTAGGAGAGATCATACCATCCAACAACGGCCTCAGTCTGTTAACAAGACACTTGGAGATAATTTTATATATGGCATTGCATAGACTAATTGGCCGAAAATCTTTAATCGACTGAGGATTTTTCATTTTGGGAATGAGCACAATAGTTGTATTATTAACCCCCTCTCGCATGCATACAGAAATAAAGAACTATTGAACAACACATACAATATCTTCCTTCAGAAAGCCCCAATTCCTCTGAAAAAACCCCGTTGGGAACCCATCTGGCCCCGGAGCCTTCAAAGGACCAATTTGAAAAAGAGCATCACCGATCTCTTGTTCAGAGAAAGATTTACAAAGATCCTCATTCATCTCATCATTCACCAGAGGTTTCACAAGGGGTATAATACGAGAAGGGTCCACCGTATTGTCACAAGAGTACAAATGCTTAAAAAAGGAGTTTGTAATACCTTTGATCTCTTCCACGTCATTAGAAAGAGATCCAACGCTCCTTCTGAGGGCAGAGATATTATTCTTCTTTGCTCTCCAAGTGGCCTTTCTCTGGAAGAATTTTGTGTTCCTATCACCCCATTTCATTTTGTCCAAACATGATCGTTGTTTCCACATAATTTCTTCCTTCATCAAGAGCTCATCCATCTCCCCGAGGATTTTCTTTCTCTCCAAAATAGAAGAATGGTCATTTCTTTTGTAGAGAACATTTAATCTTTTTCGTGCCGTTTCAAGCTTTTTAGGTAAATAACCTATATGGTCCCTAATCCACCCATGAAGGGACTTCATAAGGGCATCCAGATTGTTTGCCACATCTCCCAAGTCACTGACATGTGTACTTTTATTCCAACATAATTCGATTTGGTCTTTCAGCGCCACAACCTCCCTTTCCCAATACGCTTCATATTTCAGATGTTTACTGAACATACCAGGAAGAGGATCACCCATCAATTGAATAAGAATAGGGCAATGGTCTGACCTTGAGCTGATAATATGTGAGACCTTGGAATTAGGATACATAGACGACCACTGAGGACTGGCCTGGAGAGAAATATTGCAGAGGGGTCACTCTATTTATAAGCGGCCAAGTGGCCGTGACTCGGGGAGGGCAACCCCTTCTGCCGACCGCAAAAAGTTGGGAAAGGATCCCTAAGGGATCCCTCCCTTCCACGCGTAGTGACGTCTCAAACATATATCTAACTTTTGATTGTTTAATGCTATTATATTATCATTTCTACATACTATTTATATCATTATATATTATTTTTATGGACTGGCCTATTAATTTAGTGACCAGTGTCAGTTCCTGATTGTACTTGTTTTGGGTTTCGAAGGAAATCAATATCTACGGATGTCAAAATACATTGTCGATTAACACGATTTTTTGGGCAACATGAAACACTAGAAGCTTCGGGAGACGTCGAGAGGGGCCACCATCTAGCCACATGGACATGTGGCGCGACCAGGTGGTGACCGCGCCCCCTATCCATGTGGGGCCCTCGGTTACCACCTTGACCTGATTCCACCACCATAAATCCCTATAAATACCGAAACCATTTGTCGTTCCTCCATAATAATTTTATTGCCGTCGCAAGCCTCTATTCCGAAGAGATCCCATCTGGAGCCCTGTTCCAGAGTTCTGCCGGAGGGGGAAGCCATTGCCAGGAGGCTCTCCATCAACTTTGTTGCCTCCATGATGATGTGTGAGTAGTTCCCTTAGGACCTACGGGTCCATAGTACTCCCTCCGTTCGGAATTACTTGTCACAAAAATGAATAAAAATGGATGTATCTACAACTAAAATACATCTAGATACATTCATTTCTTGGACGAGTAATTCCGAACGGAGGGAGTAGTAGCTAGGTGGTTCTCTCTTTCATTTTGGATCATCAACACCATGTTCCCCTTCTTCCTTGTTTGACTGGGATCAATCCGATGAAATTCTTTGGCGTGATTGTTGGGACATGATGACTTGTGAGTTTATGATTAGATTGTTCATTGAATATTACAAGCACATATGCCCGTGCGTTGCAACGGGAGAGAAAATTATCGTGTCCATCAAAACATTCACCAGCGCGACACACCAGCCTCTGGATGATGCCACCCAGCAATGGTAGTGGGGCAAATGAGGTGGGCTCCTGCCCGATGACGCCCCAAACAGAAGCGCATCAGTGCGGGCGCCGGCTAGTTGATGCGGTAGCTGGTGAAGATGTGATGGTATGTCGTGAGCATGCATGCACCTTGTACACGTCCAACACCCGCCCATCTAATCCTCCTGGACGATTTCATATGTCTAGGTTATCGATGAGTACTTTCATCGAAAAATAAAAAGGGTCACGATAATTAGCGCGTCTGTTTATATTTGGATGTCTGGCCGGTGGTACACGGTAGCATCAACATTGACGACTAATACGTCTCCAACGTATCTATAATTTTTTATTGCTCCATGCTAAATTATCTACTGTTTTGGACAATATTGAGCTTTATTATCCACTTTTATATTATTTTTGGGACTAACCTATTAACTGGAGGCCCAGCCCAGAATTGTTGTTTTTTGCCTATTTCAGAGTTTCGCAGAAAAGGAATATCAAACGGAGTCCAAACGGAATGAAACCTTCGGGAACGTGGTTTTTAGGAAGATTATAATCCGGGGGACTTGGACCCTACGTCAAGAAACAAAAGAGGAAGCCACGAGGTAGGGGGCGCGCCCTCCACCCTCGTGGGCCCCCTGTTGCTCCACCGATGTACTCCTTCCTCCTATATATACCTCACGCACCCCAAACGATCGACACGGAGCCAAAACCTAATTCCACTGCCGCTACCTTCTGTACCCACGAGATCCCATCTTGGGGCCTGTTCCGGAGCTCCGCCGGAGGGGGCATCCATCACGGAGGGCTTCTACATCAACACCATAGCCTCTTCGATGAAGTGTGAGTAGTTTACCTCAGACCTTCGGGTCCATAGTTAGTAGCTAGATGACTTCTTCTCTCTTTTTGGATCTCAATACAATGTTCTCCCCCTCTCATGTGGATATCTATTCGATGTAATCTTCTTTTTGCGATGTGTTTGTTGAGACAGATGAATTGTGGGTTTATGATCAAGATTATCTATGAACAATATTTGAATCTTCTCTGAATTCTTTTATGTATGATTGGTTATCTTTGCAAGTCTCTTGAATTATCAGTTTGGTTTGGCCTACTAGATTGATCTTTCTTGCAATGGGAGAAGTGCTTAGCTTTGGGTTCAATCTTGCGTGTCCTTTCCCAAAGGATGAGGGGCAGCAAGGCACGTATTGTATTGTTGCCATCGGGGATAACAAGATGGGGTTTTTATCATATTGCATGAATTTATCCCTCTACATCATGTCATCTTGCTTAAGGCGTTACTCTGTTTTCATGAACTTAATACTCTAGATGCATGCTGGATAGCGGTCGATGAGTGGAGTAATAGTAGTAGATGCAGGCAGGAGTCGGTCTACTTGTCTCGGACGTGATGCCTATATACATGATCATACCTAGATATTCTCATAACTATGCTCAATTCTGTCAATTGCTCAACAGTAGTTTGTTTACCCACCGTAAAATACTTATGCTCTTGAGAGAAGCCACTAGTGAAACCTATGGCCCCCGGGTCTATCTTCATCATATTAATCTTCCAATACTTAGTTATTTACTTTGCTTTTTATTTTGCTTTTATTTTACTTTGCATATTTATCACAAAAATACCAAAAATATTATCCTATCATATCTATCAGATCTCACTCTCGTAAGTGACTGTGAAGGGATTGACAACCCCTTATCGCGTTGGTTGCGAGGATTTATTTGTATTGTGCAGGTACGAGGGACTCGCGCGTAGCCTCCTACTGGATTGATACCTTGGTTCTCAAAAACTGAGGGAAATACTTACACTACTTTGCTGCATCACCCTTTCCTCTTCAAGGGAAAACCAACGCAGTGCTCAAGAGGTAGCAAGAAGGATTTTTGGCACCATTGCCGGGGAGGTCTACGCAAAAGTCAACATACCAAGTACCCATCACAATCCCTTACATTATTTGCCATTTGCCTCTTGTTTTCCTCTCCCCCACTTCACCCTTGCTGTTTTATTCGCCCTCTCTTTTCCGTTCGCCTTCTTCCCGTATGTATCTTTGTTTGTGTTTCCTTGTGCCTTCTATATGCTTGCATCTTCGCTTGCTGAAAATCTATTGATATGGATCCACTTAAAGTGTTCTACTTGGATCATCTTCGATCCTTATGCGCTCGTGCTGAAACCCCTACTAGCCTAGTTGATGGGAATCTTTAGATGAGCATGCTCATTTTGTGCGTCATCGTTTGTCTAAAAAAGGGAAGCTCTTATGGTATCATATAAACAGTTTGCTATGCTATGCTTGGAATCTTTGTGAAATGTGTGATTTTACTTGTTGCTCTAAGAACCCTAAAAACATCTTCCCTACCTATGTGAGTTCAATGATAATGAAATCTTATCTTCTTATGCAAAGGGTGTTTATAGTTACTATGATATCGAACAAATTGAAGAATTTGTCGTTTTTAAGGGTGCTCATGAAGTTGCTTCTTTGATTGGTAAGTATGATTTTACTCTCAACAAATCTGAAAATTCCGTCATACTTAAATATTGCAATGAAAACCTTGCTCATAATGTCTATGTCCAAGAATTTATTGAAAGAATGACCGTTGCTTCGGAAGAAAATAATGATATGCATGAATCTATAGATAATTGTGATTCCGATGATTTGATTGAAATATCCCGTGATGAACACGATGCTTGCTATTCTTGTGGCCATGATGCCAATATTTATGAAGATGAATTTGCTATAGTTCCGTATGTTAAACATGAGATCGTTGCTATTGCACCCATACTTGATAGTTCCTTCGACAAAAAGCATGATTGCAATGATTTTACTATAAATTCTCTTGATGGAAATTGTGCTAATAATATGTAAAATCCTAAGCTTGGGGATGCTAGTTTTTCTATGTCTACTACTTGTTGCAATGATCATGATTGGAGTGATTCTTCTTATGATCTTGAAAATTTATTTAATCCCCATGATGAATATGAGATTGATACTATTTGTTTGCAATAATATTTAAAGTGGGTTTGAAAGAGTGTCAACTTTAGATCACACATATTTGGATAATATTCAATCTTATGATTTTTTTTTATAAAAGTGGGCTTGGAGAAATCATGACTTTAGTTAATGATAATCCTACTATTTTGGAAGAGTGTCAACTTCGCATGCATGTGGATCGTGTTGAGAATATGTTATGTGATAGCTATATTTTTGAATTTTCTTATGATCCTACATGTAATTATTATGAGATAGGAAAATATGGTTATAGAAATTTTCATGTTACTAAATCACCTCTCGTTATGTTGAGATTGCTATTGTTCCTTTCCGCTTCCTTGCATATGCTAGTTTTTGCTTGCTATGATAATTTGTTTTTTTAAAAGATGCCTATGCATAGGAAGTATGTTAGACTTAGATATGTTTGTCACGTGTTTTATGATGCTCTCTTTGTGCCTCAATTCTTGTCTTTCATGTGAGCATCATTAAAATTATCAATGCCTAGCTAGGGGCGTTAAACGATAGCGCTTGTTGGGAGGCAACCCAATTTTTTTTTAGTTTTTTTTGCTTTTTGCTTCTGTTTAGGAATAAATCTTTGTTCTAGCCTCTGGTTAGATGTGTTTTTATGTTTTAATTAGTGTTTGTGCCAAGTTTAACCTATAGGATCTTCTTGGATGATAGTTATTTGATCTTGCTGTAATTTCCAGAAACTTTCTGTTCACGAAAACACTTGTTAAAAATCACCAGAACGTGATAAAGTACCGATTCCAATTGCTGCTGATCAATAAACAAATTGTCTAGGTCTTCCTATTTTTTCTGATTTTTTGGAGTTCCAGAAGTTTGCGTTAGTTACAGATTACTACAGACTGTTCTGTTTTTGACAGATTCTGTTTTTCATGTGTTGTTTGCTTTTTTGATGAATCTATGGCTAGTAAAATAGTTTATAAACCATAGAGAAGTTGGAATACAGTAGGTTTAACACCAATATAAATAAATAATGAGTTCATTACAGTACCTTGAAGTGGTCTTTTGTTTTCTTTCGCTAACGGAGCTCACGAGATTTCTGTTGAGTTTTATGTTGTGAAGTTTTCAAGTTTTGGGTGAAAGATTTTGATGGATTATGGAACAAGGAGTGGCAAGAGCCTAATATTGGGGATGCCCATGGCACTCACAAGATAATCTAAGGACACCAAAAATCCAAAGCTTGGGGATGCCCCGGAAGGCATCCCCTCTTTCGTCTACTTCCATCGGTAACTTTACTTGGAGCTACATTTTTATTCACCACATGATATGTGTTTTGCTTGGAACGTCTTGTATGATTTGAGTCTTTGCTTTTTAGTTTACCACAATCAGCCTTGCTGTACACACCTTTTTAGAGAGCCATACATGATTTGGAAATTATTAGAATACTCTATGTGCTTCGCTTATATCTTTTGAGTTATATAGTTTTGCTCTAGTACTTCACTTATATCTTTTAGAGCACGGTGGTGGATTTGTCTTATAGAAACTATTGATCTCTCATGCTTCACTTAGATTATTTTGAGAGTCTTAAATAGCATGGTAATTTGCTTAAATAATCCTAATATGCTAGGTATTCAAGAATAGTGAAAACTTTCTTATGAGTGTGTTGAATACTAAGAGAAGTTTGATGCTTGATGATTGTTTTGAGATATGGAGGTAATAATATCAAAGTCGTGCTAGTTGAGTAGTTGTGAATTTGAGAAATGCTTGTGTTGAAGTTTGCAAGTCCCGTAGCATGGACGTATGGTAAACGTTATGTAACAAATTTGAAATATGAGGTGTTCTTTGATTGTCCTCCTTATGAGTGGCGGTCGGGGACGAGAGATGGTCTTTTCCTACCAATCTATCCCCCTAGGAGCATGCGCGTAGTGCTTGGTTTTTGATGACTTGTAGATTTTTGCAATAAGTATGTGAGTTCTTTATGACTAATGTTGAGTCCATGGATTATACGCACTCTCACCCTTCCATCATTTCTAGCCTCTTAGGTACCGTGCATTGCCCTTTCTCACATTGAGAGTTGGTGCAAACTTCGCCGGTGCATCCAAACCCTGTGATATGATACGCTCTTTCACACATAAACCTCCTTATATCTTCCTCAAAACAGCCACCATACCTACCTATTATGGCATTTCCATAGCCATTCCGAGATATATTGCCATGCAACTTTCCACCATTCCGTTTATCATCACATTCATCATTGTCATATTGCTAGCATGATCATGTAGTTGACATAGTATTTGTGGCAAAGCCAACGTTCATAATTCTTTCATACATGTCACTCTTGGTTCATTACATATCCCGGTATACCGCCGGAGGCATTCATATAGAGTCATATTTTGTTCTAGTATCGAGTTGTAATCATTGAGTTGTAAATAAATAGAAGTGCGATGAGCATCATTTTCTAGAGCATTGTCCCAAGTGAGGAATATATAAAAAAAGGGGAGAAAGGCCATAAAAAAAGAGAAGTCCCAAAAAAAGAGAGAGAGAAAGAGAGAAGGGACAATGCTACTATCCTTTGCCACACTTGTGCTTCAAAGTAGCACCATAATCTTCATGATAGAGAGTCTCTTGTTTTGTCACTTTCATATACTAGTGGGAATTTTTCATTATAGAACTTGGCTTGTATATTCCAACAATGGGCCTCCTCAAGTGCCCTAGGTCTTTGTGAGCAAGCAAGTTGGATGCACACCCACTTAGTTTCTTTTGTTGAGCTCTCATACATTTATAGCTCTAGTGCATCCGTTGCATGGCAATCCCTACTCCTTGCATTAACATCAATCGATGGGCATCTCCATAGCCCATTGATTAGCCTCATTGATGTGAGACTTTCTCCTTTTTTGTCTTCTCCACATAACCCCCATCATCATATTCTATTCCACCCATAGTGCTATGTCCATGGCTCGCGCTCATATATTGCGTGAAAGTTTATAGGTTTGAGATTACTAAAGTATGAAACAATTGCTTGGCTTGTCATCGGGGTTGTTGAAAGGATCGATATAGTTGGCTAGAGGGGGGGGGGGTGAATAGGCAACTAACAATTTTTAAGCTTTTCTTTACCAATCTAAACTTTGCAATAATAAAGGTTGTCTAGATGTGCAACTAGGTGGACAACCTATATGATGCAAACAATACAAGCACAAGAGCAAGCAAGGATAGGAACACAAATAAGCTTGCACAAGTAAAGGGATAAGATAACCAAGAGTGGAGCCGGTGGAGACGAGGATGTGTTACCGAAGTTCCTTCCTTTTGAGGGGAATTACATCTCCGTTAGAGCGGTGTGGAGGACAATGCTCCCCAAGAAGCCACTAGGGCCACCGTAATCTCCTCACGCCCTCGCACAATGCAAGAGCCGTGATTCCACTATTGGTGCCCTTGAAGGCGGCGACCGAACCTTTACAAACAAGGTTGGGGCAATCTCCACAACTTAATTGGAGGCTCCCAACAACACCACGAAGCTTCACCACAATGGAATATGGCTCCACGGTGACCTCAACCGTCTAGGGTGCTCAAACACCCAAGAGTAACAAGATCCGCAAGGGATAAGTGGGGGGGGGGGAATCAAAAGTCTCTTGGTGGAAGTGTGGATCGGGCCCTTGTCACCCAATCCCGAGCAAATCAACAAGTTTGATTGGCTAGGGAGAGGGATCGGGCCAAAATGGAGCTTGGAGCAACAACGAAGCTTAGGGATAGAAGAGGTGTTCAACTAGAGGTAGGAGACACGCCTTTTATACTCGGGGAAAAGATCCAACCGTTATCCTCTTGTTCAGCCCGCGACACACGGTACTACCGCTCCGAAAACGCCGTACTACCGTGGAGGGCCACGGTACTACCACGGCAGCAGCAGAGCCTGGGACTGGCCTGACTGAGCACAGTACTACCACGCACCCTTGCGGTACTACCGCAAGGCAGGCAAGCCCCAGCCTACGAAGAGCACAGATGAAATAAATTACATCCGTGCCTACTTCCGCTGAAAAGGAACCAGTGCGAAAACCCGACGTGGTACTACCGCGCCCGAGGCGCGGATGTAGAAATACATCCGCTCCTACAACCGCGGCGCAACGGTACGGGGCATGAGGGCCACGGTACTACGGATCCAAGAGAGCGGTACTACCGTGTCCACTCGCGGTACTACCGCAAGAGATGTCTTGATACTACCGTGTGGCGCGGATGTAAAATTACATCCGCGCCTACTACCGCATCGAGCGGCACAAGGCCGGGAGTCGCGGTACTACGGCTCGGGGAGCGGTACTACCATGACCCCGCGGTACTACCGCTGGTGCTTATGGTACTACCGCTCCCTAGAGCGATACTACCGCAAGAACAGCGAGTCGCCGGTTTTAAGCACAACGATGACAACGGGAAGATGCTCCAAAGTGCAAGGAAATGAAGGACAAGTGTACGTGTTGATTCCACCCAAACCTTTCCGACGCGGACCCCCTCTTAATAGTACGGCTCTACTACGACTCAAATCCACCAAAAAGAAACGTAGAACGACGCCGTCTTCAATAGTCTCTGAGGGGCACCGAATCGTCTCGTGCCTAGTGATGAAACATCTGAGAAACTCAAGGCATACGATTAATCCGCAAAATTATCGTCATCAATCACTAAAACACTTACGGGATAAATATGCCCTTACAATCTCCCCCTTTTTGGTGGATTGATGACAATACGGGATTTGCACAAAGATACGATAATATAGAGCAAGGGCAAACCCCTCCTCTCCAAAATATAGACGGGCTCCCCCTAGATGTGTGCACTCTGGATGAATGCTTTGGACTGCATAGCACACATACTAGGATCACCACTCCCCCTATATTTTAGAGACAAAGGCCCGAAGAAAAATATCTAAGCAACATATAGCACAATATAACACAAGCTCGCTGAGATAGATAGAGTGCATATGTCTTACACCATATGAAGGAAAAGCAACTAAAACGAGGTTCAAACGAGGTTCAACCGAGAACGCAATAAACGAGGTTCAACCGAGAACGCAATAAACACACCAAACACGAACACGACACAAGACTCGCAAATCCCTACACTCTCTCCCCCTTTGGCATCGAGACGCCAAAAAGGCAGAGAGGACACCTACACACAAGCAGTGGCTCAAGCAGCAGGGAACTCATCCCAACCCTCTCCTTCAGACTCCTCAGCAGCAGGGATGGACTCCTCGACGTCCTCCTCAGAATCAGTCCACCGGTAGCCTTGCTTCTCCATCCACTCGGCCTCTGGAGTGATGCGCTCCTCAGACCCGCCAGACACATCCTCACCATAGAGCTTCAAGGTCTTCCTGTCCCGGCGACGACTCTCCTTGGATGCCACGTGAGTCATGTACGCCCTTGGCTTGCATGCGAAAAGAGTCTTCATCTTGTCCTTCACCGTGGCCCATGAAGGCATAGAGGAGCTCTGGGAAGGCCTAGCAGCATGACCCTCAAAGAATATTCTCGGCGCCAAAGATCCTCCTCACCAACAGCAGCCCTAGCAGCAGACGCCTCGGCATGAGTAGTAGTGTTGGCCCAGTTGGGTTTGACACGCAGATGATGGGGTCATGGCGAATCCAGTCGAGGGCAAGGAACTCCTCACCGGGAACATCTTCTCCCGTGTCCTCGAGATCGTGAGAAGCAGATAGGGCCGTGATAGGCACTTTGCGGTTGAACACCGCAAACCGAAGCTCACACCACATGATGTGTGAGACATCAAGTGGTTGAGTCTGAGAAAAACAAGCCTCCTCGCAGATGAGCATCATATCCACCATATAGGCATGGACCTTATCCTTGTCACCAATGCGAGGGAACAAGGAGTTGCGGAAGATGCGGTACATGATATCCAGAAAAGAGTTGAACACCAACCCTATCTTGCCACTTGGAAGCGTCTTCTCAACATAGTACGGTGCAAGCCTGTCCTTGTTGGCAGGGTCAGAGTTGGCATGGGGGCGAACACCCACGGGAGTGTCGAGCCCGTCATCAGGTACTTGGAGCAAATCCATGAACTCCTTCCGTGTAGCGATCGACTTACGGCCATTGGTCATCCAGTCATCCTCCTCTCCTCATCAGGGTGAAAGTAAACTGAAGCAAAGAACTGACAGATATGCTCAGGATCATAGTCAAGGTGGAAAGATATCACATGCTCAATGCCAAACTACTCCACCAAGTCCAGAGCCTCTCCAAAGTAGGCACAGAACTTGTCCTTCCTCAAGTGATGCATGTCAATCCATTTCACATCCACATAGGTATTCTGTTTGTTCTTGATGACATCTAGATAGATGTTGGTTTGATGCTTGTTCCAAAACAGCTCACAACCCCTGACAGAGGAACGAGGGGTCACGTACGGGTCAATTTGCCTGAGACGGACGTAGTCAGATTGGGGCATCTCATCCATGCCCTTGGCGGGCTCCTTGAACTTGCTAGCAGTAGTCTTGACATGGCGCTTGGGGGCAGAAGAGCCCTCTGGTGCGTCACCTGGGTTGCGCAGACGCTTGGAGCCAGTGTCACGACTGGGATTGGAATGGCGAGAGCCACCACCTGAGACACACACGCAAAACACCAACGAACGCGAAGAGGATCAATGCAAAGACCACAACAAAGTACAAGAAACACATAGGAAATATACGTGAAGGTTGGCCAGCGTTAGATGTGAGCCACGGTAGGACTGCCAGTGTCTGCGGTACTAAAAAATTAGTACTGCTCCAAGTCGCGGTAGTACCGTGCTAGGCCACGGTAGTACCGTGGTTGGAGCAGTAGTAAGGTTCTAATGCCGCAGTGTGTGCGGTAGTACCGCGCCGTAAGGGCAGAGTACCGTGCAAGCGGTAGTACCGCGCCGACGGGCGGTAGTATCACGCGCGTCGATCCGAACGGCAGTTCAATCTGAAAAGACCCGCAAACGATGGCGATGCTACGGTGATCAGATCTCGCGCAAGACAACAAAACAAGCATAATTCCTATGCAAGGCTACTCTCCATCATCCTATTCTTGCAAAGAGAAGGCCTACGAATCTCTAGAACATCCAAGTCTTCCCCAACAACCTAAAGACAAAGAACGCAATAAAATGAGAAAGGATCGGGGAAAAACCTGGGTCCATAGCAAGAGCACGAGGTGGGGAAGGATCCCACCGGACGGAATCACGGGAGGGCAGCCGGAGGTGGAGATCCGGCTCCTATCTTGAGCGGGAGAGAGAGATGAGACGACGTGGAGGAACTGCGAATGGGTATGGGGGAGTTAGAACTCCCCCTTCCCGTCCTTATCCCCACGCGCCCACGACGGCGCGGTAGTACCGCAAGTAATCGCGGTAGTACCGCACGGGCGGAAGTACCGCACCAGAGCGGTAGTACCGCTCACCCAGGCGGCAGTAAAAAATTACTGCCGCGTGGGGGCAGTAGTACCGTGCTCCCACATGCGGTAGTACCGTGGCTGGCCGCGGTAGTACCGTAGCCGGCCGCGGTAGTACCGCGAGCTCAATACATCCTCGGTTTCAACACAAAAATAAGGTCTTTGCACGTAAACTTTTCACACAAAGGAAGCCACAAGCACACGCACAACCCAAAGGCAGAAAGACAACAAGAGAACACCAAGCGACACAACCTCTCAAAAGGAGAGGGCGGTGGCCGAAGCCACCTATGTTTGAGTTAGATGGTATGGCACTGCGAAGAATCATCCTTGGGCCCATGACCAAAACTCGTCTTTGAAGCACAAGTACCATAAAAAATGGCTAATGTGAAAGAGTTGATCTATTTATGCATGAAAGGGGGAGGGAGAGTTCATTAAGAGAACAACACTCCCCCTTTGTCCATGCCTACACCTAAACTAGACAACAAGTTGAGTGTGGTGGGGGGTGCATGGGTTCAAGTCACATTGCTCAAATCAATGATATTTAGCTCATGCCTTAACTCGCGAAATCTTGCTTCATCCAAGGGCTTCATGAAAATATCTGCAAGGTTATCATGAGTGTTGACATACTTGAGCTCGATCTCCCCTCGCCTAATGTGATCCCGGATGAAGTGATACCGAATCTCAATGTGCTTCGTCTTGAAGTGTTGCACCGGGTTGAGAGAAATCTTGATGGCACTTTCATTATCACACCAAAGAGGCACTTTGTAACAAATGACACCGTACTCCTTTAAAGTTTGCCTCATCCATAGGAGTTGAGCACAACAACTACCGGCCGCCACATATTCCGCTTCGGTGGACGAGAGAGACACACAACAATGCTTCTTGGAAGACCAACTTACCAAAGAGCAACCAAGAAATTGGCACCCTCCAGAAGTGGACTTCCTATCCACTTTGTCTCCCGCCTAATCGAATCAGTAAATCCTTCAAGCTTGAAGTTTGCTCCTCTTGGGTACCATAAGCCAAAGTTTGGGGTATGAGCCAAATATCGAAGATTCGCTTGACCGCCACATAGTGGCTTTCCTTGATGCGGCTTGAAACCGTGCACACATTCCCACACTCAACATGATATCCGGTCTAGATGCACAAAGGTAAAGCAAGGAGCCAATCATGGAGCGATATACCTTTTGATCCACCGCTTTACCATTGGGATCAATGTCAAGTTGGCACTTGGTAGGCATTGGTGTAGTAGCCGGCTTGACATCACTTAGCTTGAATCTTTTGAGAATGTCTTGAGTGTATTTGGCTTGGTTGATGAAGGTTCCTTCTCTTCTTTGTTTGATATCGAAACCAAGGAAGAACTTCAACTCTCCCATAGAAGACATCTTGAACTTGGAGGTCATGAGAGCGGCAAATTCCTCATTGAAAGCTTTGTTAGGGAAACCAAAGATAATATCATCAACATAGAGTTGGCATACAAACAACTCCCCATTGACCTTCTTAGTAAAAAGAGTGGGGTCGATTTGCCCTACTTCAAAACCATGATCTTGTAACAACTCGGTAAGGTGGTCATACCACGCACGTGGGGCTTGTTTAAGGCCATAGAGTGCCTTATCGAGTTGATACACATGATCCGGGAAGTAGGGGTCCTCGAACCCGGGGGGTTGCTTGACATAGACCAACTCATTAATAGGACCATTAAGAAAAGCACTTTTCACATCCATTTGTTGCAACTTAAAGTTGTGATGGGCATCATAAGCAATCAACAAACGAATGGATTCAAGACGAGCAACGGGAGCAAAGGTTTCACCATAGTCGATACCCTCGACTTGGGAGTAGCCTTGTGCTACCAATCTTGCCTTGTTGCGAATGATGTTCCCATGATAATCTTGCTTGTTCTTGAAGATCCACTTGGTTCCAATGACGTTGTGGTTCCCCGATGGCCTTGGCACTAATCTCCACACCTTGTTGTACTCGAAATTGTTGAGCTCTTCATGCATGGCATTGAGCCAATCCGAGTCTTCGAGCGCCTCATAGACCTTTTGGGGTTCAACACAAGAGACAAACGCGTGATGTTCACAATAGTTTGCCAATTGTCTACGAGTGCTTACCCCTTTCATTAGGCTTCCAACCACATTCTCCATGAGATGGCCTTTGGTAGTAAGTTTGGATGCAATCTTGGCGGCACGACGCTCTAATTCTTCCTCGGAGGTGAGATGAGGAGGAGTCACTTGATCATCTTGAGCGTCGTCTTGAACATGTTCTTGATCTTGAGCATGCTCGGGGAAGATAACTTGACCTTGGGCATCATTTGGTGTACCACCATCGTCTTGAGCACGATCTTGCCCTTGGTCATCTTCATGAGGTTGAGGGCCTTCACTTTGTTCTTCGGAAGCGTGTGGGCCTTGAGTTGGTGATGGCTCCACTTGAGTGGAGCATTGTCCTTCTCCTTCGGCCACAAGGGGTTCCTCAATGGGTAGGATAAAACCAACACCCATTCTTCTTATGGCTTGAGGAGTAATTTCATCACCTACATCACAAGTGCCACTTTTCTCCACTTGGGAGCCGTTATTCTCATCAAACTCCACGTTACATGTCTCCTCAATAAGTCCCGTGGATTTATTGAGGACACGGTAAGCATGAGAGTTTGTAGTATAACCAACAAATATGCCCTCATAAGCTCTAGCTTCAAATTTAGACAAACGAACACCTTTCTTGAGAATGAAACACTTACACCCGAACACCCGGAAATACTTGAGATTGGGCTTGTTATCGGTGAGTATCTCATAAGGAGTCTTGTTCAAGCCTTTGCGGAGATAGAGCCGATTGGAGGCATGGCATGCGGTGTTGATGGCTTCGGCCCAAAAGTTGTATGGAGACTTGAACTCCGCCATCATGGTTCTTGCCGCATCCATCAATGTCCGGTTCTTCCTCTCCGCAACACCATTTTGTTGAGGGGTATATGGTGCCGAATATTGATGCTTGATCCCCTCTTCACTAAGAAACTCATCCAAGGTGTACTTCTTGAACTCGGTGCCGTTGTCACTTCTTATTGTCAAGATCTTTGCATTATGTTGACGTTGAGCTTCATTTGCAAAGTCAATAACAATTTGTTGAGTCTCACTCTTCCTCTTGAAGAAGTATACCCACGTGTATCTTGAATAATCATCCACAATCACCAAGCAATACTTTCTACCCCCAAGACTATCAAAGGATGGAGGTCCAAAGAGGTCCATGTGCAGGAGCTCCAAGGGTCTCTTCGAGTAGATGATAGTCGTGGGAGGGTGAGCCATTTCATGAAGCTTTCCTTCGATACAAGCACTGCAAACACGATCTTTGGCAAAGCTAACATTTGTTAGTCCACGGACATGGTCCCCCTTGAGAAGACTTTGCAAAGATCTCATATTGACGTGGGCTAAACGGCGATGCCAAAGCGATCCCACGTCAACTTTAGCCATTAGGCATGTCGCGGTCTTAGTGGGTCGCTCCGAAAAGTTTATCACATAGAGACCGTTCTCAACATGCCCAACAAAGGCTACTTTAAGAGTCTTGCTCCACAAGAGGGCCACGGTATCAATGTCAAAGAAGGTGGCAAAGCCCATCAGTGCAAGTTGACGAACGGAAAGCAAATTGTATGCAAGGGACTCAACAAGCATGACTTTCTCGATCGTTAGATCATAAGAAACGACAACCTTGCCAAGACCCAATACCTTAGAATGTGAGGCATCACCCCACTCGCCATTGGTGGGCATAGATGGGATCCTTTGCACGTCCACCACCATGTCCTTGCTCCCGGTCATATGATTTGTTGCTCCACTATCGAGCAACCATGATCCCCCACCGGAAGCAAACCCCTACAAGAGATCAATGCTTGGTTTTAGGTACCCATTTGGTAATGGGTCCTTTGATGTTAGTAACGAGGGTCTTAGGAACCCAAATAGACCATTCAATGTACTCATAAGAAGAACCAACAAATTTAGCATAAACATGCCCATCACTAGCACGGCACAACACATATGAGGGGTTAAAGTCGCCAGCTATGTTCAAGGGGATGATGTTGTCCTTTTTGGCATTGCCACCCTTTGCACGGTTCTTCTTCTTCTTGGAAGCACCCTCTCCCTCCATCACAAAAGTTTGCTTGAGAGGGGGAGGTTGCTTGGTCTTGTCATTCTTCTTCTTGCTCTTGGGCTTGGGCGCGAACCCAATCCCCTCCTTGGCCACAACTTCCTTTTGATTACTCAAAAGGTCGTTAAGGTTCTTCTCACCTTGTATGCATGTGACAAGGCCCTTTTCAAGTTGCTCCTTCAACTTAGCATTCTCATCAACAAGATGCACATGCTCACAACAAGGGTTAGTAGCATTTGCATTATCAATCAATATCATATGAGGAAAGGTGGCTTTCTCCTTGGTTAGCTTCACTTGGAGTTGATCATGAGACTCTTTGGGACTAGCATGAGCACCCTTCAAGACTTTGTGAGCCTTGTCGAGAATGTCAAAGTCCTCGTTGAGTCTAGCAAGATCAACTCCTAGCTTTGCCTTCTCGGAGCTAAGCACACGAGACACAACAAGAGCATGATCAAGGTCTTTCTTTAATTTAGCATGATCATCGTTGTATGACTCCTCAAGAGCCAAACGAAGACCACGCTCTTCCTCAAGAGCATTGGAAAGATCCGAAATCTCATCGGCATAGTCACGACTATGCCCTTCCATCTTAGAGATGGTTTCTTCATGAGCCTCGATCATGACATTGGCTTCACCAAGTTGTTCCAAGAGAGCAATGAAGTGCTTCTTGGATTTGCCCTTGAGTTTACCCATAAAGATCTCAAACTCATTCTCCTCCACATTAGTCCCCTCATGTTCATCAATGCAATCCGTCAAAGAAGAATGATTGATGATGGTAGTTTTGATGTTGGGGGTTACCTTGTTGGTGGCTTTAGCCATGAGGCACTTGGCGGTGATGCTTTCATTGGGTGAATCGAAGAGAGACACCCGAGGAGTCGTTGCAATGGCAACGGAGGCCATGGCAACCGATTCACCATCTTCATCATCATCATCATCCTCATTGTACTCTTCTTGAACCACCAAAGCTTTGTGAGGAGTCTTCTTGGTGAAGTTGATCTTGTTGGGGAAAGACTTGGCCTTGTCCTTACGGATGAGCTTGCCACCATTGTCTTCCCTCTTCTCATATGGGCACTCCATAACAAAGTGACTCACATTGCCACAATTGAAACAAGTCCTCACTCGTTGCTTGCCCTTAGTGCCACTTGAGTTGCTCTTGTTGAAGTTGGGCCTTGAGTTCTTCTTGCTCCAAAATTGCCTTGAAGCAAGGGCCATGTGTTCATGATAGTCATACTTTGTATCTTCGAGGTTGCTCTCTTCTTCTTCCTCCTCTCCATCTTCTTCGACACAAATCTTGGCCTTCAAAGCGAGGTTGGGCTTCTTTGCTCTTTGGGAGCGAAGCACCGCATTGTCGGCAGTCTTGTCCAATATGCTCATAGCCACAAACTCATCCAACACATCACTTGAGGACAGGGTGTGGAAGTCCGGCCGTTGACGGATGACGGAGGACATGGCTTTGTGGTAGGGCATCATTGCCTTGAGGAATTTGCGCTTGATCCAGTTGTCATCCGTGTCCTTACTTCCATGATCCCGGAGGGAGACTGCAAGCTTGGTTACTCTCCGATAGAGCTCACGAGGTTCTTCTTCTTCTTTCATTGCAAACTCGTCGGCTTCATCTTGGACCACTTCATAATTGGAGCGTTGAATGCTTGCGCTTCCTCGATAAAGGAAACCACCTTGAGCCAAGCATCTTTGGCAAGGGAGTAGGGCGGAGATGAGGGAGGTCTTCGGGAAGGATTGCTTCTTGGATGATGAAGAGAGCATTCTCATTGAATTGATGGTCCACGACTTCTCTTGGAGAAAAGTTGCTCGGATCATGCGGATAGAAACCTTCTTCAATGATTCTCCAAAGGTTAGTGTTCACATGATTTAAATGACGCTTAAAACGATAAACCCAAGAATCAAAATCCTCCTTTTTATCAATCTTAGGTGGTGGACCGGCATGATTCAAACGAGTGAAAGGAATCGGTCCACCATAAACGGGAGGAGGTTGCACATGGGCAAAGATGCAGGTGCCATTCTTACCACTAGACGAGGGGGCTTTCTCACTAGTAGCTTCCCCCTTATCGGAGTTAGCATCCGCTCCCGTGTTGGCGGGATCACCCACTTTCACGGGTGCGGTAGAAAGTTTAAGCCCTTCTAGGAATTCCTTAAACATGTCCTTGACCTCGGTCGTCATGGAGGTCTTCAATGTGTCCAACGCCACATTAAATTCCTCACGAGAGATCGAGGTACACCCATCTCCCGTAGATGATATCGATTCGCACCGGAGTGCTCCCCCACATCATCTACGACGTCAACCATACTCTTCGGATGGTAAAGTCCTTAAAAATAGATGAGGCTCTGATACCAATTGAAAGGATCGATATAGTTGACTAGAGGGGGGGGGGTGAATAGGCAACTAACAATTTTTAAGCTTTTCTTTACCAATTTAAACTTTGCAATAATAAAGGTTGTCTAGATGTGCAACTAGGTGGACAACCTATATGATGCAAACAATACAAGCATAAGAGCAAGCAAGGATAGGAACAAACAAATAAGCTTGCACAAGTAAAGGGATAAGATAACCAAGAGTGGAGCCGGTGGAGACGAGGATGTGTTACCGAAGTTCCTTCCTTTTGAGGGGAATACGTCTCGTTAGAGAGGTGTGGAGGCACAATGCTCCCCAAGAAGCCACTAGGGCCACCAGTAATCTCCTCACGCCTCGCACAATGCAAGAGCCGTGATTCCACTATTGGTGCCCTTGAAGGCGGCAACCGAACCTTTACAAACAAGGTTGGGGCAATCTCCACAACTTAATTGGAGGCTCCCAACAACACCACGAAGCTTCACCACAATGGAATATGGCTCCACGGTGACCTCAACCGTCTAGGGTGCTCAAACACCCAAGAGTAACAAGATCCGCAAGGGATAAGTGGGGGGGGAATCAAAAGTCTCTTGGTGGAAGGGTAGATCGGGCCCTTGTCACCCAATTCCGAGCAAATCAACAAGTTTGATTGGCTAGGGAGAGGGATCGGGCCAAAATGGAGCTTGGAGCAACAACAGAGCTTAGGGATAGAAGAGGTGGTCAACTAGAGGTAGGAGACACGCCTTTTATACTCGGGGAAAAGATCCAACCGTTATCCTCTTGTTCAGCCCGCGACACGCGGTACTACCGCTCAAAACGGTACTACCGCGTGTACACGCTGATACTACCGTGGAGGGCCACGGTACTACCACAACAACAGCAGAGCTGGACCGGCCTCGACCGAGCGCAGATACTACCGGGCGCGGTATTACACAAGCACCCTTGCGGTACTACCGCAAGGCGCAAGCCCGACCTCACGAAGAGCACGGATGAAATAAATTACATCCGTGCCTACTCGCTGAAAAAGAATCAGTGCGAAAATCCGACGCGGTACTACCGCGCCCGAGGCGCGGTACTACCGTGGAGGCACGGATGTAGAAATACATCCGCTCCTACAACCACGGTGCAACGGTACGGGGCATGAGGGCCACGGTACTACGGCTCCAAGAGAGCGGTACTACCGTGTCCACTCGTGGTACTACCGCGCAAGATGTGCGGTACTACCGTGTGGGCGCGGATGTAAAAAATTACATCCGCGCCTACTACCGTACCGGAGCGGCATAAGGCCTGGGAGTCGCGGTACTACGGCTCCAGGGGAGCGGTACTACCATGACCCCCAGCGGTACTACCACTGGTGCTTGCGGTACTACCGCTCCCTAGAGCAGTACTACCGCAAGAACAGCAGTAGCCGCCGGTTTTAAGCACAACGATGACAACGGGAAGATGCTCCAAAGTGCAAGGAAAGGAAGGACAAGTGTACGTGTTGATTCCACCCAAACCTTTCCGACGCGGACCCCCTCTTAATAGTACGGCTCTCCTACAACTCAAATCCACCAAAAAGAAACGTAGAACGACGCCGTCTTCAATAGTCTCCGAGGGGCACCGAATCGTCTCGTGCCTAGTGATGAAACATCTGAGAAACTCAAGGCATACGATTAGTCCGCAAAAGTATCGTCATCAATCACCAAAACACTTACGGGATAAATATGCCCTTAGAGTTGTGCATGATGAGAGCATTCTTGTGTGACAAAAATGGAGCATGACTAAACTATATGATTTTGTAGAGATGAACTTTCTTTGGCCATGTTATTTTCAGAAGACATAATTTCTTAGTTAGTATGCTTGAAGTATTATTATTTTTACGTCAATATGAACTTTTATCTTGAATCTTTTGGATCTGAATATTCATACCACAATTGAGCAGAATTACATTGAAATTTTGCCAAGTAGCACTCCGCATCAAAAATTATCTTTTTTATCATTTACCTACTCGAGGACGAGCAGGAATTAAGCTTGGGGATGCCTGATACGTCTCCAACGTATCTATAATTTTTTATTGCTCCATGCTAAATTATCTACTATTTTGGACAATATTGGGCTTTATTATCCACTTTTATATTATTTTTGGGACTGACTTATTAACCGGAGGCCCAGCCCAGAATTGCTGTTTTTTTTTTGCCTATTTCAGAGTTTCGCAGAAAAGGAATATCAAACGGAGTCCAAACAGAATGAAACCTTCGGGAACGTGGATTTTAGGAAGATTATGATCCGGGAGACTTGGACCTACGTCAAGAAACAAAAGAGAAAGCCACGAGGTAGGGGGGCGCCCCCCCCCCCCAGGGCGTGCCCTCCACCCTCGTGAGCCCCCTGTTGCTCCACCCACGTACTCCTTCCTCCTATATATACCTACGTACCCCCAAACGATCAGATACGGAGCCAAAAACCTAATTCCACCGCTGCAACTTCTGTACCCACGAGATCCCATCTTGGGGCCTGTTCCAGAGCTCCACCGGAGGGGGCATCCATCATGGAGGGCTTCTACATCAACACCATAGCCTCTCCGATGAAGTGTGAGTAGTTTACCTCAGACCTTCGGGTCCATACTTAGTAGCTAGATGGCTTCTTCTCTCTTTTTGGATCTCAATACAATGTTCTCCCCTTCTCTTGTGGAGATCTATTCGATGTAATCTTCTTTTTGTGGTGTGTTTGTTGAGACTGATGAATTGTGGGTTTATTATCAAGATTATCTATGAACAATATTTGAATCTCCTCTGAATTCTTTTATGTATGATTGGTTATCTTTGTCAGTCTCTTTGAATTATCAGTTTGGTTTGGCCTACTAGATTGATCTTTCTTGCAATGGGAGAAGTGCTTAGCTTTGGGTTCAATCTTGCGGTGTCTTTTCCCAAAGGATGAGGGAAGCAAGGCACGTATTGTATTGTTGCCATCGAGGATAACAAGATGGGGTTTTTATCATATTGTATGAATTTATCCATCTACATCATGTCATCTTGCTTAAGGCGTTACTCTGTTTTCATGAACTTAATACTCTAGATGCATGCTGGGTAGCGGTCGATGAGTGGAGTAATAGTAGTAGATGTAGGCAGGAGTCGGTCTACTTGTCTCGGACGTGATGCCTATATACATGATCATACCTAGATATTCTCATAACTATGCTCAATTTTGTCAATTGCTCAACAGTAATTTGTTCACCCACCGTAAAATACTTATGTTCTTGAGAGAAGCCACTAGTGAAACCTGTGGCCCCCGGGTCTATCTTCATCATATTAATCTTCCAATACTTAGTTATTTCCTTTGCTTTTATTTTACTTTGCATCTTTATCACAAAAATACCAAAAATAGTATCCTATCATATCTATCAGATCTCACTCTCGTAAGTGACCTTGAAGGGATTGACAACCCCTTATTGCGTTGGTTGCGAGGATTTATTTGTATTGTGCAGGTACGAGGGACTCTCGCGTAGCCTCCTACTGGATTGATACATTGGTTCTCAAAAACTAAGGGAAATACTTACGCTACTTTGCTGCATCACTCTTCCTCTTCAAGGAAAAACCAACATAGTGCTCAAGAGGTAGCAACGATACACTGAGATATTGCGATCGCTTCCACTGAAGGTTGAGCCAAAAGATATATAGGCCTTCCTTAGAAGATGTCTTCGGACATAGTACTAATTAGCAATCAATCCGATATGGGTGGTGTCGATCACATCACACGCACATGAGATGCCCGTGACGGTGATTGAGTCATGAAGTCAAGGACAAATCGGAGATGGATGATGGGGATCCGACATGTGCTCCATGAACTCTCGGACATAGAGTTAGTTTTCTACCTTGCCTGGAATTACTTTTCACCTAAAAAATTTAAGTATATTTTTCTCCTGATTTGTAGGCTTTTTTGTAAGTGAGAGAAAGAACAGTTTGGCTGCCGAGCACTTTGATAGTCAAAACTCAAAACACATCCAGAATAGGGACGTGCGGCGCGACTAAAAAAACAGCGCATATGCCCGACTCAGTGGGCTTGAAGAACGAGCAGTTTATTTATTTATGTTAAGAAAACTCTCTTCCACAATAAGACGGCGATGACTATTTCTCTATCATACTGATCCTATTAGGAACGCCTACGCGTAGGAAATAGTGGGCTGGCCCAACATTGTACCTTAATTTTTATTTTTATTTTGTTTTTTCCCTTGCTTTGCAGCCTGTTTTTCTTCAGTATTTTTGGTTTTCCTTTTTCCTATTTCATTCTTCCATTTCACTGTTTATTTCTTTGTTTTTTATGATTCCCTTCACTTCATTCTTTTCAGGTTTTCATTTAAAAAATATTTTTTTTCAACACTTGTCTATTTTTTTTACGCATAATGTACAATTTTGTTATACATAAGGGATATTTTTATTGCATGTGTTTATTATTTTTAATACATGGTTAACATTATTTTAATATATGTTTAATTGTCTATGTTTTTATTACACATTGTACATTTGTTTGTATATATCAGGCACATTTCTTTATACATGTTTAACATTTTCAAATAGATAATTACATTTTTAAAGTAAATATTTGATGTCTACTTTTTTCAACACGTGTCGACATTTTTAATACACATTGTACATACTTTTATACTCCTTCTGTCCCAAAATAAGTGATTGAATTTTGTACTAACTTTGTACATGTTTAAAAATTTATAATATATACTTTCATATATACATTTTGATGTCTAGTTTTTCTACATATTGTACATTTTTTTGTACATATGAAATATTTTATTATACAGGTTAAAATTTCAGGAAACATACGTTTTGATGTCCACTTTTTTGTGCACATTGTACAATTTTATATACATCTGAAGCATTTTTATATATGTTTAACATTATTTAAATACATGATTAACATTTTCTTCAAATACATATTTTGATCACTTTTTTTCATGCACATTGTACATTTTTTCTTGTACATCAAAAACTTTTTTATTTCAAATAGATGATTTACATCTGTTTAAAGTGAGATGAATACTTTAGAAACCTAAAAAGGAAAAAAGAAATATGGAAATAAAAAACATAAGAGAAAAAAAAGGAACAGAAAGTACAAATAAAAGAAAAAATATGTGGGACGTCGCCTTTTCATATTGGGCCGGCCCACAAAAAAACGCGAGCTACCGCCGGCCTCAATAATAGGAAAACTTCCGCCGCACAACCAAAAGCATTAGTTTGGCCTGATGGTTGTACGTGTGTTGCTGTTTCCATGAGACCGCGGTTTGAATCCATTTGGGTGCATATTTTTTATATATATTTTTAAAACAGACGACGGACGTACCAAATCTTCAGATGAAGATGTATAAAACACTTACATGACGAAAAAAAGTGGAGAAACGCTCCTCTCTTTAATATTATGATGAAGAGATTGATTCTTTTGAAGTTTCTTTGTTGTATAATTAAATAGTTATGCATGCTTTCCGATTTATTTGTCTTCTCTGACCAAGATTGATGAGTGGTTCCTCAAAGGAAATGGTGCATAGCAGAGGCTTCAGTCTAGCGGTGTTCTATATCCGAGTGACAGAATGGGGACAAGACACGTATTTGTATTGTTGCCACTAAGGATAAAACGACAAGGATTTATCTTATTGCTAGATTCTTTCTGTCTACATTATGCCATCTAACTTATTCAATATTTTATTACTTGTAAACCTAATATCTTAAGATAGACGACGGACGTACCAAATCTTCAGATGAAGACGTATAAAACACTTACATGACGAAAAAAAGTGGAGAAACGCTTCTCCCTTTAATATTATGATGAAGAGATTGATTCTTTTGAAGTTTCTTTGTTGTATAATTAAATAGCTATGCATGCTTTCCGATCTATTTGTCTTCTCTGACCAAGATTGATGAGTGGTTCTTCAAAGGGAATGGTGCATAGCTGAGGCTTCAGTCTAGCGGTGTTCTATATCCGAGTGACAGAATGGGGACAAGACACGTATTTGTATTGTTGCCACTAAGGATAAAACGACAAGGATTTATCTTATTGCTAGATTCTTTCTATCTACATTATGCCATCTTACTTATTCAATATTTTATTTCTTGTAAATCTAATATCTTACGATGCATGTTGGATAGTGGTCTTGGGGTGTTGTATTAGTAGTAGATGTTGTTGGATTAACAACCTACTTATCACATATGTAATTTCTATATGAGATTATGCCATAAATGATTATAGTCATAAATATTACTATTCTTATCGATTGTCCAACTGTAATTTGTTACCATGCCAATTGACTGCTTTTGAGAGAGATGTCCCTAGTGAACCTATTGCCCCTTGGTCCATTCTCTATCAATACTTTCTTCTACAACATTGCCTCTTTATTTGCTCTTATTATTTGTCGCTTTACTATACAATTATCTATCTATCTATTTGCTTTTAACCTTGTAACTAGCAAGGACAAGGGGATTGGCAACCCTCTTGCAGCATTGGGTGCAAGTATTTTATTTTGTTTGTGTACAGCTGATGCTTATCTTGGTAGTCTAAAAGCTCATACTAGTTTGATTAACATTGATTCTTAACTGGAGAAAAGCTTTGTTGCCATCTACATGACGCATCCAATGATATTGATTTCGTATTGTGAATGTTGATTTTTTTTTATAAATTGATTAAACTTTACGAAGTTTGACTTCAGACAAATTTTATATGCGGAGTAAAAGGAATCAAGGAGCAGGTATCAACTCATAGTACCCACGGAGCAAGTTTTACTTTGGTTTACTCTCTCTGTCCGTACTTACATGACGCACGCTTATTTAAATGTTTTGACCGGATATAGCATGCACTTATGTCGAGGCACAAGTATGACTTTCTATTTGACGAATAAAATATGGGTTATATATCACAAAACTATACCTTTATGGTATATCTTTTATGAGATATACTTAATATGTTTTAGGTGCAATCAACAGTCAAAATTTATTCTAGCGAAACGAGGACGACATGTATTGAGAGACAGACAACCAAGTGATTTTTGTGTGGCAACTAAGTGACCAATAATCTAGCAAGTATAAGTAAAAGAGAAAAGTATACTTTTCGTCCCTCAATTCTTGGTGGAGTCTAAACTTGGTCCCTCAACTCTAAAACCGGACAATTTGCACCATTAACTTCTGAAACCGGACAAGATTCATCCCTGGTCACGGTGTTGACTGGTTTTCGTGCTGCCCCACCCCGGTTTTGACCGTTCCGACTCAAATTGGCCTACCTTTTCCAAGTCCACGTAATGTTATCAAATTCGGTTACTTTTTTCAAATACGTGAACCTTTTTAAAATTTGTGTACTTTTTTTTAATCTGCGTATTTTTTACAAGTTCATGTACTTTTTCAAATATGCGTATTTTTTGAAAGTTCATTTAGTTTTTTTAAGTTCATTTAATCTTAAAAAATTGATGTACCTTTTCATATTCGTTTACACTTTCTTGAAAGAGTTCATGAATTTGAAATTTTTATACGGACTTGAAAAAAGTACGCGGATATGGACTTCTTTTACGCAAAAATACGTGGATTTCAAAAATTATTTCAACTTGAAACAAGTATGTGAATTTCAAACAAAGTTCATGGATTATAAAAGGGACATGGATTTGAATAAAAATGGGACCTTGAAAACATGTGGATTTGAAATAAGTATGGGATTTCAAAAACAGTTCATAGCTTTGAAAAATACTTGGATTTGATAAAATTACACAAACTTGGGGAAAATACGGGGATTTAGAAAAAAGTACGTAAATGTT
Organism: Aegilops longissima; assembly: GCA_021605205.1. Taxonomy (NCBI): domain Eukaryota; kingdom Viridiplantae; phylum Streptophyta; class Magnoliopsida; order Poales; family Poaceae; genus Aegilops; species Aegilops longissima. The sequence continues at coordinate 286,792,995 of CM038676.1, forward strand.
AAAAAAATCATGGATTTGAAAAAGTACATGAATTTCAGAATAGTTCGCTGATTTGAAAAAAGTATGATTATTTTTGTAAAAAAATACGCGACTTTGAAAAAACTACGTGGAGTTGAAAAGTGTATGTGAATTTCAAAAAGTTCACGGGTATAAAAGAAATTACAGGAATATGAGTGAGCACGGATCAAAACCGGGGTGAGTCAACACCAAAACCGGTCAAAACCGAGTCCAGGGACGAACCTTGTCCGGTTTCAATAATTGGGGGTGCAAGTTGTTCGGTTTTGAAGTTGAGGGACCAAATTTAGACTTACCAAGAGTTGAGGAACGAAAACTATACTTTTCTCTAAGTAAAACAAGTTGTCGAAACACATCAACATAGTTTCAAAGATCTCATCACGAGGAAGCCAACAATAAAAGTGAAACGTCAATCGAGTCAACGTTTTAAGAGATAAATAGTTTTGAAAATTTGATTAGAAAAATCTGGCATGCTTGTTTTTTTTTTTAGATTGTTTGTCATGCTGTTGCGAGGAGGGAAGCGCCGCTCCTTAGGGCATGGCCAACGGGCCACGCTTGACAGGTGCTCCAGGTCTTCACGTTGGATTCAGCAATCCAGCTCACATCAACCTGTTGATTGCAGATGAAAGCAGGCTCCTGCAGAGGAACTCGTCTCCTCGCTGACAAAAGCAAGATAAAGAAGAAAAAGCAAGAGAAATGACCCCGGTTGTTGTGCTCATGCTCTCCTTGTTTGAGAAAAGAACGAGCACTCATCCTCCTTTGTATGCATCACTAGCCCCCATAGATGGTGGCTCGTGTTGAGGGGCTAGAGTCACGGACTATGGTCTAATTTTTCTTCGCTGTTCGTGCAGTGGCGGAGCTACGTTGTAGCTTACAGAGGCCATGGCCCCCAGCCTTAACAAAGAACTAGATCGTTGATAGCGCGCGTTGCCGCGCCAGTCTAATTTGGCTCTAACTTTTTAGGGATATGAAGTAATTTGTTTTTAATTATTTGCAATGCTTTTGAAGTAGTATTGTGGTTTCTTGTATTTCATGTTTACCTCCTTCGTTTTACAAAATCATAATGTGTAATTGAGGAGAATCCGATTGGATTGCAAAAACAGTATGTTAATATACTTTTGTTAGATTTGATGGATTTGTAGTTGGTTCAAGTATGTGTCTCAACTGTATGAGTTTAGGATGGTTGGTAGATACATGTTGTGATTGATCGTGAGCTCTCTTGGCTCCTAGAAAAATCTCTCTTGCAAAGGCTCCCATCATGACATCTGTTAGGGAAAAACATGTAGAAGTTCAAAGGCCGAGCCCAGCCCAAACATCTGCATATCATTTTAGTTACAATTTTTTCCCCTTTGCATAAGTAATGTACAAAAATAACAGTATACTGTATACTGCAGAACATATACTTTGTACAGTGTGTAGTTATCATCAACAATTTGTTGGATTGGCAGGACTCTCGACGCACAACTTTAAACCAATACACTTTGTTCTACATCAGATCAATTATATACACACACACAGACACACACACACACACACAACTTTCTGCAATATTCACAGTGTAATCCATCAGATCCACCCATACACATCACGCATTCAAGCTTTGCACTAACTGTTTAGAGGTTATAGTACATTCACGGTTTAATACATCAGATCCATCCTCGCACACAGACCAGGATAGCATCAGATCCATCTCTGCAAACATCAGTACATCACGCTAGCATCAGATCTCCAGAGAGAGTGTGGGGGGATATTAGACAGTGAGGCCGCCACACCGGGATGTTGTGTGCAGCGAGAGGCCGCGGTTCGCGGTCGCCGGCGGGAACAGGAGGGCGGCGGTTCCGAGGTAACCTCAAGATATCGAGGCAGCTGCACACGAGAAGGTCGCGCCAGATCAACGACGGCTACGACGATGCACAAACGGGGGAGACGTTTTCCATCATCGAGGTGAAGGGAGCAGAGGAGAGACGAGAGCAGCGAGGTGAAGGAGTTGTGGCGCCGCGCGCCGCCGCTGGGTGGGATCTGAAGGTGTGGACGGTGGAGGGAGATGAGAAATTAGGTTAGGTATAAAGGGTCCTGCGCGTTGGGAGAGTTTTTATATAGCACACTCTGCAAGCGATCTACTTTGACGGTTCATTGGATAAATGGGCTGGCGGCTGGCAGAGCAGGCCTAGTTTACCACAGTGCTTCGTTTCGGCCTTCAGAGCAGCAGCCCATTAGGACAGCTGGGCCACTATTTAACAGATGCGGGAGAGAGGCCAGACATCAGATTGAACGGCTAGAAACAGTTAGATCACCAAAACGGACGGCCAGAAATGTAATGTGCTGAGAGGGCTCGCTTTAGGTGCGGTATAACTGTCCTTAACAGGAAGGAAATTTTTTAAGGAGTGCTTGAATTAGAAAAAGTATATACTATGGGCCCCCCCAAACATGTAGTATTCTGTTTGGCCCCCCGAAGATCCTTCCTAGCTCCGCCACTGCTGTCGTGGATGTACTGGGGCAGCACCAAGTGCTGCCCCCCATTGTACATGTCCTTTGTGCGGCCCTTGGATAAATAACGCAAACAATTTTCCATCACAAGAAAAGAAAAGCGCACCAGCATGGCAGCATTGGCCACTGTCATCACCACTTCATCAGGAAACAGACGATAAGAGCATCTCCACCCGTCCCCCAGGAAGGCCCCCCAAGCACATTTTTTAGCGCCAGCAGCAAAAAATGCTCCCAGTCAGGCCCTCACGACCACGTTTTTCGCCGGATTTAGGCAAAACGGCGCCATGATCGCAACCAAAACCCAGTTCCGGGGCACTTGGGACGCCTTGGCGATACTTTATGCACGCAGATACCCCACCAGTCAGCCTCTCTTTCCTCCCTCTCTCCTCCTTTTTCTGCTAGCCCATCACTTGCCTGTAGAAAAAATCAATCTCCTCTATCTCTCTCTGACGGTCGCTACTCACGCCGCCTCCTCGCCGCCGTCTCGTTCTTTGGCCGCCGCTCCTCGCCTTGGCCATGCAGCACCGCCACGCCAAGCTCATAGCGGCGGGCGGCGGCCGATCGCAGTGCGTGTGTGCTCGGGCGGAGCTACCACGTTGCCGACGAGCTGTGGCGCCCGCATCGTCGGCGTCCACGGCAGCAAGTCGCCGGAGCCGACGTCGGTGTTGTACTACCGGAGCCCGAGCCCTTCGACCCCTCCTTCCTGCCCCCGCCCCCTCTCCACCTGCCGGAGGAGGCCGCCTTCTCGCTCCCGCAGCTCCCGTCGCAGCTCTCCGTCCCGGCACCGCAGCCGCAGCTCTCCGTTCCCCGTCTCCACCGCACCAGGCGCCGCCGGGGGAGGAGATGGAGATCTGGAGCCCCAGGCGGCGGTAGACGAGCTCTTCGAGGCGGCGCGCGCGAGATATTGGTCAATCACCCGCCTCGTCGTCCGCTTCGCCGGCACCTCTCCTCGCTCCGCGCCGCCTGCTGCTGCAAGCCTTTCCTCCCGCCCGCCGCCAGCAGCAGCTTCGCTGCTCGCCGCTTCGTTGTCGCGCTCAAGCTCGCTGCGCACAAGGGCCGTCTTGTCGAGTTGCTCGACACGCTTTCGGCAGAGCAGCTGTCTCGCTCTCGCTGCGCCCAGGCGGGCGCTGGTCTCAAATGAAGGATGGATTCCACGTTGTTGTCCAAGGGCGGCGGCAGCGCCGTGGCGAGGGCAGCGAAAGGAGAGGCGGAGGCGGCGAAAGCGGCAAAGAAGGCGTAAGGCGCGTGACAAGTGGATAAGTGCGTGGGGGGCCAACGAGTGGACATTTTCTCGTTCCCAGGAAAAAAAATTCGCCAGCAGCCCCCCAGGAGGCGGCTCAACGGCTGGAGATGCTCTAAGATGCACGCTACTGCTGTCGCCATTACATGCATCCAAACTTTAGACAAAATACTTTTAAAAGTTAAATTTTATGCAAAATACATCATCTTTCTGAGGCCGAAAGAATAAAGCGTGACGATCCATTCACCTCCAGGCACATCACGGCTAAGGTGAAGATGTGACGCGGGCAGGGCACAGGCACACCATTGCGACGTCTGGACAATTGAAGCGCAATTGCATAGCACCGGAACGAGACTTTTGCAGAGGACCATCAAGAAAAGCCATCGGTCCTCTCAGACTCATAAGAGCACATGAAGAAAAATAAAGATAATCTTGAGGAATAATACAAACTCTCAATAATACTATAGATCATTAGTACAGTAACTAAATTGTTTACTCTGGAACTATATTGAGGTGAAAGTTTGAGGGAGAATTGGTTAAGGCTCCACCCGGTATCATGTTAGATTACGATAACCTTGCTTGATTGAGCTGCTTGTATCAAGGGTTTGGCGTCTTTTCTTGATCAAACAGCAAAGATGTATTATTGTTTTCTAAAACATACCAAATGGTTGGACAACAGAGTTTATTGTACTTTTTAGCCCAGATCACCAACCAGAGTAACACTTTCTACTTATTTTCCACAGTAGCTTCAAGCACAGCAGAGCCAACTGAAACCCATTTGTTTAAGGGTGCAGAGGCCATCAACTTCTATTTCCATCAGTATAAGTGCAACTCAAATATTCCCTCCATAATGGAATATAAGAGCGTTTAGATAAGAACTGCCACCCTAGAATACACGGGTTTTCTTCCCATATCCTGGTGGGGGTGTGTTGGGCTCTTAGCTATGCAGGAATGATGTGGTTTCTGACAAAAACAGGATTTCTTCCCCTACGCAGGTTATACACTCATGTACGCATTGGCTCCATACGCAGTCTTTTATTCAGCAGACGGAGCACAGGGAGCTTTTTGGTAGCATGCACGCGAGTAGCAAGTTAACCCGCATGGATGGTGGTTTAGTCTATGGATGGGTCCTCCAGCACCTTTGTGTACAATGCTAAGTGCTAATAAAAGGGCTTAGGAAAATAATTGTTTTTTAAGCACTTGTGCTTATTTGCAGAGCGCAGGTGCTTATTTAGGAACCTCTACTCCAGAAATAAGCACCGGCACTTAAGGAAAAATTGGTTTGTTTTTCTAAGCACTTGTCCAAGCACCTAGCATTGTACATGGACTTATAGGGTGCCTTCTTTTTGTCGAACTATATCAGTTATACTTTTTGACTGCCAGTTTTCAAGTTCTTATACAGTACCCAAAAGTTAATAAGGGCGGTCCATTTTTTTTCTAATCTAACAGGTGAGATTAATTCATAGTGAGACAAACTTTTGGGGAAACCTATCAACGCTCGCGTCGCTCCCGCAGGGGGGCGGCTAGCCACCGCCCTCCTTTCTCCGCCGACGAGCAAAGCCCACTCGGCAGACGGCGGCGGCGGAGCCACCTCGTCGCGCTGCTTCGGCCCCGGACAGGGCAACGCTTCAGGCGGCGGTTGCGTCTCGACGGCGCGGGTAAGCCGGGGCAGCGTCGGCGCTGCTCGTCCCCTCCCACGGCTGGGGGCATGTGGGGCGGTGCTGAGGTCGGCGTCATCGATCTGGCGCCCGGCCCCAGATCTGGCAGTGGAGGCGCACCGATGTGCATGTTGGGGTGCCTGGGGTCGCCTCCCTCGGCCGGGGGAGTTGTGGTGGCGGCGGCGAGCTGCAGCTTTGGATGGCGCCGCCATGGTGGTGGTGCTCTGCCTGGCAGGCGGGCTAGGGGTGGTTAAGGTGGCTGGGGGTGGCTGGTGTTGGCGCTCGCATCCCTGGTGGTGGGTGCTGGGAAGAACAGCGACGCGGTGGGTGTGCCATGGTCTCTGATCTGGCCAGCTTGCTCGTGGTGACTACTGTGGTGCGATTGTAACCCTTCCGGTTGCACGGTTGGCATGCTTGAGCAACTTCGATGGTTCTTCGATCTGGGTTGGGAGAAATCCCTGCTTCGAATGAGGTTGACAACGGCGACCCCCGCGGGCGTCGTTCCTTTCCTGAAGGCGTTGTTTTGGTCCAGATCGGGCTCCCTTCCTCGAGCTCGGGGGAAACCCTTGGTCCGACCTCCGGATCAGGCGGCGGCTGCGTCATGGCATCGCTCCCTTCTTGAAGGTGTGTCTTGTTGCGCAAGGAGTCTCAACGGTGTGGCTTGAGTCATGGTCAGCTGATGCTCTGGGCGTGGGCCTCCTATGCGCAATGTACGACATCGCCGGCGCTATCTCGACAGCACCTTCCCTAAGTCTGTTGGAAATATGCCCTAGAGGCAATAATAAAAGCATTATTATTATATTTCCTTGTTCATGATAATTATCTTTTATTCATGCTATAATTGTATTATCCGGAAATCGTAATACGCGTGTGAATACATAGACCACAATAGTCCCTAGTGAGCCTCTAGTTGACTAGCTCGTTGGTCAACAGATAGTCATGGTTTCCTGACTATGGACATCAGATGTCATTGACAACGGGATCACGTCATTAGGAGAATGACGTGATGGACAAGACCCAATCCTAAGCATAGCACAAGATCGCGTAGTTCGTTTTGCTAGAGCTTTTCCAATGTCAAGTATCTCTTCCTTAGACCATGAGATCGTGTAACTCCCGGATACCGTAGGAGTGCTTTGGGTGTACCAAACGTCACAACGTAACGGGTGACTATAAAGGTGCACTACGGTATCTCCGAAAGTGTCTGCATTGGGTTGACACGGATCGAGACAGATTTGTCACTCCGTATGACGGAGAGGTATCACTGGGCCCACTCGGTAGTGCATCATCATAATGAGCTCAAAGTGACCAAGTGTCCGTCACGGATCATGCATTACTGATGCGAGTAAAGTGACTTGCCGAACGAGACTGAACGAGGTATTGGGATACCGACGATCGAGTCTCGGGCAAGTAACATGCCGTCGACAAAGGGAATAGTATACGGGTTGCTTGAATCCTTGACATCGTGGTTCATCCGATGACATCATCGAGGAGCATGTGGGAGCCAACATGGGTATCCAGATCCGCTGTTGGTTATTGACACGAGAGCCGTCTCGGTCATGTTCATGTCTCCAACCCGTAGGGTCTACACACTAAGGTTCGGTGGCGCTAGGGTTATTAGGAAGACTTGTATGTGATTACCGAATGTTGTTCGAGTCCGGATGAGATCCCTGACGTCACGAGGAGTTCCGGAATAGTCCGGAGGTAAAGATTTATATATGGGAAGTTGTCAAACGGACACCGGAAAGTTTCGGGGCATATCGGTATTGTACGGGGCCACCGAAGGGTTCCGGGTCCACCGGAGGGGCCACCTCCCGGGGGCCACATGGGCTGCGTGGGGCAGGAGCCAGCCCCGTGGGCTGGGTGCACCCCCTTTGGGCCCTTGCGCCTAGGGTTGGGGGAACCCTGAGGGCGCCCTTGCTTGGGGGCAAGTCCCCTCCCTTGGCCGCCCCCTCTAGATGCCATCTAGAGGGGCCGGCCCCCCTTCTCCCTTCCCCTATAAATAGAGGGGTGAGGGGAGGGCCGAACACCTAAGCCAAGGTGCAGCCCCTCCCCACCCCAACACCTCTCCTCTCCGTACGTGCTTGGCGAAGCCCTGTCGGAGTACTGCTGCACCAACAACACCACGCCGTCGTGCTGCCGTTGGAGCTGTCTTCTTCAACCTCTCCTTCCTCCTTGTTGGATCAAGACGGAGGAGACGTCTTCCATACCGTACGTGTGTTGAACGCGGAGGTGCTGTCCGTTCAGCACTTGGTCATCGGTGATCCGAATCATGGCGAGTACGACTCCATCATCACCATCCCCTTGAACGCTTCCGCACTCGATCTACAAGTGGTATGTAGATGCAAACTCACTCCCTTGACTCGTTGCTTAGATGAACTCATAGATGGATCTTGGTGAAACCGTAGGAAAATTTTAATTTTCTGCAACGCTCCCCAACAAAGGCATCATGAGCTAGGTCTATGCGTAGTTCTCTATTGCACGAGTAGAACACAATTTTGTTGTGGGCGTGGATCTTGTCAACTTACTTGCCGCTACTAGTCTTATCTTGCTTCAGCGGTATTGTGGGATGAAGCGGCCCGACCAACCTTACACGACGCTTCGTGAGACCGGTTCCACCGATGACATGCACTAGTTGCATAAGGTGGCTGGCGGGTGTCCGCTCTCCCACTTTAGTTGAAGCGGATTCGATGAAAAGGGTCCTTATGAAGGGTAAATAGAAGTTGACAAAATCACGTTGTGGTTATTCGAGGTAAGAAAACGTTCTTGCTAGAACCCAATTGCAGCCACGTAAAAGATGCAACAACAATTAGAGGACGCCTAACTTGTTTTTTTGCAGCAATTGTCATGTGATGTGATATGGCCAAGTTGTGATGAATGATGAATGACATATTGTGATGTATGAGATCATGTTCTTGTAATAGGGATCATGACTTGCATGTCGATGAGTATGACAACCGGCAGGAGCCATAGGAGTTGTCTTTATTTTTTGTATGACCTGCGTGTCATTGAAGAACGCCATGTAAATTACTTTATTTTATTGCTAAACACGTCGATGAGTATGACAACCGGCAGGAGCCATAGGAGTTGTCTTTATTTTTTGTATGACCTGCGTGTCATTGAAGAACGCCATGTAAATTACTTTATTTTATTGCTAAACACGTTAGCCATAGAAGTAGAAGTAGTCGTTGGCGTGACAACTTCATGAAGACACGATGATGGAGATCATGGTGTCATGCCGGTGACAAGATGATCATGGAGCCCCGAAGATGGAGATCAATGGAGTTTTATGATATTGGCCATATCATGTCACTATTATATAATTGCATGTGACGTTTATTATGTTTATGCATCTTGTTTACTTAGAACGACTGTAGTAAATAAGATGATCCTTACAAAATTTCAAGAAGTGTTCTCCCTAACGTGCACCGCTGCTAAAGTTCGCTCGCTTTGAAGCACCACGTGATGATCGGGTGTGATAGATCCTTACGCTCACATACAACGGTGTAAGACAGTTTTACACATGCAAAACACTTAGGGTTAACTTGACGAGCCTAGCATGTACAGACATGGCCTCGAACACGGAGACCGAAAGGTCGAACACGAGTCGATAGAAGATACGATCAACATGAGAATGTTCACCGACGATGACTAGTCCGTCTCACGTGAAGATCGGACACGGCCTAGTCGACTCGGATCATGTAACACTTAGATGACTAGAGGGATGTCTAATCTGAGTGGGAGTTCATTTAAATAATTTGATTAGATGAACTTAATTATCATGAACTTAGTCTAAAACTTTTGCATAATATGTCTTGTAGATCAAATGGCCAACGCTCATGTCAACTTGAACTTCAACGCGTTCCTAGAGAAACCAAGCTGAAAGATGACGGCAACTTATACGGACTGGGTCCGAACCCGAGGATCATCCTCATAGCTGCCAGAAACAATATGTCCTAGAAGGACCGCTAGGTGACGCTCCGTCCCGAGAGAACCAAGACATTATGAATGCTTGGCGGTCTCGTCTTGATGATTACTTCCTCGCTCGGTGCGGCATGCTTTACATCTTAGAACCGGGCTCCAAAAGCGTTTTGAGCAACACGGAGCATATGAGATGTTCGAGGAGCTGAAACTAGTTTTTCAAGCTCATGCCCGGTCGAGAGATATGAAGTCTCGACAAGTTCTATAGTTGTAAGATGGAGGAAAACAGTTCATCGGTGAGCACATACTCAAAATGTCCGGTTGCACAACCGCTTTGTCCCACTGGACATAAACCTCCGGACGAGGCGGTCATTGACAGAATCCTTCATCGCTCCCACCAAGCTACAAGAGCTTTGTGATGAACTACAATATGCAGGGGATGGTGAAGACCATTCCCGAAGTATTCTCAATGATGAAGCCAGCAGAGGTTGAAATCAAGAAAGAACATCAAGTGTTGATGGTCAATAAGACCACTATGTTCAAGAAGGGCAAGGGTAAGAAGAACTTCAAGAAGGACGGCAAAGATGTTGCCGCGCCCGTAAGCCATTCTGCCGGAAGAAGTCAAAGAATGGACCCAAGCCCGAGACCGAGTGCTTTTATTGCAAGGGAAGGGTCATTTGAAGCGGAACTGCCCCAAATACTTAGCGGATAAGAAGGCCGGCAACACCAAAGGTATATTTGATATACATGTAATTGATGTGTACCTTACCAAGACTCGTAGTAACTCCCGGTATTTGATACCGTGCCGTTGCTCATATTTGTAACTCACAGCAGGAGCTGCGGAATAAGCGGAGATCTGGCGAAGGGCGAGGTGACGATGCGCGTCGGGAATGGTTCCAGAGTCGATGTGATCGCCGTCGCACGCTACCTCTACATTTACCTACGGGATTAGTTTTGAAACTTAATAATTGTTATTTGGTGCCAAGTTTGAGCATGAACATTGTATCCGGATCTCGTTTGATACGAGATGGCTACTCATTTAAATCCGAGAATAATGGTTGTTCTATTTATATGAGAGATATGTTTTATGGTCATGCTCCGATGGTCAATGGTTTATTCTTAATGAATCTCGGCGTAATATTACACATATTCATAGCGTGAATACCAAAAGATGTAAAGTTGATAACGATAGTCCCACATACTTGTGGCACTGCCGCCTTGGTCACATTGGTGTCAAGCGCATGAAGAAGCTCCATGCTTGATGGACTTTTAGAGTCTCTCGATTATGAATCATTTGACACATGCGAACCATGCCTCATGGGAAAAATGACCAAGACTCCGTTCTTGAACAATGGGCGAGCAACCAACTTGTTGGAAATCATACATACCGATGTGTGCGGTCCAATGAGTGTTGAGGCTCATGGAGGATATCGTTATGTTCTCACTCTCACGGATGACTTGAGTAGATATGGGTATGTCTACTTGATGAAACACAAGTCCGAGACCTTTGAAAAGTTCAAGGAATTTCAGAATGAAGTAGAGAATCAACGTGACCGAAAGATAAAATTCTTACGATCGGATCGTGGAGGAGAATATTTAAGTCACGAATTTGGTACACACTTAAGAAAATGTGGAATCGTTTCACAACTCACGCCGCTGGAACACCTCAACAGAACGGTGTGTCCGAACGTCGAATCGCACTCTATTGGATATGGTGCGATCCATGATGTCTCTTACCGATTTACCGCTATCATTTGGGGATACGCTCTAGAGACAGCTACATTCACTTTAAATAGGGCACCGTCTAAATCCGTTGAGACGACACCGTATGAATTATGGTTTGGGAAGAAACCTAAGTCGTCGTTTCTAAAAGTTTGGGGATGCGATGCTTATGTCAAGAAACTTCAACCTGAAAAGCTCGAACCCAAGTCGGAAAATGCATCTTCATAGGATACCCTAAAGAAACCATTGGGTATACCTTCTACTTAAGATCCGAGGGCAAGATCTTTGTTGCCAAGAACGGATCCTTTCGGAAAAGAGTTTCTCTCGAAAGAAGTAAGTGGGAGGAAAGTAGAACTCGATGAAGTACTACCTCTTGAACGGAAAGTAATGCAGCTTCAGGAAAATGTTCTGTGATGCCTACACCAACCAAGAGGAAAATAATGATGATCAAGGTACTTGGATCAAGTTGCTCTTGAACTCAGAGGTCCACAAGGACACGCCCGCACTGTGAGTGGTACGGCAACCCTGTCCCGAAATCATGTTGTTAGACAACGGTGAACCTTGAACTATGAAGAAGCGATGGCGGGCCCAGATTCCAACAAATGGCTAGAAGCCATGAAATCCGAGATAGAATCCATGTATGAAAACAAAGTATGGACTTTGACTGACTTGCCCAATGATCGGCGAGCGATAGAAAACAAATGGATCTTTAAGAAGACGGACGCGATGGTAATGTCACCATCTATAAAGCTCGACTTGTCGCTAAGGGTTATCGGCAAGTTCAAGGGATTGACTACGATGAGACTTTCTCTCCGTGGCGAAGCTTAAGTCCGTTCGAATCATGTTAGCAATTGCCGCATACTATGATTATGAGATATGGCAGATGGACGTCAAAACAGCGTTCCTTAACGGTTATCTTAAGGAAGAGCTGTATATGATGTAGCCGGAAGGTTTTGTCGATCCTAAAGATGCTAACAAAGTATGCAAGCTCCAAATGATCCATTCATGGGCTGGTGCAAGCATCTCGAGTTGGAACATTCGCTTTGATGAGATGATCAAAGCGTTTGGGTTTATGCAGACTTATGGAGAAGCCTGCGTTTACAAGAAAGTGAGTGGGAGCTCTGTAGCATTTCTCATATTATATGTAGATGACATACTTTTGATGGGAAATGATATAGAACTCTTGGACAGCATTAAGGCCTACTTGAATAAAAGTTTTCCAATGAAGGACCTTGGAGAAGCTGCTTATATATTAGGCATCAAGATCTATAGAGATAGATCGAGACGCCTCATAGGTCTTTCACAAAGCACATACCTTGATAAGATTTTGAAGAAGTTCAAAATGGAGCAGTCCAAGAAGGGGTTCTTGCCTGTATTGCAAGGTGTGAGATTGAGCTCGGCTCAATGCCCGACCACGGCAAAAGATAAAGAAGAGATGAGCGTCATCCCCTATGTCTCACCCATAGGATCTATTATGTATGCCATGCTGTGTACTGGACTGATGTAAACCTTGCCGTAAGTTTGGTAGGTAGGTACCAAAGTAATCTCGCAAGGAACACCGGACAGCGGTCAAGAATATCCTAAAGTACCGAAAAGGACAAAGGACATGTTTCGTTTATGGAGGTGACGAAGAGCTCGTCAGAAGGGTTACGTCGACGCTAGCTTCGACCACGATCTAGATGACTCTAAGTCACAAACCGGATACGTGTATATGTTGAATGGTGGAGCAAGATGGCTGGTGCAGCTGCAAGCGAGCGTCGTGGCGGGATCTACATGTGAAGCGGAGTACATGGCAGCCTCGGAGGCAGCGCATGAAGCAATTTGGGTGAAGGAGTTCATCACCGACCTAGGAGTCATACCCAATGCGTCGGGGCCGATCAAACTCTTCAGTGACAACACCGGAGCTATTGCACTTGCCAAGGAGCCCAGGTTTCACAAGAAGACCGAGCACATCAGCGCCGCTTCAACTCCATCCGTGAAAATGTTCAAGATGGAGACATAGAAATTTGTAAAGTGCATACGGATCTGAATGTCTCGAGATCCGCTGACTAAACCTCTTCCATGGGCAAAACATGATCAACACCGAACTCTATGGCTGTTCGATTCATCACAATGTAACTAGATTATTGACTCTAGTGCAAGTGGGAGACTGTTGGAAATATGCCCTAGAGGCAATAATAAAAGCATTATTATTATATTTCCTTGTTCATGATAATTGTCTTTTATTCATGCTATAATTGTATTATCCGGAAATCGTAATACACGTGAATACATAGACCACAATACGTCCCTAGTGAGCCTCTAGTTGACTAGCTCGTTGGTCAACAGATAGTCATGGTTTCCTGACTATGGACATCAGATGTCATTGACAACGGGATCACGTCATTAGGAGAATGACGTGATGGACAAGACCCAATCCTAAGCATAGCACAAGATCGTGTAGTTCATTTTGCTAGAGCTTTTCCAATGTCAAGTATCTCTTCCTTAGACCATGAGATCGTGTAACTCCGGATACCGTAGGAGTGCTTTGGGTGTACCAAACGTCACAACGTGGCGGGTGACTATAAAGGTGCACTACTGGTATCTCCGAAAGTGTCTGCTTGGGTTGACACGGATCGAGACAGGATTTGTCACTCCGTATGACGGAGAGGTATCACCGGCCCACTCGGTAGTGCATCATCATAATGAGCTCAAAGTGACCAAGTGTCCGGTCACGGGATCATGCATTACTGATGCGAGTAAAGTGACTTGCGTAACGAGACTGAACGAGGTATTGGGATACCGACGATCGAGTCTCGGGCAAGTAACATGCCGCCTCGACAAAGGGAATAGTATACGGGTTGCTTGAATCCTTGACATCGTGGTTCATCCGATGACATCATCGAGGAGCATGTAGGAGCCAACATGGGTATCCAGATCCGGTTGTTGGTTATTGACACGAGAGCCGTCTCGGTCATGTCTCGCATGTCTCCGAACCCGTAGGGTCTACACATAAGGTTCGGTGACGCTAGGGTTATTAGGAAGACTTGTATGTGATTACGAATGTTGTTCGAGTCCGGATGAGATCCCGGACGTCACGAGGAGTTCCGGAATAGTCCGGAGGTAAAGATTTATATATGGGAAGTTGTCAAACGGACACCGGAAAGTTTCGGGGGCATATCGGTATTGTACCGGGGCCACCGGAAGGGTTCCGGGGGTCCCCCGGGAGGGGCCACCCCTCCGGGGGCACATGGGCTGCGTGGGGCAGGAGCCAGCCCCTGGTGGGCTGGGCGCACCCCCCTTGGGCCCTTGCGCCTAGGGTTGGGGGAACCCAGAGGCGCGCCTTGCTTGGGGGCAAGTCCCCTCCCTTGGCCGCCACCCCTCTAGATGCCATCTAGAGGGCCGCCCCTCTCCCTTCCCTATAAATAGAGGGGTGAGGGGAGGGCTGAACACCCAAGCCAAGGCGCAGCCCCTCCCCACCCCAACACCTCTCCTCCTCCGTACGTGCTTGGCGAAGCCCTGTCGGAGTACTGTTGCACCAACAACACCACGCCGTCGTGCTGCCGTTGGAGCTGTCTTCTTCAACCTCTCCTTCCTCCTTGCTGGATCAAGATGGAGGAGTCGCCGTCCGTCTGCACGTGTGTTGAGCGCGGAGGTGTTGTCTGTTCAAGACTTGGTCATCGGTGATCCGAATCACGGCGAAGTACGACTCCATCATCACCATCCCTTGAACGCTTCCACTCGATCTACAAGTGGTATGTAGATGCAAACTCACTCCCTTGACTCGTTGCTTAGATGAACTCATAGATGGATCTTGGTGAAACCGTAGGAAAATTTTAATTTTCTGCAACGTTCCCCAACAAAGTCTGCCCAGGCCCTGCCGCTCACTTGCTGACTTCCTCTTGGCATAATGGGTGGCGGTATGTTGGTTTGTGTTGGCCTTGGGTCTTGGTCTTGTTGTAGAGGTCTCGGCGTTAGTTCTGACGTGGCTTGGTTGCTCTGAAGGCTCGCCTCATCGCCATCGGCGTGAGGTTGGACTAGGGAAGCATGTATCATAGTAGGCAGAATGGGTGGGTGTGGTGGGTGTGGCGGCTAATTTTCATGATTTGCGTTGTGATGGTTGAAAGGCCTTGTATCCGGCTTCTTTGCCTCTCCTTCAATGCGATGATACGCATGCTTGTGCGTATTCGAGGAAAAAAAGATTAATTCATAGCCAGTATTACGGAGTGCAAACTTCCAATGATAGGGAGTACCTTGATGTAAGGGGCAAAAATGTAATTGTACATTGATGCTCAGTCTCTTTCCAGTTCGGTGGATTTTATTTTAACTCTGATCGATATTGGATGATACATCTAAGTCCTTTCCACTGGTCCTAATTTCATTTTAAAATCAACTTATCCATCTAGTGATTAAATGTGGTCACTTTACTAAGAGTAAAATGCATCATAAGTCCTAAAACTATTGGAGGTGTGTCAATCTAGTCCTATAATTTCGAAACTGTAGTTTTAGGTCCGAAAACTATTGGAGGTGTGCCAATTTATTCCTATAACTTTGAAACTGCAGTTTTGGGTCCCATAACTATGTAAGTTTGTTATCTCAGGTCCTAAGCTGGCATGTCCAGCATTGACTCGCCACCGTGTCGCTTGGAGATGCTTGAATTGTTGCCACGTTGACCCAATGGACCCACTAATGCGGAGCATCCTACGGTCATCCCCATGTACATTTCGACTACTCCCCAAGCCCCAAGAGGACATACGATGAGACCTCGACCATACGCCATTGGACACAAGGTGAACTCACTCCTCTCCGAACCGTCACTTTCCACATATGAGACATGGCTACTACCTCATGCATGGACCTTGCATACACTCAGGTACAACCGGGACGACCATGGAGGATCCAAGGACCAAGGCCAAGCATGGAAGAGAAGGAAGAAGAAGCAGGGACAAGCTTCTGGAAAGCCTGGACCTTCCGGCCTCTGCCCGGAACTTCCGGCCTGCCCGGAACCTCCGCCCCGAGTCCGACCAGCCCCAGCGCCAACTCTCTGGATAGCCCGGAACCCGGCCGGAACCTGCCCGGAACTTCCGGCCCTGCCCGGAACTTCCGGCCTGCCTGCGTGCAAAGACTCGGGCCAAAGCCCATGTAACCCTTTCCCACTTACCCCTTTGTGGCTTAGACTATAAATAGACCACCCCCTCCTCCTAGTTAGGGTTAGCAATGGTTTAGCTCATATTTTGTGTGAGAGCCTTGCTCATCCACTTGGTTACTTCTCCTCGGAGCTCACGACCTCTTCGGAGAAGATCCCCCAAGCGGATTCAAGACCCCTTCAAGGGAAGACAATCAAGACCTCCTCACGGACAAGAATCGGTTACCTCTTGTATCGTCCTTTGTTGATCGTGGATCGTGTATCTCTCTTTGTGTTCATCGATCTAGCGCATGTGTAATCGAATCTTGTTGGTTTGAGTGGTTTTTGTGTTTTCCCCGTGATTTCCCTCGTGCTCTTCCGCTCGTTCTTCGTGTTCCTCGTGGGGATCCTCTCCAAACGTGAAAGATCGGCCCTAGGGTTCCACCTACATCATCTTGGTATCATGAGCCACGTTGATCACGTTTTTGGAGTCCCTACCCTTTGTTTTCTAGCTTGATTTTGTTGATTTCGTCCTAAATCCGAAAATCCCCGCCAAAAATAGCCCCCCAATTTTTTTGTGATTTGTTGGTTTTGATGATGTTTTGTTGATTTTGATCCATGGATTCATTGTGTTTCAAGTGGATCTAGCTTTCCCCCATCTTTTTCCCCTTTCCATCCACGAAATCTCCCCAATTTTGACCTTGGAAATCGAGTTTTTCCGCCCCCGTTCTCAGATCTGGAATTTAGAGTTCGTCCCGGACGAAATTCCACGACCCCCGAAACTTCCGGCCTTCCCCAGAACTTCTGTCCTTACCCCGGAACTTCCGGGCTAAACAGAAAGTTTACCCCAAAAATCCCCCTGACCCCCGCACTTTTTCCGCGACCCCCGGAACTTCCGGAGCCCGGAACTTCCGGCCCTAACCTCGGAACTTCCGGCCTAACCCGAAACATTGCACAAAATTTCAGCATCAGCCTTCTTCACCGTTCTCATCATAACTTTTCACTCCGAACTCCGATTTGAGTGTTCTTTGGCTCGTTTTGAAGCTATCGACGTGCCCGAGTGAAGGAAATATGCCCTAGAGGCAATAATAAAGTTATTATTTATTTCCTTATTTCATAATAAATGTTTATTATTCATGCTAGAATTGTATTAACCGGAAACATAATACATGTGTGAATACATAAACAAACAGATAGTCACTAGCATGCCTCTACTAGACTAGCTCATTAATCAAAGATGGTTATGTTTCCTAACCATAGACATGTGTTGTCATTTGATTAATGGGATCACACCATTAGGAGAATGATGTGATTGGCATGACCCATTCCGTTAGCTTAGCACTTGATCGTTTAGTATATTGCTATTGCTTTCTTCATGACCTATACATGTTCCTGTAACTATGAGATTATGCAACTCCGTTTACGGAGGAACACTTTGGGTAATACCAAACGTCACAACGTAATCGGGTGATTATAAAGGAGTACTACAGGTGTCTCCAAAGGTACTTGTTGGGTTGGCGATTTGAGATTAGGTTTTGTCACTCCGATTGTCGGAGAGGTATCTCTGGGCCTTCTCGGTAATACACATCACATAAGCCTTGCAAGCATTACAACTAATGAGTTAGTTGTGAGATGATGTATTACTGAACGAGTAAAGAGACTTACGGTAACGAGATTGAACTAGGTATTGGATACCGACGATCGAATCTCGGGTAAGTAACATACCGATGACAAAAGGAACAACGTATATCGTTATGCGGTTTGACCGATAAAGATCTTCGTAGAATATGTAGGAACCAATATGGGCATCCAGGTTCCGCTATTGGTTATTGACCGAGAACTGTTCTAGGTCATGTCTACATAGTTCTCGAACCCGTAGGGTCCGCACGCTTAACGTTTCGATGATAGTTCATTATGAGTTTATAAGTTTTGATGTACGAAGGTTGTTTGGAGTCCGGATGTGATCACGGACATGACGAGGAGTCTCGAAATGGTCGAGACATAAAATTGATATATTGGAAGCCTATGTTTGGACTTGGAAAGGTTCCGATGAAAACAGGAAGTTATTGAACACCGGGTTACTGGAACCCCGGGGTCAATGGGCCTTGATGGGCCATAGGGAGAAGAGGAAGGGCCGGCCGAGGGCAGGCCGCGCGCCCCCCTCCCCCTCTAGTCCGAATAGGACAAGGAGAGGGGGGGCGGCGCCCCTCTTCCCTCTTTCCCCTCCTCCAATCCTAATCCAACTAGGAAAGGAGGGGGAGTCCTACTCCCGATGGGAGTAGGACTCCTCCAGCGCGCCCTTGGGCTGGCCGCACCCTCCTTGCTCCTTTATATCTGAAGGCGGGGGCACCCTGAACACACAAGTTGATCTACGGATCGTTCCTTAGCCGTGTGCGGTGCCCCTCCACCATATTCCACTTGGTCATATCGTCATGAGCTTAGGCGAAGCCTGCGCGGAGAAGTCATATCGTCATGAGCTTAGGCGAAGCCCAGCGTCGGTGGAGCATCATCATCGCCACCACGCCGTCGTCTTGACGGAACTCATCCCGACACTTTGCTTTGGATCGGTCCGGGATCGCCATCGAGCTGAACGTGTGCGAACTCGGAGGTGCCGTATGTTCGGTGCTTGGATCGGTCGGATCGTGAAGACGCACGACTACATCAACAGCGTTGTTATAACGCTTCGCTTTCGGTCTCACGAGGGTACGTGGGCGGACACTCTCCCCTCTCGTTGCTATGCCATCACCATGGTCTTGCGTGTGCGTAGGAAATTTTTGAAATTACTACGCTCCCCATCGCGGGTATCGAGCCTGGTTTTATGCGTTGATGTCATATGCACGAGTAGAACACAAGTGAGTTGTGGGCGATATAATTCATACCGCTTACCAAATGTCATACTTTGGTTCAGCGGTATTGTGAGATGAAGCGGCCGGACCGACATTACCCAGACGCTTACGCGAGACTGGTTTCACCGCTTGAGCACTCGTTGCTTAAAGGTGACCGCGGTGTCTGTTTCTCTCACTTTAGTTGACCGAGTGTGGCTACGCCCGGTCCTTGCGAAGGTTAAAACAGCACCAACTTGACAAACTATCGCTGTGGTTTTGATGCGTAGGTAAGAACGGTTCTTGCTCAGCCCGTAGCAGCCACGTAAAACTTGCAACAACAAAGTAGAGGACGCCTAACTTGTTTTTGCAGGGCATGTTGTGATGTGATGTGGTCAAGACGTGATGCTATATTTTATTGTATGAGATGATCATGTTTTGTAACCAAGTTATCGGCAACTAGCAGAGCCATATGGTTGTCGCTTATTGTATGAAATGCAACGCCATGTAATTGCTTTACTTTATCACTAAGCGGTAGCGATAGTCGAGAAGCAATAGTTGGCGAGACGACAACGATGCTACGATGGAGATCAAGGTGTCGCGCGGTGACGATGGTGATCATGACGGTGCTTGGAGATGGAGATCACAAGCACAAGATGATGATGACCATATCATATCACTTATATTGATTGCATGTGATGTTTATCCTTTATGCATCTTATCTTGCTTTGATTGACGGTAGCATTATAAGATGATCTCTCACTAAAATTATCAAGAAGTGTTCTCCCGAGTATGCACCATTGCGAAAGTTCTTCGTCTTTGAGACACCACGTGATGATCGGTGTGATAGGCTCTACGCTCAAATACAACGGGTGCAAAACAGTTGCGCACGCCGAATACTCAGTTAAACTTGACGAGCCTAGCATATAACAGATATGGCCTCGGAACACGGAGACCGAAAGGTCGAGCGTGAATCATATAGTAGATATGATCAACATATTGATGTTCACTGTTGAAACTACTCCATCTCACGTGATCGGACATGGTGTAGTTGATATGGATCACGTAATCACTTAGAGAATTAGAGGGATGTCTATCTAAGTGGGAGTTCTTAAGTAATATGATTAATTGAACTTTAATTTATCATGAACTTAGTCCTGGTAGTATTTTGCAAAATTATGTTGTAGATCAATAGCTCGCGTTGTTGCTTTCATATATTTGTTTTGATATGTTCCTAGAGAAATTATGTTGAAAGATGTTAGTAGAAATGATGCGGATTGGATCCGTAATCTGAGGTTTATCCTCATTGCTGCACAGAAGAATTATGTCCTTAATGCACCGCTAGGTGACAGACCTATTGCAGGAGCAAATGCAGACGTTATGAACGTTTGGCTAGCTCAATATGATGACTACTTGATAGTTTAGTGCACCATACTTAAACGGCTTAGAATCGGGACTTCAAAGACATTTTGAACGCCATGGACCATATGAGATGTTCCAGGAATTGAAGTTAATATTTCAAGAAAATACCCGAGTTGAGAGATATGAAGTCTCCAACAAGTTCTATAGCTAAAAGATGGAGGAGAATCGCTCAACTAGTGAGCATGTGCTCAGATTGTCTGGGTACTTCAATCGCTTGAATCAAGTGGGAATTAATCTTTCAGATAAGATAGTGATTGACAGAATTCTCTAGTCACCATCACTAAGTTACTAGAACTTCGTGATGAACTATAGTATGCAAGGGATGACGAAAACAATTCACAAGCTCTTCGCGATGCTAAAATCGGCGAAGGTAGAAATCAAGAAAAACATCAAGTGTTGATGGTTGACAAGACCACTAGTCTCAAGGAAAAGGGCAAAGGAAGAAGGGAACTTCAAGAAGAACGGCAAGCAAGTTGCTACTCGAGTGAAGAAGCCCAAGTCTGGACCTAAGCCCGAGACTAAGTGCTTTTGCTGCAATGGAACTGGTCATCGAAGCGGAACTACCCCAAGTATTTGGCGGATAAGAAGGATGGCAAAGTGAACAAAGGTATATTTGATATACAGATTATTGATGTGTATTTTACTAGTGTTCGTAGCAACCCTCGGTATTTGATACTGGTTCGGTTGCTAAGAGTAGTAACTCAAACGGAGTTGCGAAATGAATGAAACTGGTTGAAGGGAAGTGACGATGAGTGTTGGAAGTTGTTCCAAGATTGATATGATCATCATCGCACACTCCCTATACTTTCGGGATTAGTGTTAAACCTAAATAAATGTTATTTGGCGCTTTGCGTTGAGCATAAATATGATTTGATCATGTTTATTGTAATACGTTATTCATTTAAAGTCAAAGAATAATTGTTGTTCTGCTTACATGAATAAAACCTTCAATGGTCATACACCCAATAAAAATAGTTTGTTGGATCTCGATCGTAGGGATACACATATTCATAATATTGATGCCAAAAGATGCAAAGTTAATAATGATAGTGCAACTCATTTGTGGCACTTGCCGCTTAGGTCATATTGGTGTAAAGCGCATGAAGAAACTCCATGCTAATGGGATTTTGGAATCACTTGATTATGAATCACTTGATGCTTAAGAACCATGCCTTATGGGCAAGATGACTAAAGACTCATTCTCCGAACAATGGAGCGAGCAAATGACTTATTGGAAATAATACATACTGATGTATGCGATCCAATGAGTGTTGATGCTCGTGGCAAGTATCGTTATTTTCCGACCTTCACAGATGATTTGAGCAGATATGGGTATATCTACTTGATGAAACACAAGTCCGAAACATTTGAAAAGTTCAAAGAATTACAGAGTGAAGTGAAGAATCATCGTAACAAGAAAATAAAAGTTTCTACGATATGATCGCAGAGGAAAAATATTTGAGTTACGAGTTTGGTCTTCAATTAAAACAAAGTGGAATAGTTTCACACTCACGCCACATGGAACACCACAACATAATGGTGTGTCCGAATGTCGAATAACCGCACTTTATTGGATATGGTGCGATCTATGATGTATCTTACCGATTTACCACCATCGTTTTGGGTTATGCATTAGAGACAGCTGCATTCACGCTTAATAGGGCACCATCTAAATCCGTTGAGATGACACCGTATGAACTATGGTTTAGCGATAAACCTAAGTCGTCGTTTCTTAAAGTTTGGAGTTGTGATGCTTATGTGAAAAGTTTTCACCTAATAAGCTCGAACCCAAATCGGAGAAGTGCGTCTTCATAGAATACCCAAAGGAAACTGTTGGGTACACCTTCTATCACAGGTCTAAAGGCAAAACATTCGTTGTTAAGATAGATCCTTTCTAGAGAAGGAGTTTTCTCTCGAAAGAAGTGAGTGGGAGGAAAGTAGAACTTGATAAGGTAATTGTACCTTCTCCCTTATTGGAAAGTAGTTCATCACGAAATCAGTTTCAGTGATTCCTACACCAATTAGTAAGGAAGTTAATGATGATGATCATGAAACTTCAGATCAAGTTGCTACCAAACCTCGTGGGTCTTCCGAGTAAGATCCGCACCAGAGTGGTATGGTAATCATGTTCTGGAAGTCATGTTACTAGACCATGATGAACCTACGAAATATGAGGAAGCGATGATGAGCCCAGATTCCGCGAAATGGCTTGAGGCCATGAAAATCTGAGATGGGATCCATATATGAGAACAAAGTGTGGACTTTGATGGAGTTGCCCGATGATCGGCAAGCCATATTATATAAATGGATCTTCAAGAGGAAGATGATGCCGATAGTAGTATTACTATCTACAAAGCTCGACTTGTCGCAAAAGGTTTTCGACAAGTTCAAGGTGTTGACTACAATGAGATTTTCTCAATTGTAGCGATGCTTAAGTCTGTCCGAATCATGTTAGCAATTGCCACATTTTATGAAATCGGCAAATGGATGTCAAAACTACATTCTTTAATGGATTTATTAAAGAAGAGTTGTATATGATGCAACCGAAGGTTTTGTCAATTCTAAAAGAGCTAACAAAATGTGCAAGCTTCAACGATCCATCTATGGACTGGTGCAAGCATCTCGGAGTTGGAATAAACGCTTTGATAGTGTGATCAAAGCATATGGTTTTATATGAGACTTTTGGAGAAGCTCAGTATTTACAAGAAAGTGAGTGGGAGCACTACAACATTTCTGATAAGTATATGTGAATGACATATTGTTGATCGGAAATAATGTAGAATTATTCTGCAAAGCATAAAGGAGTATTTGAAAGGAGTTTTTCAAAGAAGGACCTCGGTGAAGCTGCGTACAAATTGAGCATCAAGATCTATTGAGATAGATCAAAACGCTTGATAAGTTTTTTCAATAAGTACATACCTTGTCAAGATTTTGAAGTAGTTCAAAATGAAACAGTCAAAGAAAAGTTCTTGCCTATGTTGCAAAGGTGTGAAATTGAGTAAGACTCAAATCCCGACCACAAAGCAGAAAATAGAAAAGAGAATGAAAGTCATTCCCTATGCCTCACCATAGGTTCTATAAAGTATGCTATGCTATGTACCGGACCTATTGTATACCTTGCTCTGAATTTGGCAAGGAGTACAATAGTGATCTAGGAGTAGATCATCGGACATTGGTCAAGAACATCCTTAGTGAGGACTAAGGAAATATTTCTCGATTATGGAGGTGATAAAAGAGCCCGTCGTAAAGAGTTACATTGATGCAAGCTTTTTACACCGATCCAGATGACTCTAAAGTCTCAATCTGGATACATATTGTAAGTGGGAGCAATTAGCTAGAGTAGCCCGTGCAAGAGCATTGTAGACATAGAATATTTGCAAAATACATACGGCTCAATGTGATGCACCTGCTGACTAAGCTTCTCTCACGAGCAAAACATGATCATCCCTTAGTACTCTTTGGGTGTTAATCACATAGCGATGTGAACTAGATTATTGACTCTAGTAAACCCTTTGGGTGTTGGTCACATGACGATGTGGACTATGGGTGTTAATCACATACGATGTGAATATTAGTGTTGAATCACATGATGATGTGAACTAGATTATTGACTCTAGTGCAAGTGGGAGATGAAGGAAATATGCCCTAGAGGCAATAATAAAGTTATTATTTATTTCCTTATTTCATGATAAATGTTTATTATTCATGCTAGAATTGTATTAACCGGAAACATAATACATGTGTGAATACATAGACAAACAGATAGTCACTAGTATGCCTCTACTAGACTAGCTCATTAATCAAAGATGGTTATGTTTCCTAACCATAGACATGTGTTGTCATTTGATTAATGGGATCACACCATTAGGAGAATGATGTGATTGACATGACCCATTCCGTTAGCTTAGCACTTGATCGCTTTAGTATATTGCTATTGCTTTCTTCATGACCTATACATGTTCCTGTAACTATGAGATTATGCAACTCTCGTTTACGGAGGAACACTTTGGTACTACCAAACGTCACAACGAATCGGGTGATTATAAAGGAGTACTACAGTGTCTCCAAAGGTACTTGTTGGGTTGGCGTATTTGAGATTAGGTTTTGTCACTCCGATTGTCGGAGAGGTATCTCTGGCCTTCTCGGTAATACACATCACATAAGCCTTGCAAGCATTACAACTAATGAGTTAGTTGTGAGATGATGTATTACGGAACGAGTAAAGAGACTTACCAGTAACGAGATTGAACTAGGTATTGGATACCGACGATCGAATCTCGGGTAAGTAACATACCGATGACAAAAGGAACAACGATATCATTATGCGGTTTGACCGATAAAGATCTTCAGAGAATATGTAGGAACCAATATGGGCATCCGGTTCGCTATTGGTTATTGACCGAGAATGGTTCTAGGTCATGTCTACATAGTTCTCGAACCCGTAGGGTCCGCACGCTTAACGTTTCGATGACAGTTCATTATGAGTTTATAAGTTTTGATGTACCGAAGGTTGTTCGGAGTCCCGGATGTGATCACGGACATGACGAGGAGTCTCGAAATGGTCGAGACATAAAATTGATATATTGGAAGCCTATGTTTGGACTTGGAAGGTTCGGATGAAAACAGAAGTTATTTAACACCGGGTTACTGGAACCCCGGGGTCAATGGGCCTTGATGGGCCATAGGGAGAAGAGGAAGGGCCGCCAGGGGCAGGCCGCGCCCCCTCCCCTCTAGTCCGAATAGGACAGGAGAGGCGGCGCCCCCCCTCTTCCCTCCTCCAATCCTAATCCAACTAGGAAGGGGGGAGTCCTACTCCCGATGGGAGTAGGACTCCTCCAGCGCCGCCTTGGGCTGGCCGCACCCTCCTTGCTCCTTTATATCTGAGGCGGGGGCACCCAGAACACACAAGTTGATCTACGGATCGTTCCTTAGCCGTGTGCGGTGCCCCTCCACCATATTCCACTTCGGTCATATCGTCGCGAGCTTAGGCGAAGCCTCGCTACCGGAGAAGTCATATCGTCGCGGAGCTTAGGCGAAGCCCGTCGGTGGAGCATCATCATCGTCACCACGCCGTCGTCTTGTGGAACTCATCCCGACACTTTGCTTGGATCGAGTCCGGGATCGCCATCGAGCTGAACGTGTGCGTAACTCGGAGGTGCCGTGACGTTCGGTGCTTGGATCGGTCGGATCGTGAAGACGCATTTACTACATCAACCGCGTTGTTATAACGCTTCGCTTTCGGTCTCACGAGGGTACGTGGGCGACACTCTCCCCTCTCGTTGCTATGCCATCACCATGGTCTTGCGTGTGCGTAGGAAATTTTTTGAAATTACTACGTTCCCCATCACCGAGGTCCTCACCTTGGTTTCACCACCTTTTGACACCATCAAAATTTTGGAACTTTGGCGTTTTTGCCTAGGGCTTCCACCATATCATCCGCATAACCACCATAGCCTTCCACAACCTAGCCCATTTTGTTCCCCATAGCATTTGAGGTTGTTTGAGTAGTGACTTGAGTCTCCTAAGCTGTTTAGGCTACTTAGGGACGGTTGCTTCCTCTTCAACCACCACCACCACTTCCGCATAGGTTGCCCACCATACACTTCCGCCACACCAACTTAACCCAATTTTGTTGTGTTGAGAGTTGTGTCTCCTAAGGTGTTTCGGCTACTTAGGGACGTGCTTTCAACTTTGACTCCGTGTATAGCCCATCATACGTTTCCACCACCATAACCCGGTCAACTTCGGCTACTCGGGTTTCCACCAATACTTCCGCAACCACCACCGCATTCCCGCTACCACCATTTGACTTTTGTCCTTGAGATTTTGAGTTGTGGTTTTTCCGTTTCCTAAGGTGTTTCGGCTACTTAGGGACGAGTCTCTATCATCTTGGTATCTACATCAAGAACACCGCCACTCATCTTCGCCATTGACGGTAACCTCCATATCAACTTGGTATCGTGGTATCCCTCCTTTGTATATTCCCCTTGCCATTGCATTGTTAACCCCTAGCCCATTTTGCGTTACTTGCCTATCGAGACTAGCCATTTGAGTATTGCCGGCAACGTTACTTGTGCACATTAGAGATCATACTTCCCATAGCATACATACCATATCATCGTGGTGCATATCTTGGTATCATATCGTGTGTCACAAGTTTGTTCCCGCATATACACAATTGCTATCTTGGTTTGTGCATTGTGCAAAAGTGGCCATACAAAAAAAAGAGAGTAAGCTTTTAAGCAAAGAAAAAGAGAAAGAGCAAAGAAGCTTGTAAGCAAGTGCCATAGCATCATACCACATTGCATATAAGATTGTCATATCCGATCATCTTGGATCAAACACCGGGAACCATACATACATAGCAGACTTGGGATAGAAAGTTCATCCATTTTGCATCTTATAGGTTGTGCGCAAGTGTCGTATCCGCCTATTGAGCAATCGTGCTAGCGTCTCTCTTGAGTTGTGCAACACGAGCGTTTTGGTGGATTCCACATTTTGAGCTCATTCCTTGGTTGCACGACCCCATTTATCTATCCGTGTGTGTGTTTCCGTGTACCATTCATTGCTATTGGTCTACTTGTTTCGCTTGCGAATTTGTGAATCTCTTTCAACATTATTGACTCTTGCTAACATTTTGCATCAAATTTTTGTGCCACTATCCTCACCGAGCTCCACCATAAGCTTTTACTTGTGTAGGTGTGAGAAACCGACAAGAATTTGTACCAATTGTGCTGTTTCCTTGTTACACATTGAGTGATCATTGATCCATTTTCAACATCGGTCAAGGTACTGGTCAAGTTCTTCTCTTTCTCCCACTCATAGTTGCTCGAGTCTTGTGATGGATAGGCAAGGCATTTCCTATCCGGTCTTCGACAACGACGACGGCGTGAACAACTACATCACCAAAGCGTCAATCTTCGATCTACAACGACAAATGCAAGGCGCACAATCAAGATTGCAAGAGCGCATCGAGAACCTCTCCATTGACATTCATCTCTCCGAAGCAAGGAAAAGGGACTACATCGACAACAAGCTTTCCGCACATAAAGAGGAGCAAGATGCAAGGATGGAGGAGATTAGCGCCTTGATCAAGTCTTCTTCCCCTTCGTCATCCTCAAGGCGGCGACATTCAAGACACAAGCCTTCGGAGCGCGGAAACGATGCAAGTGCAAATCGTCCTCGTCCACATCTACATGGCGACAACCATAACGTTCGTGATCCACATCGTCATGAAGGGCAAGTCACCTCCAAGCAAAATGTGCACGACGACGAACACCATCGAGCTCAAGTGCGACAACGACACCATCAACATGAAGATGCTCCACAAGCGCAAACGTACAAGTCCGAACAAGCCCTACTTCACGCCAAGTCCAAGCTTCATGAGCACAAGAGAAGACCGCGAGACAAGCACCACCACGAGAACGCTACGGCTACTACACCAACCACTTCGGCATCTTCGCCAAGTGTTCTCAAGGCATCTTCGCCTTTGGACGTACGGCATCTTCGCCTACTTCCCACGTGTACGCCTACATCGACTTCATCAAGTCCAAGGCGACTACCTACGAGCGAGGGTGACACTTCCATCTTCGGAAGCCCCCCAAGGAAGATGGCCGAGCATGGGAAACTCCCTTCGGTCATGGAGACAAGCTACGAGGTGCCACATCATATGGGCCTCATACAAGACGACAACAAGAAGGTTGAGCATGGGACTATCCCTTCAACCAAGGCGGCGATAGGAGTTGAGCATGGAGACATTTGCACCAACATCTCTCCGACACCCACATATCATGAGATGACCCAATTGCCATGTGAGGAGAGCCACCAACCCATGAGTGACATGAGTGACTCCACCATACGTGACATTAAGAGCATTTCCTATGAGAGGATGAGTGTGACCACCACTAGCCCCACACATGAGAGCATGCCACACATCCTATGTGAGGTTGAGCGCCATTTGAGTGACTACACCAACCATATGAGTGAGAGCATCTTACCGGGAGTGAGTGAGCCACAACACTTAGTGAGTGAGGTAGTTGACACGGCATGTGAGGCCACTTTGATTTCTAACGACTTAACCTCTACTCCTAGTGTGTTTTCTTCTTTGGTGCTAGGTCTCCTACATGACGACACGCTTATCCTCGACGAGTCCATCCCTCCAATGGAGACACCGATGGCCATGGTGGATGGTGATGCACCCCCCACATGGTTCCATCAAGATGAAGATGACAACGAGTGGATCTTCAACACCTCACCTACAACACATGAGCGATGCTCCAAAGGTAACATAGGTGATGGTGCTTCTCTTGTCCCACTAGTGGACTCTCTTGACATTGATTGCTTGCATGATGTTGATCCACCTATTCCCATGCTTCATGCTAGTGCGACTTCCTCATGTCATGACTTGCATATTTATGATGAATATGATGATGAGCATGTTGAGTTGCCTAGTTGTGATGCTATGCTCCATAGGATATCATGTGAAAATTCTTTTGGTCATATCATGTTTGATAATCCTTTGAACTTGTCATATGCTATGAGTGAGATCTCCCATATTGCATCATTTCAATCTCAACATAGTAACTATGCATGCCCCATTAAAATAAATCCTATTTGCACTTATGGCATAGATGACAAGTTGATGGTCATTGGCTTTTGCTTCTCTTGTGATGATTTTGACATGCTTCCTTTAAATGATTTGCGCAATTCATCTACTATGTCATGCCATGATCACATTGTTCCAAATATGCTTTGTTTTGGATGTTTTCAGTATTCTCCATGTGATGTTTCCATAAATGCTCATGAGAGACCCCCATAGTTTCCTCATACATATTAGGAGATCTTGATGCATTTCATACCTTGCATGATTCCCATAATTGCATGCACCATATGCATTCCATGAATAACAATGCTCTAGATATTTCTCATGATGCATTACACAATTTGAGTCTCCATTATGACATGCATAACAACAAACCTCTCATGATGGATGACATGTTTCTATATCGTGCATCTCATTTATTCGAGCATTTGCTATTTAGTGCTAACCAACACAAGCATGTGCGCATCATGATGGATGATGTGTACATATACCACGCACACACAATTTTTCCTTTGCCTTTGTTTTGTGTAGGTACTCACATATACTCGTCAACCTCTCAATCCCAAGAGTTGACGAAACGAGCTCTTGAGAGCAATGACGATTTGGGATCCTGTGGACTATCCTTACCACCATTCCCTCCGCGCAAGGACTACGCGCATCTCTTCTACTTGGATCTCACACGGCTATGGGCTATATATCACTTGTCGCTTCATGCTCATTTTACCGTGTTCACTTTGCATGCTATGCTAACTTCTATGCCTTTGCCACGCAATTGTGACCCTTGCTTGCATTTACCCATGATGCACCATTATGATATTCCTATGTGTATTTGCATGCTTGGTGGAGATCCTTGTTGTTATTGCCATGTTTATCATGTGCCCCATGCTATTGATTCTTGTTGTGTTGGGAGAGTCATGATGCCCCGTTGCTACCTACATATGGCTTCTCACCAATACATTCATGCTATTGTCCTCATATCGTGCTTTCATGTTTGTCCTATGTCATGTGAATTACTCATGCCCACTATTTGCACACATGACATGATTGCCATGATTCCCTCTAGTATGTTGCATCTTTGCACTACTAGCTTGCTTGACTTGATTGCTATGATTGCTTGCTTGGTTGCATCACCCATGTTCCAATATTACTTGCTTTCTTGGGTTGATGACATATATGCTCATGCCTCTCACATGATATATCTTGATCATTGTATCTTGTGTCCATTAGTTGCCTCTTTCATATACACTTGTATTGAGTGCAACCATTCTATGCTTATTGATCTTGGAGACTTTGACACTTTACTTGTGATGGATGCTTGTTTACTTGAGCCTCTTGTATTTGGTTATTCTTGCATCATATGCCTCCATACTATGAAATGCTCCCTTGTCCTTTATTATGATGAACATGATGCATACACTTGTTGGGTATCTTACCACACGAATGATAGGTGTTGCATTTGCACTAACCTCATTTGTTTTTCTGAGTGTTTGCCATGTTCTTTCGTTTTGAAGGATTCACAAGGTGGTACCATCACGAGACATCTTAGTTATGAGAAGGCATACACGATGTGCAACTCCAATACTCTTGAGAAACTCCTAAAGGTGAATTCCTTCCTTCTGAGCCATCCTCAATTATGCATATTGGATGGGTCACTCTTTCATTGTTGTCTCCTTGTTTTCTACATGATACATCTCGCGAACGGAGGAGCGACATTGAAGATTGGCTCTATGGACCTTCACATTGAGGAGCGCTCGGACTTATTGGATGCACCTTCGAAACTCCACTCATGCCATGGCATCGAGCATTGGTATACCACCACCTCCATATTTGTTGTTTGTGCTCATACATGTCATGCTTGATGGACATATCATACTCACCAAAAGTTTGCACCCTATGCATGGATTGACACCGATTATGCTTGTCTTGTTACACCTATTTCCATGTCATCCATGATATATGAGCTTGTGCATTTCCTTAGCAAATTTGTTGTGATCTTTCTTGATGGCATATTCATACATAATGAGCACATTGCTTACCATCAATTGCATGATAACATAATCATATTGAGCATCCATTGCCATATTCATGCTATTGATAAACCATCCCTCTATGACATCATTTTGCACAATGGTAGAATTTGTCGCTTTGTGCACCATGCTAATTATCCCATGAATGCTTTGCATATCATTCTATATCATCTTGATAAGCTTCATGCGCTTTGTCACGTACTATCCCTTCGCACGCACTCACGCTTAATTGATGGACATTTTGTGTGCGCTAACCATTGTATTTCCGAGTGTCGCTTGTGTTTGCTCATTTTGCATGTACCACATACCGGAGACACCTTGGAGTACTTGGATTGCGTCATGCCTACAACTCCGTTCAACTACAAGTCCGTCCACGACAACCGTTTCCATGGTGATGAGGATCACGATCCGAGGGCGGATCTTTCCCAAGGGAGGGGAGATGATGCGGAGCATCCTACGGTCATCCCCATGTACATTTCGACTACTCCCCAAGCCCCAAGAGGACATACGATGAGACCTCGACCATACGCATTGGACACAAGGTGAACTCACTCCTCTTTGAACCGTCACTTTCCACATATGAGACATGGCTACTACCTCATGCATGGACCTTGCATACACTCAGGTACAACCGAGACGACCATGGAGGATCCAAGGACCAAGGCCAAGCATGGAAGAGGAGAAGGAAGAAGAAGCGAGGACAAGCTTGAAAGCTCGGACCTTCCGGCCTCCGCCTCGAACTTCCGCCTCGGACCTTCCGGCCGCCTCAAACCTCCGACCCTCGAGTCCAGACCAGCCCCGAGCACGCCAACTCTGGATAGCCCTAACCCGGCCGAACCTGCCTCAAACTTCCGGAGTCTTAACTTGCCCCGCCTTAACTTCCTACCGCTGCGGTAAAGACTCGGGCAAGCCCATGTAACCCTTTCCCACTTACCCCTTCGTGGCTTAGACTATAAATAGACCACCCTCCTCCTAGTTAGGGTTAGCAATGGTTTAGCTCATATTTTGTGTGAGAGTTTGCTCATCCACTTGGTTACTTCTCCTCGAGCTCACGACCTCTTCTGGAGAAGATCCCCCAAGCGGATTCAAGACCCCTTCAAGGGAAGACAATCAAGACCTCCTCACGGACAAGAATCGGTTACCTCTTGTATCGTCCTTTGTTGATCGTGGATCGTGTATCTCTCTTTGTGTTCATCGATCTAGCGCATGTGTAATCGAATCTTGTTGGTTTGAGTGGTTTTTTTGTGTTTTCCCCCGTGATTTCCCTCGTGCTCTTCCGCTCGTTC
Organism: Aegilops longissima; assembly: GCA_021605205.1. Taxonomy (NCBI): domain Eukaryota; kingdom Viridiplantae; phylum Streptophyta; class Magnoliopsida; order Poales; family Poaceae; genus Aegilops; species Aegilops longissima. The sequence continues at coordinate 286,825,298 of CM038676.1, forward strand.
TTCGTGTTCCTCGTGGGGATCCTCTCCAAACGTGAAAGATCGGCCCCTAGGGTTCCACCCTACATCACCCACCAGGTTAACTTCCGCGCCGTCCTGCAGCAGTGACAATTTCCCACCTGTGGCCATGCTCGTGCCTAAACAACAACATGCATGACCAGCTCTACAGCAAGGGTATCAGGGCAAGGGCAAGGGTATCAGGGCAAGGGCAAGGGTATCAGGGCAAGGGCAATGTCATGAGAGAGAGAGAGAGGGGGCGGCTGGGTGGCATCCTCCATCCCGATTGGCTCGCTGTCTCTCCGGCGTCCGCGCCCAGGGAGAGGGATGTTGTTCTCCATGCCGACTGGCTCGGGGTCTCCCCGACGGCCGCGCCAAAACCTCTTAGCAAGGTTGCCTTGTGGCTCATGGGCACGCAGGTGGAGGGCGTGCAGGTTGCAACACACTGCGACGTTGAAGTGTATGGACCACTTTTGGGGAAGTAAACACATATAAAGTGCTCTTTTTGAAAAAAAAATGCACCGTAGATGCTGGCCATGCAAGCTTAGGACCTGAGATGAACAAACTTGCATAGTTTTGGGACCCAAAACTGTAGTTTCGAAGTTATAGGACTAAACTGACACCACCTCCAATAGTTTTGGGACCAAAAACTGCAGTTTCGAAGTTATAGGACTAAACTGACACACCTCCAATAGTTTTAGGACCCAAAGCTGCAGTTTCGAAGTTATAGGACTAAACTGACACATCACCAATAGTTTTAGGACTTATGATGCATTTTATTCCTTTACTAAATATTTCTGAAGATGACATGAAACAGTCTGTGGCAGATAGGCAGGGCACTATTGCCTTTCCCATAGTCATCGTGGAGGTCAGACTGGAGAGCCTTGCCGCGGGCCGCCGGGCTCGTACCACAGCCAATTTAGAGGTTTGTGGAGAAGAAAGCGGCTGAGGTTCTCCGTGAATTAAGACCTGCAGGACGTTGATGTAACCCACCCAGCAAACTGAAAACTGTGGCAGCAGGCACAAATGCGCAGTCAAGGAGGAGGCTGGTGGGTTTGTCGCATAACAAAAGGCATGATGGAGATGATTGGAGAGGGACGGCCGGGCAAGTGCATGGGGCAGAACAGGATAGCGGCATGGACCATGGGACAGTTTAAATCAGTACAACAAGATTAGAATTAAAAAAAGATAACTGAGTCCTTAAAATTCCCTGACAGCAGCAACTGTTGCAAATATAAAATCAGTACAACAAGATTAGGATAGCCCTGTTTCCTTAATGCAGCAACTGAGTAATTAAAATTCCCTGTAAACGTGATGCAGTTGAAAAAATGAAGTGGTCATGCACTTCGAAGAAACGCGCACTCAACGAAGAACACAACAGAAGAATGTGTACTCCAATCCAAGGAATGCATAGAAGTTTTCCTTTTGAAACAACACTAGAGCATATATAATCTAGAGTCTAGACAATATGTTTCAAATGAAAAAGATAGCAGCAATTCACGCTTCAAACTTCATTCATAATATTTGCAACATAAACAGCCATTGAGTGAACATAGCCTTGTACTGTACCTTTGCTTGCCGAGACATTATGCATAACTTCCAGGAGTTATCTGCTAAGTTAGCTGACTTCCATATTTCACGACTAGGAAGTATCTTGGCATCACGCTCTAGTAGCTAGCTGCTCAACACAACAGGGGAATCTTCTTTCACTATCTTGCAGTCAACTAATTCCTGAAGCAGCCTTTCTGCTTCTTCAATCCTGCCTGAATTGGCGACTCTTCTGACTATAGATAGACAAAATGAGTTACTGGTGTTTTTAGTTTCTGATACCATTACTCGCAGTATATCAGCAGCAGCTTCTGCTTTGCTATCTCTGCACAATGCCTGGATCACCATGACAAAAGTAGTTACTTTAACCTGAAAACCAAGAGCAAGCGTCCGATTCAAGAGCTGTAGGGCCTCTTCAGCCATGTTTTTCCTACAGAAGCACATAACAAGTGAACCATAAGTAATGTCATCGGGACTGATCCCATCACTAGCCATCTCATCAAACAGATCCATAGCTTTGTTCACCTCACCCTTGTTTGCTAAAGCATCTATCAGGGTGTTGTATGTAATACGAACCAACTGCCATCCATTTTCTCTGATGCAATGGGCTATCAAAAGAGCTTCTTCCACCATACCCTCTTTACATATGGCATTTAGGAGTGTGTTGTACGTCACTATATCAGGAAAACATTTATCATTAACCATCATCTCCAACACACCAATAGCCTGATCGAGATGTCCATACTTACAGAAGTAGTTGATAAAGATATTGTAGGCAGTAACATCAGGCTCACAATTTGCATGGTTCATATGTGCAAGTAAATCACAAACTTCAGCCCACCTTTTTGTATTGCAGAGAGAATGAAGTAAGATGCAATAAGTTGTACTATTTGGTTCAAGGCCTTCAGCAATAAGACGAGTTAAGATGGTCTTTGCGTCCTTCAGCCTGCCTGCTTTACATGATGCACTGATAAGAGCATTGTAGGTGACAACATCTGGTTGACATCCCTCCAGAGCAAGTTCATTCAAGACTTCCATGGCACGCTTAGGACCACAGTTTTTGCATACAAGATCAACAAGCAAGGTGCTCGTCATAACATATGGTGGCCAACCTATTCTTAATTGCTCTTTCCAAAAGGTGATTGCCCGGCCATACATACGCTGGTTGCACATGCACCTAATCAAAGTGTTAAAAGTGATGCCGTTCGGAGAGATACCGCCATACCTCATGTCCTCCAGTACGTTCATCGCCAAATCCAGCTGCCCTGTGCAGCAAAGTTGCGCAATCAGCATGTTACAGGTGATGGTATCTGGAATCCCACCTGAGAGCGCCATAACCTCAAGGACATCCCTGGCTTTATTTGCCTTACCAGTTTTAACAAGGCCACGGATTAATCTAATACAACTCTTAGCATCCGGAATTTGGCCATGTAGCACCATCTCATCAATCACACAGCAAGCTTGAATGAGCTTCCCATTGTTGCAGTACCGGCGAAGGTTGCCAGCATAAAACACCCCTTTATCTTTCGGCAAATCAACCCCCTCGTTTGAGTTCTGACCCAAGTGTTTCCACGGCTTAGCTTGCAGGGACAAAATGGCCCTCTCGATGTCCCCGGCTGCTCTGCCATTTCCAGAGGCTGCACGATCCACCGAACCATCCCGCATTCTTCGTTCTGGCCGCATTACTACCACATTACCCGCATTCTTCCGCTTGGCGAAATCGTCCCCTGACCCAGGCCGCTGGTAAGGCCTCATCACCACTAAATCGTCAACATTTCTCTGTTCAGTTCTAGGGGGACAATCTAAATGCACCGCATGTGCTCTGAAATGGGAAGGGCGCATCATCGAGATGGTGACAACGATAATTGGGGCGGATCCACTTGGCCACAAACCACACCGGTGGCAGCCTGCGCCCCCCGAATGCACCATTCTACTGAACCGCCATGGCAATACGATTTGCCCCTGCGCGCGCCACCGTCCCTGCACAGATTGGGAAGGGGAAATTTGGATCAGCGAAAAGGGAAGAGGCCTTCGTGACAGCGAAAATTAGCGAAATGGCCGAGCAGACGGGGTTTAGGGTTCTTGCTCAGAGGTCTCCGACACTAGAGACCATTTCAAAAGAACAAGCTGCGCGCAGCAAAGGTCCGTAGTACAGAGTCGGGATTGTATTGTACCGGTGGTAAGGGTCACACTGCAGCTGGAGCTGGAGTACGAAGCCTGAACTGGTGCCGGGAATGGAGAACGGACGGGGCGAGGAACTCCGCCTCGACGAGTCGAGGTCCCGAGCGGAAGAGCTGAGCGGTGGCGGAGGCTCGGCCGGATTCGTCTCTCGCCTTCGTGTGGCGAGCAAAGCGGTGAGGTATGGGGAGCTGCGAGACTGTGCGAGCGGCAGCAGGAGAGAAGTGGTGCACGCCGCCGATGGTGGGATGGGAGGAAGGAAGGAGGCGTCCCCCTATTTGACGGGCCAAGGCCGACAGCTCCGTTATGGGCTGCCCACAGCGCAGCCCAGAAACCTTACATCTTATTTTCTAGCAAAACAACCGTCAAAAAAAACATTCAGAAAGTATTACTGTTCAAACAATTTTCGAGATTAAAATTACGAAAAATTGAAAAAAATGCAAATATTTCATCCACGTTGTGAAAATCAATTGTTACATATTTGAAGAAATACGCATCATGCCTTTAAAATACACTCATCATGTATTTTAAAATATTTATTGTGTCTAACAAAAAGTTCATCACATATTTTAAAAATACCCATTATGTATTTAAAAAATCATATATAAAATATTATAAATTAAAAATGGGAATAAACAAAAATAAAATAAAAACTTGAAGAAAACAAAAGAAAATTGAAAAGAAAAAACCTTGAAGAAAACCTAAACGGAAAAGAAATAATGAAGCAAAAAAAACAATAGCTGCAAAATGGTCGGCCCATGTGCGTTCGGCCAAAATGATCTTGTCAAAACACTTTATCACAAAATGAACTCTTCATGAAATTATTTCAGATCTAACCTTTTTTGGAAACGCTAGAGCCCGTGGCGTTGTTGGTTAATACTAAAACGCCAAACCAGCTAATGTTGCTGCCCTGGCCCACGATCAGGACGCGCTGGTGTTACTTGCTGACGTGGCAGGATGGAAACGCCAAACCAGCCAACGTTGGTAGAAACGCCAGGGCCTATGGCATTTCTGCCCTAGATATTTTAAGTGGTTATGGGGCTCTCACCCCCACTCACCACTCACTCCCTTCTTCCCCATTGGCCATCCCGAGCTCTTGCTCTTTTTTCCCTTTGTCTCCCCCATTTAAACCCTCTCAAGTCCTTGCAAATTGATTGTGTTGGTTCGTGGATCCGGTGTCATTTCCGTTCCTTGAGAAAATCTCCTTCATTTCACAAATCTGTATTGGTTGGATTTGCGTATTTGGGTGGTTTTGTTCTAGTTCTGAACACTGTTCCATAATATGATGCTTTTATTGTATACTAATGAGTATGGTTGGTCCAATAGTGTTGATTTGTGATGTGGAGGAACAAAGCTTAGGGTTTGGGTTATGCTTAATGTTAAGATTTAGGGTTAGGGTTAGGGTTTGGGTAATGCTTAATTTGGATGAACAAAATTGTTCTAAGTGGTTTTGTATGCAATGTGTTATATTTTGCGTTGCTCCTTTGTTGTACTTATGTTGCCATTGTTTTTTAGCTGGAGAGGATTGTTAATATTCATTATATTGATAAAGCGGCTTTTCTGAATGTTGATATTGTTGACAAGAATGAGGAAGTGTTGACATTTCTTGAGGGTCCTGGTTATGAGGAGGTTGTGGAGGAAACACAGGTTAGATTAAAGTGGATGGATCCAAGTGACCAAGTTGAATTAGTAGGAAGATATGATGCTCGGACGGGAAACAAGTGTCGAATGAAGACATTGCCTATCAAGTCCAATTTGCAATGGGTCCATATAAGGAGGTTGGTGCATCCTGTTGGGAAACTAGCATGCAATTTAAAAAAAAAACCTACGCGCACGCAAGATCTATCTAGGAGATGCATAGCAACGAGAGGGGGAGAGTGTGTCTACGTACCCTCGTAGACCAAAAGTGGAAACGTTTGACAACGCGGTTGATGTAGTCGAACTTCTTCTAGCTCCGACCGATCAAGCACCGAACGTACGGCACCTCCGAATTCTACACACATTCAGCGCGATGACGTTCCTCGCCTTCTTGATCCAACAAGGTGTCGAGGAAGTAGAAGAGTTCCGTCAACACGACGGCGTGGTGACGGTGATGGTGAAGTGATCCGCGCAGGGCTTCGCCTAAGCACCGCGAGAATATGACCGGGGGTGTAAACTGTGGAGGGGGGCGCCGCACACGGCTAACAATTGATGTTGTGTGTGTTCTAGGCACCCCCTCCCCACATATATATAGGTGGGAGGGGAGGAGAGGCAGCTGAAGGAAATATGCCCTAGAGGCAATAATAAAGTTGTTATTTATATTTCCTTATATCATAATAAATGTTTATTATTCATGCTAGAATTGTATTAACCAGAAACTTAGTACATGTGTGAATACATAGACAAACAGAGTGTCACTAGTATGCCTCTACTTGACTAGCTCGTTGAATCAAAGATGGTTAAGTTTCCTAGCCATAGACATGAGTTGTCATTTGATTAACGAGATCACATCATTAGAGAATGATGTGATTGACTTGACCCATTCCGTTAGCTTAGCACTTGATCGTTTAGTATGTTGCTATTGCTTTCTTCATGACTTATACATGTTCCTACGACTATGAGATTATGCAACTCCCGAATACCGGAGGAACACTTTGTGTGCTACCAAACATCACAACGTAACTGGGTGATTATAAAGGTGCTATACAGGTGTCTCCGGTGGTACTTGTTGAGTTGGCATAGATCGAGATTAGGATTTGTCACTCCGATTGTCGGAGAGGTATCTTTGGGGCCTCTCGGTAATGTACATCACCATAAGCCTTGCAAGCAATGTAACTAATAAGTTAGTTGCGGGATGATGCATTACAGAACGAGTAAACAGACTTGCCGGTAACGAGATTGAACTAGGTATTGAGATACCGACGATCGAATCTCGGGCAAGTAACATACCGATGACAAAGGGAACAACGTATGTTGTTATGCGTTTGACCGATAAAGATCTTCGTAGAATATGTAGGAACCAATATGAGCATCAAGGTTCCGCTATTGGTTATTGACCGGAGATGAGTCTCGCTCATGTCTACATAGTTCTCGAACTCGTAGGGTCCGCACGCTTAACGTTCGGTGACGATTTGTATTATGAGTTATGTGATTGGATGACCGAAGGTAGTTCGGAGTCCCGGATGAGATCGGGGACATGACGAGGAGTCTCGAAATGGTCGATACGTAAAGATCAATATATTGGAAGGCTATATTCGGACCTCGGAAAGGTTCCGAGTGATTCGGGTATTTTTTGAAGTACCGGAGAGTTACGAGAATTCGTATTGGGCCTTAATGGGCCATACGGGAAAGGAGAGAAAGGCCTCAAGGGTGGCCGCGCCCCTTCCCCATGGACTGGTCCGAATTGGACTAGGGAAAGGGGGCGCCCTCTTCCTTCCTTCTCCTTCTCCCTTTCCTTTTTCCTATTCCATGTGGGAGGTGGAATCCTACTAGGACTAGGGAGTCCTAGTAGGACTCCACACTTTGGGCGCGCCCTATGAGGGCCGGCCTCCTCCTCCCTCCATCCTTTATATACGTGGCCAGGGGGCACCTCATAGACACACAAGTTGATCATTGATCTCTTAGCCGTGTGCGGTGCCCCCCTCCACCATAATCCACCTCGGTCATATCGGCGTAGTGCTTAGGCGAAGCCCTGCGCCGGTAGCTTCATCATCATCGTTATCACGCCGTCGTGCTGACGAAGCTCTTCCCCGACACTCTACTGGATCGTGAGTTCATGGGACGTCACCGAGCCGAACGTGTGCAGATCGCGGAGGTATCGTACCTTCGGTACTAGGATCGGTCGATCGTGAAGACGTACGACTACATCAACCGTGTTGTCATAACGCTTCCGCTTACGGTCTACGAGGGTACATAGACAACACTCTCCCCTCTCGTTGCTATGCATCACCATGATCTTGCGTGTGCGTAGGAATTTTTTTGAAATTACTACGTTCGCCAAAGTGGCATCCGAGCCAGGTCTATGCGTAGATGTTATATGCATGTGTAGAACACAAATGAGTTGTGGGCGATAATAGTCATACTGCTTACCAGCATGTCATACTTTGATTCGGCGTTATTGTTGGATGAAGCGGCCCGGACCGACATTACGCGTGCGCTTACGCGAAACTGGTTCTACCGACGTGCTTCGCACACAGGTGGCTGGCGGGTGTCAGTTTCTCCAACTTTAGTTGAATTCAGTGTGGCTACGCCCGGTCCTTGTTGAAGGTTAAAACAACACATACTTGACGAAAAATCATTGTGGTTTTTGATGCGTAGGTAAGAACAGTTCTTGCTCAGCCCGTAGCAACCACGTAAAACTTGCAACAACAAAGTAGTGGACATCTAACTTGTTTTTGCAGGGCATGTTGTGATGTGATATGGTCAAGACATGATGCTAAATTTTATTGTATGAGATGATCATGTTTTGTAACGGAGTTATCGGTCACTGGCAGGAGCCATATGGTTGTCGCTTTATTGTATGAAATGCAATCGCCATGTAATTGCTTTACTTTATCACTGAGCGGTAGCGATAGTCGTAGAAGCAATAGTTGGCGAGACGACAACGATGCTACGATGGAGATCAAGGTGTCGCACCCGTGACGATGGTGATCATGACGGTGCTTTGGAGATGGAGATCAAAGGCACAAGATGATGATGGCCATATCATATCACTTATATTGATTGCATGTGATGTTTATCCTTTATGCATCTTATTTTGCTTAGTACGGTGGTAGCATTATAAGATGATCCCTCACATAAATTTCAAGGTACAAGTGTTCTCCCTGAGTATGCACTGTTGTGAAAGTTCGTCGTGCCGAGACACCACGTGATGATCGGGTGTGATAAGCTCTACGTTCAAATACAACGGGTGCAAGCCAGTTTTGCACATGCAGAATACTCAGGTTAAACTTGACGAACCTAGCATATGCAGATATGGCCTCAGAACACTGGAGACCGAAAGGTCGAGCGTGAATCATATAGTAGATATGATCAACATAGTGATGTTCACCATTGAAATCTACTCCATCTCACGTGATGATCGGACATGGTTTAGTTGATTTGGATCACGTGATCATTTAGATGACTAAAGGGATGTTTATCTAAGTGGGAGTTCTTAAGTAATATGATTAATTGAACTTTAATTTATCATGAACTTAGTCCTGATAGTATTTGCATATCTATGTTGTAGATCAATAGCTCACGTTTAGCTCCCCTATTTTTATTTTTGATATGTTCCTAGAGAAAACTAAGTTGAAAGATGTTAGTAGCAATGATGCAGATTGGATCCATCATCTGAGGATTATCCTGATTGCTGCACAGAAGAATTATGTCCTTGATGCACCGCTATGTGACAGACCGATTGCAGGAGCAGATGCAGACGTTATGAATGTTTGGCAAACTCGATATGATGACTACTTGATAGTTTAGTGCACCATGCTTTACGGCTTAGAGTTGGGGCTTCAAAGACGTTTTGAACGCCACGAAGCATATGAGATGTTCCAAGAGTTGAAATTAGTATTTCAGATTCATGCCCATGTTGAAAGGTATGAGACCTTTGACAAGTACTTTGACTACAAGATGGAGGAGAATAGCTCAGCTAGTGAGCATGTGCTCGGAATGTCTGAGTACTACAATCACTTGAATCAAGTGGGAGTTAATCTTCCAGATAAGATATTGATTGACAGAGTTCTCTAGTCACTATCACCAAGTTACTAGAACTTCATGATAAACTATAATATGCAAGGAAGGGGTGACGAAAGTAATTCCCGAGCTCTTCGCGATGCTGAATCGACGAAGGTAGAAATCAAGAAAGAGCATCAAGTGTTGATGGTTAACAAGACCACTAGTTTCAAGAAAAGGGCAAAAGGATAGAAGGGAAACTTCAAGAAGAACGACAAGCAAGTTGCTGCTCAAGTGAAGAAGCCCAAGTCTGGATCTAAGCCTGAGAGTAAGTGCTTCTACTGCAATGGAAATGGTCACCGGAAGTGGAACTGCCCTAGATACTTGGCGGATAGGAAGGATGGCAAAGTGAACAAAGGTATATTTGATATACATGTTATTGATGTGTACTTTACTAGTGTTTATAGCACCCCCTCAGTATTTGATACTAGTTCAGTTGCTAAGATTAGTAACTCGAAACAGGAGTTGCAGAATGAACAGAGACTAGTTAAGGGTGAAGTGACGATGTGTGTTGGAAGTGGTTCCAAGATTGATATGATCATCATCGCACACTCCCTATACTTTAGGGATTAGCATTGAACCTAAATAAATGTTATTTGGTGTTTGCGTTGAGCATGAATATGATTTGATCATGTTTATTGCAATACGGTTATTCATTTAAAGTCAGAGAATAATTGTTGTTCTTTTTACATGAATAAAACCTTCGATGGTCATACACCCAATGGAAATAGTTTGTTGGATCTCGATCGCGGTAATATACATATTCATAATATTGAAGCCAAAAGATGCAAAGTTAATAATGATAGTGCAACTTATTTGTGGCACTGTCGTTTAGGTCATATTGGTGTAAAGCGCATGAAGAAACTCCATGTTGATGGAATTGTGGAATCACTTGATTATGAATCATTTGATTCTTGAGAACCATGCCTCATGGGCAAGATGAGTAAAACTCCATTCTCTGGAACAATGGAGCGAGCAACTGACTTATTGGAAATAATACATACTGATGTATGCGGTCCGATGAGTGTTGAGGCTCGCGGCGGGTATCATTATTTTCCGACCTTCACAGATGATTTGAGATATGAGTATATCTACTTGACGAAACATAAGTCCGAAACATTTGGAAAGTTCAAAGAATTTCGGAGTGAAGTGGAAAATCATCGTAACAAGAAAATAAAGTTTCTATGATCTGATCGCGGAGACGAATATTTGAGTTACGAGTTTGGTCTTCAATTAAAAAAATGTGGAATAGTTTCACAAATTCATGCCACCTGGAACACCACAACATAATGGTGTGTCCGAACATCATAACCGTACTTTATTGGATATAGTGCAATCTATGATGTCTCTTACCGATTTACCACTATCATTTTGGGGTTATGCATTAGAGACAACTGCATTCACATTAAATAGGGCACCATCTAAATCTGTTGAGACGACACCGTATGAACTATGGTTTAGCAATAAACCTAAGCTATTGTTTCTTAAAGTTTGGGGTTGCGATGCTTATGTGAAAAAGTTTCAGTCTGATAAGCTCAAACCCAAATCAGAAAAATGCGTCTTCATAAGGATACCCAAAAGAAACTGTTGGGTACACCTTCTATCATAGATCCGAAGGCAAGATCTTTGTTGCTAAGAGTGGATCCTTTCTAGAGAAGGAGTTTCTCTCAAAAGAAGTGAGTGGGAGGAAGGTAGAACTTGATGAGGTAATTGTACCTTCTCCCAAATTGGAAAGTAGTTCATCACAGAAATCAGTTCCAGTGATGCCTACACCAATTAGTGAGGAAGTTAATGATGATGATCATGAAACTTCAAATCAAGTTACGACCGAACCTCGTAGGTCAAACAGAATATGTTCCACACCAGAGTGGTACGGTAATCCTATTCTAGGAGTCATGTTACTTGACCATGACGAACCTACAAACTATGAGGAAGCGATGATGAGCCCAGATTCCATGAAATGGCTTGAGGCCATGAAATCTGAGATGGGATCCATGTATGATAACAAAGTGTGGACTTTGGTTGACTTGCCCGATGATCGGCAAGCCATTGAGAATAAATGGATCTTCAAGAGGAAGAGGGACGCTGATAGTAGTGTTACTATCTACAAAGCTAGACTTGTCGAAAAAGTTTTTTGACAAAGTTCAAGGTGTTGACTACGATGAGATTTTCTCACTCGTAGTGATGCTTAAGTCTGTCCGAATCATGTTAGCAAATTGCCACATTTTATGAAATCTGGCAAATGGATGTCAAAACTACATTCCTGAATGGATTTCTTAAAGAAGAGTTGTATATGATGCAACCAGAAGGTTTTGTCGATCCTAAAGGTGCTAACAAAATGTGCAAGCTCCAGCGATCCATCCATGGACTGGTGCAAAGCATCTCAGAGTTGGAATATACGCTTTGATGAGTTGATCAAAGCATATAGTTTTATACAGACTTGTGATGAAGCTTGTATTTACAAGAAAGTGAGTGGGAGCACTACAACCTTTCTCATAAGTATATGTGAATGACATATTGTTGATCGGAAATGATGTAGAATTTTCTGGAATGCATAAAAGGAGTGTTTGAAAGGAGTTTTTTTTTCAAAGAAAGACCTCGATGAAGCTGCTTACATATTGAGCATCAAGATCTATAGAGATAGATCAAGACGCTTGATAAGTTTTCTCAATGAGTACATACCTTGACAAAAAATAAGAAGTAGTTCAAAATGGAACAGTAAAAGAAGGAGTTCTTGCCTGTATTGCAAGGTGTGAAGTTGAGTAAGACTCAAAGCCCGACCACGGCAGAAGATAGAGAGAGAATGAAAGTCATTCCCTATGCCTCAGCCATAGGTTCTACAAAGTATGCCATGTTGTGTACCAAATCTATTGTATACCCTACACTGAGTTTGGCAAGGGAGTACAATAGTGATCTAGGAGAGATCACTGGACGGCGGTCAAAATTATCCTTAGTGGAATAAGGATTTGTTTCTCGATTATGGAGGTGACAAAAAAATTCGTCGTAAAGGGTTACGTCGATGCAAGTTTTGACACTGATCCAGATGACTCTAAGTCTCAATCTGGATACATATTGAAAGTGGGAGCAATTAGCTAGAGTAGCTCCTTGCAGAGCATTGTTGATATGGAAATTTGCAAAATACATACGGATCTGAATATGGCAGACCCGTTGACTAAGCTTTTGTCACAAGCAAAACATGATCAGTCCTTAGTACTCTTTGGGTGTTAATCACATGGCGATGTGAACTAAGATTACTGACTCTAGTAAACCCTTTGAGTGTTGGTCACATGGCGATGTGAACTATGGGTGTTAATCACATGGTGATGTGAACTATTGGTGTTAATCACATGGCGATGTGAACTAGATTATTGACTCTAGTGCAAGTGGGAGACTGAAGGAAATATGCCCTAGAGACAATAATAAAGTTGTTATTTATATTTCCTTATATTATGATAAATGTTTATTATTCATGCTAGAATTGTATTAACCGGAAACTTAGTACATGTGTGAATACATAGACAAACAAAGTGTCACTAGTATGCCTCTACTTGACTAGCTCGTTGAATCAAAGATGGTTAAGTTTCCTAGCCATAGACATGAGTTGTCATTTGATTAACGGGATCACATCACTAGAGAATGATGTGATTGACTTGACCCATTCCTTAGCTTAGCACTTGATCGTTTAGTATGTTGCTATTGCTTTCTTCATGACTTATACATGTTCCTATGACTATGAGATTATGCAACTCCCGAATACTGGAGGAACACTTTATGTGCTACCAAACGTCACAACGTAACTGGGTGATTATAAAGGTGCTCTACAGGTGTTTCCGATGGTACTTGTTGAGTTGGCATAGATCGAGATTAGGACTTGTCACTCCGATTGTCGGAGAGGTATCTCTGGGCCCTCTCGGTAATGTACATCACTATAAGCCTTGCAAGCAACGTGACTTATGAGTTAGTTGCGGGATGATGCATTACGGAATGAGTAAAGAGACTTGCCGGTAACGAGATTGAACTAGGTATTGAGATACCGATGATCGAATCTCGGGCAAGTAACATACCGATGACAAAGGGAACAACGTATGTTATTATGTGGCTTGACCGATAAAGATCTTCGTAGAATATGTAGGAACCAATATGAGCATCCAGGTTTTGCTATTGGTTATTGACCGGAGATAAGTCTCGGTCATGTCTACATAGTTCTCGAATCCGTAGGGTCCGCACGCTTAAAGTTCGGTGACGATTTGTATTATGAGTTATGTGATTTGATGACCGAAGGTAGTTCGGAGTCCCGGATGAGATCGGGGACATGATGAGGAGCCTCAAAATGGTCGAGACGTAAAGATCGACATATTGGAAGGCTATATTCGGACATCGGAAAGGTTTCGAGTGATTCGGGTATCTTTCGGAGTACCGGAGAGTTACGGGAATTTGTATTGGGCCTTAATGGGCCATACGGGAAAGGAGAGAAAGGCCTCAAGGGTGGCCGCGCCCCTTCCCCATGGACTGGTCCGAATTGGACTAGAGAAAGGGGGCGCCCCCTTCCTTCATTCTCCTTCTCCCTTTCCTTTTTCCTATTCCATGTGGAAGGTGGAATCCTACTAGGATTAGGGAGTCCTAGTAGGACTCTACACTGTGGGCGCGCCCTATGAGGTCCGGCCTCCTCCTCCCTCCATCCTTTATATACGTGGCCATGGGGCACCTCATAGACACACAAGTTGATCATTGATCTCTTAGCCGTGTGCGGTGCCCCCTCCACCATAATCCACCTTGGTCATATCGACGTAGTGCTTAGGCGAAGCCCTGCGCCGGTAGCTTCATCATCACCGTCATCACGTCGTCGTGCTGACGAAGCTCTTCCCCGACACTCTACTGGATCGTGAGTTCGTGGGACGTCACCGAGCCGAATGTGTGCAGATCGCGGAGGTGCCGTACCTTCGGTGCTAGGATCGGTCGATCGTTGTCGGGGAAGCTGATCATGACCCACGAACACCTATGGGACCGGCGGACCGAGTCCCTTTTGGTTCGGTGGGGGGCGGAGATTGCACGAAGAGCAGATCGAGGCGATGCACACGAGCAGTTTACGCAGCTTCGGAGCTCTCCGGAGAGATAATACTCCTACTGCTGCTTGTCTGATTATATTGTGTTCTTGCTAGGGAGCACAGAGAGCTACAAAACCTAGCTTGAGTGTCTCTAATCTCGAATGAGTCGAACCAGCCGAACCCTTTCTACGTTGCGCATGGGCCTCCTTTTATAGGCTCAAGGGGTCACCACAGGTGGCAACGTAAACAAGGGCAAAATGGGAAAAATGAGTTGCGGTTGGTACAGCTACTTTGTACGTTGTATTCTACCTAACTCGACGGCAAGGGACAAAAGCATTAAATGCCCGTCCATGTCGCCTAAACAGGCTGAAAAGGGACCGTCAGGGCGCCACCGCTTGCCACGATGGCACCCCTGTCGGCGTCGCTATCGCTGCTCCCGCTGGCTGCACAACCTCTTGACACGCACGCTGGAATGGCTCCATGGCGACACGCTGGTGGATGAGCTGGAGCGGAGATGAAGAGAGTTGCTGCCGCGGCAAGCACCTTGCCGCGGCTGAATCCTTGTCGCTCGGGAGCTTGTCGCTCACCAAGCCTTCCCGCAAGCTCCTCTTGCCGGGTCTTGTCTTCGCGGGCCTTGAGTGGCCTTCCGGCAAGCTCCTCTTGCCGGGCCTTGTCTTCTTGGCTTAAATACTTTGTTCTTGAATGGCTCCAAAGGAACCACGGAGGACCTTGGCGGTCACTAGGCAGCCACTGCCGCTGGTGTCTTCTGAATCGCCGGCACGAAGTTCGGGATACTAGGGTACCCTACTCTAGTACACCGACAGAGCCCGGGCCTGGGCCACACTGCGGTGCCGAAGCGCCAAGGCTGGGCCCAAAAGCAATTCTGCACGGCACGCGCGCCCAGATCACGCCGTTATTTGCTCTGACCCACCACGCCCCCACGAACAGCAAGCGTCGAACGTGGCGTCGTGGGAGAGATCGTGGGGCTTTTTAATTGGAAAAGCGAACGTCCGCCCCTCTCCTCCTTATAAACAGGGGAAACAGGGCAGGTCGCCCACCTCGCCATTGCTGTCCCATCTCGAAAACCGCTGTCGCCCCCCTTCTTCTCCAAACAAGAGAGCAACGCCCGCCCCATCGCCACTAACGCCATCAACGCCGCCGGTCTCCTCCACCACCTCCGCCATGGCTCAAAGCCGACAAGGGAAGGGCGTGAATCGCCGAGGCGCAGCGCCGCTTCGCTTCACTGCAAGGAGCGGGCCCTCTTCCCCTCACCGACGCAAAGAGCCGAGGGAGGGCTACTACCTCTTCGGTCGACGGAGACGCGGCGATCCACAGCACGAAGGTACTCTCCGCCGCCGATCGGAGTCAGCTTCGAGGGTATCCTTCTTCGCTTCTTCTTCTATTGCGGGCTCGCCGCCTTCTCTCGAAGTTCTTCTGCGATATCATGAACACCTACGGGTTTCGCCTCCTTGATTTCACCCCAACGCTGTTCGACCATGACGGTTTCGCACACCTCTGCGAGAACTTTGTCGAGTCCACCCAAACGTAGCCCTTTTCCGCCACTTCTTCATGCCCCGCCGAGAGAGGAGAGCCACTTGCCGGAGGGATTGCTTGGATCTCCAGGATAGGCAAGAAAGAATCCTATCTGGAAGGAGAGCTCCGCAGCAAGTGGGAGGAGTGGAGAGCCGATTGGTGTTGGATCGTTGAGGAGAACCCGCAGCCCTTCATCGCCCAAATACCAAACTCCCATAGTGCGCGGCAACGATTGGAGCAACTTGGCGCCGAGGATGCTAGGTTGAAGATAGTCAGTGACCGGATCTTGCGCCTCGTGCTTGCCGGACTCACCGTGGCGCAGCTTGGCGAGATTTCCTTTGCGCCAGATCGCTTCCCTTGCAGGAGAGGAGACCTGCTGGGAGTTCCAAAACCGGCGGATATCATGAGGTTGCGCCGGCCTCAACTGGAATTTCACCGTCTTGGAGTTGGACGCAATGCTTCGGAGTTGTTCAAGCATGACCCTGATCACCCGAATGGTTCATGTTGCCGAGGGAGTCGTCCCATTGTGCAACAATTCTTCGCCGACCGCATTCGCGCCATGATGCCCTTGTGCGATTCGCATGGGATCGCTCCAACCTGGCAAGAGCTCGCGACGACGCCGTCGGCGGCAGTTCTTCGATAGCTTGGTAGAAGTGCCGATCCGCCGACGAAAGCGTAAGTGGCTCACCCGCGACACCACCGACGCCGAGATGCAGCGACGCCACTCAAGTTGGGAGGCGGCAGAGCTTGCTGCTACCGGGCGAATCTGGTTCACCGTGGAGGAGGCAGAGGCAGCCGAGGCGGCAAGCCTTGCCGATCGAGAGGAGCTTGCCGGCGAGGAGGAGCAGGTCGAGCCCGGTTGAGCCGAGCGAGTCCGCCGAGGGCGCCTCCACACCTTCAAGTAGCTTGCCGCGAGCGGAGCCCGCAGCCCCACCAAGAAGGCGTCTCCGCAAGGCCGGGAAGTGACGGGCGGCAGACGGGCTAACAGCCAGCGGCTGCGGCGACGCGCTTCCACCGCGGCAAGCATCAAGCCGCTGAGGCGCCTCACACTGCTGCAACAACCGAGGCGGGATCCTCTCGTGCCACCGCTGCCACCCCGCCAAGCGGTCAAGAGAGCCCACCTCCGCCTCTTCGCACCAGAGGCGAGCTGAATTTGATCTCCCAGCCAGCTCCGACGAGGAAGAAGAAGAAGAGTAAGTCTCTATACTGCGCTTGTATTTCTTCAATTTGGTTGCCTTGTCTTGTATCTGATTTGCTTCATTCTCAACTCTTTCCTTTTTCGTGACGCTGGTCCAGAGCGTCGAAGAGAGCCAAGACCCGGTGGTTGTCATCGAAGACGATCCCCTGGCGCATGCAGGCGCTGCCTCGAGACCCCTTGCCGGACCCGCAACCTTCCTCAGCAGCCCCAAAGACAGCCCCCAACAGAAGTATTTGGTTTATTTCTTACGGTTGGGTGTGCATGGGTGCTCCTTCTTTGCCGATATCGACTTGTTGATTTGTGTAGAGCAGAGCAGCCTCATCAGAGGGCCCTAAGCCGCCTCCCAAATACCATCTGCTTCAACTACGCCGCCAAGGGAGAATTCCCCGGCAAGGGAACGCTCTCCGGCAAGGGATGCTTCTCCGACAAGGGAAGCCTCTCCGACAAGGGGCAGCGCCGGCGATCCTTCGGTGGTCGAGACCATGGCTGCAGATCCCATCGCAGGTAATCTTCTTGCTTGAAAATTTCCCTTGGGTTCTTTTTCTTCGTTTTTCTTTTGAACATTTGCTTGATCGTTTTTTTTTTTCTCGATCGCCGATCCATCTCGCCGCAGAGCCGATGGAGACCGAGGTCGCCGGGCGAGAGGACGCCAAGGCAACACCGACGACGCCGCCACCATGGAGGAAGAGGTCAAGGCGTCGATGGGTCCGCCGGCGAGGAGGCCGCCAAGGCTGCCGCCGCAAAGGCCGGGCGAGGGTCTCGGCGATCGATCGACGACCACGAGGTCGCAGGAGCGCCAGCGCCACGCCGACCGCCGATCCCTCCGCCACCGATGCAGCGCCAGTTCGAAGAGCCCCACCAGCGCCTATCTCAAGGCGGCGACGGCGTTTTCATCAAGATAATATTAAATATGCTTATCTTGATGAAAAGAAAATATATCCTGTTATTATTAGTGCTAACCTTCGAGCATGAAGAAGAGATTATTGAAAACTCTCAAGAAGCACCGTTGCTATTGGATATACTCTTGATGATCTTAAGGGCATTAGTCCCACTCTATGTCAACACAAAATAAATTTGGAAGAAGATGCCAAACCGTTCGTGATCATCAACGGCTTAATCCTAAGATGAAAGAAGTGGTAAGGAAAGAAATACTAAAGCTTATGGAGGAAGGTATAATTTATCCCGCTACATCGATAGTCGTGGGTAAGTCATGTTCATTGTGTCCCTAAGAAGGGATGTGTTATCGTTGTTCCTAATGATAAAGATGAATTGACCTCAGAAAGAATTATTACAGTTATAGGATGGTAATTGATTTCCAAAATTAAATAAAGCTACTAAGAAAGATCATTACCCCTTACCTTTTATTGATCAAATGCTAGAAAGATTATGCAAACATACACATTATTGCTTTCTAGATGGTTATTCTGTTTCTCTCAAATACCGTGTCGGCTAAAGATCAATCAAAGACTACTTTTACATGCCCTTTGGTACTTTTGCTTATACGATGCCTTTTGGTTTATGTAATGCACCGCTACCTTTCAAAGATGCATGATGGCTATATTCTCCGACTTTGTGAAAAGATTTGTGAGGTTTTCATGGACGATTTTCCGCTATGGATCCTCTTTTGATTGTTTGAGCAATCTTGATCGAAGTTTTGCGAGATGTGAAGAAACTAATCTTGTCTTGAATTGGGAAAAGTGCCACTTTATGGTTAATGAAGGTATTGTCTTGGGGCATAAAGTTTCAAAGAGGTATTGAAGTTGATAAAGCCAAGGTTGATGCTATTGAAAAATGCCATGTCCCAAGGACATTAAAGGTATAAGAAGTTTCTCACACCGGATTTTATAGGAGGTTCATTAAGGACTTCTCAAAATTTCTCGGCCTCCACTAATTTATTTAAAAAGATATACCATTTGTCTTTGATGATGATTGTGTAGAAGCATTTGAAATACTTAAGAAATCATTGGCTCGCACCTATTGTTCAACCACCGATTGGAATTTACCCTTTGAAATTATGTGTGATGCTAGTGATTATGTTGTAGGTGCTGTTCTAGGCAAAGAGTTGATAAGAAATTAAATGTTATCCATTATGCTAGTAAAACTTAGACAATGCTCAAAGAAATTATGCTACATCGAAAAGAATTCTTAGCGTTGTATTTGCATGATAAGTTCGACCTTATATTGTTGATTCTAAAGTAACTATTCACATCGATCATGTGCTATTAAATATTGATGGAAAAGAAAGATGCTAAACCTAGACTTATTAGATGGGTTCTCTTGCTACAAGAATTTGATTTGCATATTGTTGATAGAAAGGGAGCCGAGAACCCTGCTACATAACTTATCTAGGTTAGAAAATGTTCTTGATGACCCACTACCTATTGATGATATCTTTCCGATGAGCAATTAATGTCATAAGTACTTCTTTAGTACTCCATGGTATGCAGATTATGCTAATTACATTGTTGCTAAATTTATACCACCTAGTTTCACATACCAAATAAAAGAAAAGTTTTTCTATGATTTGAGACATTACTTTTGGGATGACCACATCTTTATAAAGAAGGAGTAGATGGTGTTATTAGACGTTGTGTACCGAGCATGAACAGAACATATCTACGCAAGTGTCACCAAGCTTATGGAGGACACCGGAGATAGAACTGCACATAAGGTATTGCAATCCTGTTTTTATTGGCCTACTCTTTAAGGATGCCCGTAAGTTTGTCTTATCTTGTTATGAATGTCAAAGAATTGGTAATATTAGTAGACGCCAAGAAATGCCTATGAATTATTCACTTGTTATTGAACCTTGATGCTTGGGGTTTGATTATATGGGACCTTTTTCCTGCCTCTAATGGATATACACATATTTTAGTTGCTGTGATTACGTTACTAAGTGGTAGAAGCTATTCCAACTAGTAGTGTTGATCATAACACTCTATTAAAATGCTTAAAGAAGTTATTTTTCCGAGGTTTGGAGTCCCTAGATATTTAATGACTGATGGTGGTTCACATTTTATTCATGGTGCTCAGAAATGCTTGCCAAATATGATGTTAATCATAGAATTGCATCCCCATATCACCCACAGTCTAGTGGTCAAGTAGAATTGAGTAATAGAGAACTCAAATTAATTTTGCAAAAGACTATCAATAGGTCTAGAAAGAATTGGTCCAAGAAACTTGATGATGCATTATGGGCTATAGAACTGCATATAAAAATCCTATGGGTATGTTCCAGATAAATGGTTTATGGAAAAGCATGTCACTTACCTCTAACTAGAACATAAGGCATATTGGGCTATTAAAGAGCTCAACTATGATTTCTAACTTGCCGTGAGAAGAGGTTATTTGATATTAGCTCACTTGATGAATGGAGAACCCAAGCTTATGAAAATGCCAAGTTATTTAAAGAAAAGTTAAAAGATGGCATGAAAAAAGGATAAAGCGTGAGTTTAATGTAGGTGATTATGTATTGCTATACAACTCTCGCTTAAGATTTTTGCAGGAAAACTTCTCTCTAAATGGGAAGGACATTATGTTATCGGAGGTCTATCGTTCGTGCCATATAAAATCAACAACTTCAAGGCACAAACCAAGGTGGTAAACGGTCAAAGAATCAAACACTATATCTCAAGTAATCCTATAAATGTTGAAACCAATGTTATTGAAACCAACCCCGTGAGGAATACATAAGAGACACTTTCCGTAACGTCGCATCTAAAAGGAATAGGTATGTGGTACGGTAAGTAAACCGACTCCAAAACAATTTTTAGGGCAATATTCTTTGGAATATTTAGAAAAATAGAAAATAAGTAGTAGTTCGAAGGACACGAGGCCTCAAGGGTGGAGGGCGCATCTCTACCTCGTAAGCACCTCGTAGCCTTCCGGACTTTCTTGACGATAACGATTTTGGTCAGTAAAATTCATTATATATCCGGGTTTGACTCAGATCACCAAATATCCTCTATTTTTGTTTGAGTTGTTGCTAAGCAGATTGCAAGATGTCTTCTCAAGAGTCACCGGAGAGCCGGTATCTAACCGCACCTAACCAAGGGCAACAATGGGTCAATTCCCTTTGGGCCAAGAACGGAGGAGGAGATGGAGTCTGACTTGATGAGAGATGCCATGGAGGATCAAGAAGTCACCGCTTCTCGAAATGGGTTTACATGGGGAACCACAGAGCTCAGCTATTCCAAACTCCTTATCCTTCCAATGTTAGATTTCTTCTAGAAAATATGAAGAGGAGTGTCACTTGTTCTCCAAGAGCTATGCAACACCCATGGGTGCAAGGAGCCTTAGCAGCAAGGTGAAAGTCATATGAGAATAATGGACCAAGCAGCAAGTCAACGCTTGAGGAGGAGAATCACATCCTAAAGGGAATCATCGCCAAGAATGTTTCACCAACCCCAAGAAGGAGACATAAACACATGGGTGGGCACTCCCCTTGGCAACCCGCAAGCTTGGGAGGTGCCCCATCGTATCACAACCACCTCTCCTATCTTTACTGCTTTTCTTAGTTCGATCCTATTAGTAGTATCTTGATCTAGTAGAATAAAGTTTATGGCATGATCTAGTTTTGAGTTTTGCTTTATGATCTCTCTATGTAATCGAGTCCAGAGTTATAGAATATAGATTAGTGTTGAGTCAAGGGCTTGATTATTTTGCCATGATCTTGAGTGAATAAAAGAAAAGAGAAAAGAATAAAGAAACAAAGAGTTCATATTGATCTTATTGAGAGTAATGACTTCATATGAAGAGTATGATGATTAAAGTTGTTGGGAGTTGGCAAACATAGCTTATCAAGGTAATTAATAGGAAGTAATAAGTAAAGAGAGGTTTCACATATAGATATACTATTATTGACATCTTTTATGATTGTGAGCACTCATTAAAATATGACATGCTAAAGAGTTGATGTTGGACAAGGAAGACAACGAGTGGGTTATGTTTTCTTATATCTGAGATAAAGTATATTGTCATGGATCTTCCAACATGTTGATCTTCCTTTCCCCTCATGTTAGCTAAATTCTCAAAGACCAAGTATAGATACTACTTGTGCTTCCAAAAACCTTAAACCATTGCCATGAGAGTCCACCATATCTACCTATGGATTGAGTAAGATCCTTCAAGTAAGTTGTCATCAAAAAGCAATAAAAATTGTTTCAAATATGTATAATTGATTGTGTGGGAGAAATAAGCTTTTATAATGATCTTGTGATGTGGAAGAAATAAAGTTTACTTGACTGCATAATAAAGGTTCATATCACAAGGCAATATAAAGTGACGCTCTTCACATTAAGATTTTGCATCCAACTAAAAGCGCATGGCAACTCTCCTCGCTTCCTCTCGCTGAAGGGCCTGTCTTTTATTATTATCCTCTTACCTATGCAAAAGTCATGGTGATCTTCACCCTTCCTTTTACATTTTATCCTTTGCGTTATTGCTGTGTAGCCACCAGACCTAATGGATCTTCCGTGCTCAAGGTCATCCTCGGATCAGAATGCTGACACCACACAAGATTAAGGATTTATAGAGAGTAGCAATCACACACTTATTACATCGTTGTCCACAAGGGAACTTAATACAATAATATGGCTTAAGGCCATCTAATAATAACAGCGAAGGCTTGGAAGATAAAGAGTCCATCAACTCCAACGGCATCACCGAGTATAGAACCACCACTAACACCTTACTCGTCGTCAAAAGTCTGCAACGTGAAAGTTGCAGTCCAAAACGGGTCACATGGAATATGCCGCAATGTAACACATAAGAGCAATGAATGAATAAGCATATACACATGCATGGCTGGTGGTAAGGCTCTCACGGTTACATTTGCATAAAGCTGATTTTCCCTACATCAAAGGAATAATTTTATTTAACTATCATGGTGGTTGTTAAACATTGAGAATGGTTGAAAGATCCTCAATCCCAATTAAAAGTACTCATCAAAACCCAATAACTTTTATTAGAAGTAACATGTTGAGATTCACATGATATTCAATTACAGGATACTCAAATTGTCCATAACCGGGACACGGCTAATCATGATTAGTTTATACACGCAGAGGTTTATGACTTTTCCCCATTAAGACTCGATCGCCTCCGCTTGGTTCTCACTACATGGTGTTTGAGAAACGGATGACCGAGACATAGTCTTCGCTTAGCACCTTACATGTGGGTAGACCGCATCAACCTACATCCCCTACATCAGCCTAGCCACCGTAAGAGTTCGCACAACTTAGTCAACTACGCCAGAGCCCATAATTGGCTTGTGGCTGCACGGAAGTTTCAGCTTGAATAATCTTATGATCCCTTAGAGCCCGGGTGGCGGTCCAAGAAATACAGCAAGTCCTCGATAGAAACCAGTGCCTCAATCCACCCAGATGTGTGTTTAGGTTGCCACCTTAGATAAACCATTAATTAACAATCTCACATCCGTCATGGATATTCACTCACCCAATCCACGCCTACTAGCATAGCATGGCATGAACAAGCAAACGAGAAGTAACTCCCAAGGTTTCATAAGTAAATGTAATAGGTACTACCTCAATCTACTTCCCATCCACAATTTAATTAGATCCTAACCATGCAAGTGTTTGAGGAATAGATCTAATGCATAAAACTGGGTAGTAGAAAAGGTATGATCAAAGTGTTACTTGCCTTGTCGATGATCCGCGAGACCTAGAGATTCAAGCAAGCGAAGACCGGTGATCTAACGCAGACAAACAACAAGCATACAATAAGTACTCATCTAATGCACGGGAAATCTCGAATAAAAGATCTAACAGAAAGTTCAACTTAAGAACCTCGTTGCAAAAGAATCGAATCAAAATAAACTCGAAAGTCGAAACTCGAGAGAGAACGATTCGTTTAGCAATCTGAAATTAGGTCAAAATTTCACAGAGCAAAACTCTGTGAAAGTAGGGTAGTCGAACGGCGTTTCACATTTAAACTCCAGCGCTTGAATCACCGATTCGATAAACGAAGCGAAATAAAACATTTTGAAAATCGGATCTCAAATCAAATCGAAAAATAACGGATTAAACCGATTAAAAGAAAACGATTAACGGTTAAATAACGGACGCTCATAATGTAACTAATCCAACGAACGCTGTTTATTAAAACGAACGGTTCGTGAACGCTCATAAATAAGAAAACCGAAAAAATAAAACCAATCTAGGGTTTTTAAAACCAACATCTTTTTTTAAAAAAACCGGATCGTTATTAGGGAAACCGGATCGCTGGGCGGCTATCAGTGATCTGGCCGGGCGAGGTCCGGCGGGCTCCGGGGCGAGGGCGGCGGGTTCCGCGCGATGGGAACGCGGCACAAGGCCCACGGGCATGGGCGGCCTGGGGCGGAGGGGCCTGGCCGGGATGAGGGGCGCAAGGGGTGAGAGAGGGGGGGCGCCGTTATATAGGAGGGGGGGCTCACGTTTTAAGGGGCCGGGAGGCGGGCAACCGACTGGAGGCTAAGGCCAGGCGGGGCGGGCGGGATTCAGGGCAAGGCGGGCGCGAGGGAGAGAGGGAGGGGCGGGGGCGCTGGCTGGGCCTGGGCTGGCCGGGCCGGGCCGGGCCTGGCCTGTGGGGGCGCGAATTTTTTTAAAATAAAATTTAAACCAAATGAAATAAAAAATACCAAATGAACTCCAAATTAAATAAAACAAATTTTCCCGACTCCTAAAATGAGTCGAACAAAATGAACTTAAAAACAAAAACATGCATAAATTTTTTAAATGCTCATTTTGCCTAAGCAAAATAAATCTTCCAAAACCAAATTTGTTTATTTATAAACTTCATTTTTCCTAAATGTTGGGAAAGTCATATTATTCCTCTCAAAATATTTTATAGGAAAACTTTATGAAGATAATTTAAATAATCCAATGATCCTATTTTCAAAATTTGAGAAATCCAAATATGAAAATAATGAAATTCCAACTTTCTCCGAGGGTCCTTGAGTTGGAAATTTCTAGGATCGGAAAATGCGAGAAAATATGATATGCATGATGACCTAATGTATAACATTCCAAATTGAAAATTTGGGATGTTACAAACCTACTCCTTAAGATGAATCTCACGATTCGGGTTGGCTAGAAAATAGGTGAGGTGGTCCTACAAAACTTCCTCTCTTCCTGTGGCTTCATCCTCGTGGTGGCTCAATCGAACTTTGCAAAACTTGATAACCTTGCTGCGGGTAACTCGCCGGCATAATCGAGAATCTTAACCGGTTTTTCCTCATATGTCAAGTCATCCTTCAAATCAATTGCTTCCATTGGCATCGTGGTCTCTTAACGTACCTCTTATCTCGGGTGACATTTCTTCAATCGAGAAACATGGAATACATCATGAACTCCCCGACAGTCCTTCCGCAATTCCAACTTATACGCAACTTCTCCCATGCTGCAAAATCTTATATGGTCCAACTAAACGGGTGCTAACTTTCCTTTCACTCCAAAACGCTTAACCTCAAGCGGGATACTCGAGATATACTGCTCAACTTCATACTCAATCGCTGGCGCTTTGAATCGGCATAGCTCTTCGTTCGGATCGGGCTACCTTGAGCCCGTCTTCAATCAACTTAACTTTCTCGCTCGCACTTAATCAAATCTGGTCCAAACAACTCGACGATCTCCGCCGTCCATGACAACGGTGTCTCGCACCTTCTTCCATACAGAGCCTCGAAGGTGCCATCTTTGCTGGTTTGGTAACTGTTGTTGTAGGAAAATTCTGCATACGGCAAATTATCATCCCAACTAGATCCATAATCTAGTGCACAAGCTCTCAAAGATGTCCTCCAAAATCTGATTGACTTTCTCCTGGTCCATCGGTCTGCGGGTGGAAAGCTGCATCAATTCCAATCGGTTCCCAATGTTTCGTGTAACGGTTCCAAAATTTCAAGTAAACCGGGTTCCTCTATCCGATACGATGCTCTTGAACTCCGTAAGCACACAATTCTGGTCATGTATATCTTTGCCAACTTAGCATTGCTATAGGTAGTCTTGATCGAATGAAATGAGCTACCTTGGTCAAACGGTCGACTATGACCCAAATCGAGTCATATCCCGAACGGGTCTTTGGCAAACTCGTGATGAAATCCATGCCTAGTTTATCCCACTTCCATTCGGTATCGCAACGGTTGTAATAACTCATGGCTTCGATGTTCCGCTTTACTTTCGACATACGCCGAAACTGCTACATACTCCGCAATATCCTTCTTCATTCCGTCCACCAAAATATTCTTCAAATCCAAATACATCTTGGTATTTCCCGGTGAATCGAATAGGGTGAATCATGGGCTTTGTAAAATCAACTTCCGATCTCGGTCATTACATAAACACGGTCTTCAAACCATAGGGTATCGTGCTCATCCTCACGAAATCCTTTAGCTTTTCCTTTGCTCATTTTCTCCTTTATAGAGGCAACTTCCTTATCCGCTTTTGGGCTTCTTCGATTTTGTCCATCGTTGTCGATCGAATCTCCAATGTGCTACATAGCCTCTCGAACTATTTCCAAACATAGCTCAAGGTCCTCGGCTAACTCATTGGGTATTCCTCCCATCATTAGGGTATTGACGGGTTTCACGGCTCAATGCGCCTACTACGACATTAGCCTTCCGGGTGATAATGCAATCTCATATCATAATCCTTGATTAGCTCTAACCATCTCCTTTGTCTGAGATTCAATTCTTCTGTGAAGATGTACTTCAAACTCTTGTGATCCGTGATATACTTCACAATGATTTCCAATGAGAAAATGTCTCCACGCTTTCAAGGCATGCACAACGGTTGCTAACTCCAAATCATGAGTGGCATAATTCAACTCATGGGGCTTGTTGTCGGAAGCATACGAAACAACTCTTCCTTCCTGCATAAGCACGGCTCCAAGTCCTCGACGTGAAGCCGCAATACACCTCATAATCCTTAGTTTGATCCGCAATATCAAACCGTGAGGTAACCAATCTTTTCTTCAACTCCCAAAACTTGCCTCAGTCCTCAATCCATATGAATTTGTTTTCCTTCTTCAACAATTCATCATAGGCTTTGCAATCCTTGAGAAATTCTCAATGAATCTTCGGTAGTATCCTCGCGAGTCCAAGGAAACTCCAATCTCCAACTGCTGCTGGTGCTTCCCATTTGTTACGGTCTCAACTTTGTGGGTCAATCGCTATTCCTTCTCCGGATATAACATGTCCGAGAAATCCAACTTCCTTTAGCCAAAACTCACATTTGCTGAACTTGGCATACAACCGGTGTTCCTCGCTCCAAAACCAATCTCAAATGTTCCTTGTGTTCCTCTTCATTCTTCGAGAAAATCAAATGTCATCAATGAACACCACGATTTAACTTATCCAAAAACTCCATAAACACTTTGTTCATCGTGTTCATGAAATAGGCTGGTGCGTTAGTCATCCAAATGACATAACGGTATACACATGTACCCATATCTCGTGGTAAATGCTGTCTTGGGTATGTCTTGCTCCTAATCTTCAATCGATGGTACCTCGATCGCAAGTCGATCTTAGAAAACACTTTGCTCCTTGCAAGCCATCAAACAGATCATTTATCATAGGTAGTGGGTACTTGTTCTTGATTGTTACTTCATTCAATCCACGTAATCAACAACCATTCTCAAAGATCCATCCTTCTTCTCCACCAATAAACGGGTGATCCCAAGGTGAAGAACTTGGGCGAATAAAACCTTTATCCAATAGTTCCTTAATCTGCTTCTTGATTTCGCCAAACTTTATGGGCATCCTGCGGTCGCTTCGATATCGGGCCTGCTCTCGCAACAGCTCGATCAAAACTCAATGTCTCTATCCGCGGCATTCCCGGCAACTCTTCCGAAATACATCAGATAATCCTTTACCATCGTACTTCTTCCCGCATCACCTCGATAAGCAATTAACTTGTGCTTCCTCGCTCGCGCCGTGATACATACTTAATCCTTCTTCCTTCCGTGGTGAGCAAAATTGACCTTGTGGTACAATCTATGTTTCCTCCATACTTTGATAACCAATCCATTCCTAATATCACATCCAATCCTTGGGATTCCGTAACTATTAGGTCCGAGGGGAAACATAGTGTCCAATCCTTAGTGGCAATGATCACACCATTTACTAGCCATGTACTCGCCCGTGAGGTTACTAGCATGGGTGACCTAAGGGCTTGGGTTGGTAACTTGTACTTATCCACAAATCCCTTGATATGTATGAATGCGATGCACCAAGATCGAAAAGAACAACCGCAGAAATGACTTAACCAAAACTTACCGACATCGATCGGCTGATCTTCAACCTCCTCCACATCAATGTGGTTCACCCGTCCTCCGTTGAAAGGGTTGGGCTTCTTTCCAGCTTCCATTGCCATTTCCATTCGCCTTCGACAGTATTTGCATAGTGCCCACTTATGGACTTAAAGCAAGTAATGTGACTCAGTTCTACCTTGGATGGTGTTGACGGGTTGGTGCGGTTCTGTCCATTGCTTCCTCCATTCCCTGCTCCCATTCTTGGTGCCATTATGGTTATGCGAATTACCTCCATGGGTATGCTGAAACTGAATTCTGATTTAGGGTATAACGAGGCTTCGCCGATCCAGAGTTATACTTCCTTGTCCATACTTCCGCTGCGGTTCTCAATTTGCTGCCGCTTTCCTTCAATCATGAGAGCTCGGTCTACTAACCTCGTAGTTGTTGAAACTTGCTACCATCAACGGCATGCTGAACTCATCATTCAGTCCTTCTAGAAACTTCTTGTTTAGCTGATCTCAGTAACGCCATCCGGGGCATAACGTGCTAATTTGCTAAAGTCATCCACGATCGCCAATTCCTTCCTCCTGGCGAAGTTGCGAACTCACGCTTCTTCATGGCCATGGCTCCTGTGAAACATGGGCAGCGAAAGCTTGCTCAAATCGGTCCCATGTGATGTTCACGGGTAAGTGGCTGTGAAATTCTCCCACCATGTCGCAAGGGTCCTTCAAGTGATGTGCTGCAAACTTCACTCTTTCACCATCTCGGCATCCCGCAGGGTCAGCCCTTCCTATCTTATGGAGCCACCATCTGCCATAATCTCGGTATATCGAATACACCCCGGGTTCAATTTAAGGAAACGAAGTGATGATCCGCAGGTGGTGGTGGCGGGTTGTTGTTGTTGTTGTTCTCACAATGTTTGAATCAGGTATTCTCGCTGGATCAATTGTGATCTTCAAGGGAAAACGAATCCGGGTCGGCCTGGAGGCATCTGATGGGTTTAGAAGAGAAGAGAAATGTAGAATAGAATGAGGTCTAAGGGAATCACTACCCAAATGCACATGAGCAAAACACAAAATCACTTCATTCAATCAAACAAGGGCTTACAACGATCTAACTATCGCAAAAGTGCGTACTATAATGTTTACATGGAGGGAATACTACTAATATGTGGGGACTTCTACTAATTTGAACCGTGGAAGACTCCATGATGTCCGCTCCAGCTTCGCCTTCAAAGTCGGGTTCACTTGGATCCGAATCGGTGTCGCCGATGTTGATGTAGTCGCCAGTATTCACATACTGGTCTTCATTCCTCGAGCGCCAACTTCTTCTTGAGTTCTTCGATCTCGACTAAGATCGTTATTGTGTCTTGCCGTAGCTACGATCTCGCCCATGTAGTCCTTTGCGTAGTCTTTAGTTCTTCTTCCATCGATGATCCTTTCTTTGTCTTCTCGCAACTCCAACATGTCATTGCACATTTGGTTTCCCGGCCGAATGTGCTGATTTAACTCCGGATGAAAGCTGCAATGGATCTATCCTTCTTGGTGTTGACGACGTCCCAGCTTGTCATCTCGGCGTCCGCAATCTGGTAGATGGTGTCCTTGAGGTCTTCTTGATAAACTTCTCCAATGCGCCCCATGGTGATGTGAGCTGCCATGCTCTTCCCTGCACTCCAAGTTGGTGCAATCAAAACACTATCTATAGGCTTGGTGATTGGGGCTAATGTCCTTCCCGAACGTGAGCATGAATCTTCCAATACCCTCTTCAGCAGAGTGGCGCTGAAAGTCCCGTGAAGCTTGGTAATCCAATGTTCAGTGTACTTAGTAACTTCCTTCAAGTGAAATCCAAAAGGTGTGCCTTCATCCGTTGGGTGTACTTGATCTTCGTCCGCCATCCTAGAGAGTAGAAAAGATGAGGAGTTAGAAAATGGGAAGAGTAGTGATCTATGGTTTTAACTTAGTGGTCGTGTCTACAACAGGTGGTGCTCGATACTATTCTAGCTTAACTGCATTCAATGGATCAACTGTGTCAAGGTCATCCCGGATCAAGAATGCCGACACCACAAAGATTCAAGGATTTATAGCAGAGTAGCAATCACACACTTATTACATCGTTGTCCACAAGGAACTTAATACAATAATATGGCTTAAGGCCATCTAATAATAACAATGAAGGCTTGGAAGATAAGCGAGTCCATCAACTCCAACGGCATCATCGAGTATAGAACCACGACCTAACACCTTACTGTCGTTCTAAAAGTCTGCAACGTGAAAAGTTGCAGCCAAAACGGGTCACACATGGAATATGCCGCAATGTAACACATAAGAGCAATGAATGAATAAGCCTATACTACATGCATATATGGCTGGTGGTAAGGCTCTACTACATTTGCATAAAGCTGATTTTTCCCTACATCAAAGGAATAATTTTATTTAACTATCATGGTGGTTGTTAAACATTGAGAATGGTTGACAAGATCCTCAATCCCAATTAAAAGTACTCATCAAAACCCAATAACTTTTATTAGAAGTAACATGTTGAGATTCACATGATATTCAATTACAAGATACTCAAATTGTCCATAACCGGGACACGGCTAATCATGATTAGTTTATACACTCGCAGAGGTTTGCGACTTTTCCCCATTAAGACTCGATCGCCTCCGCTTGGTTCTCGTGACTACATGGTGTTTGAGAAACGGATGACCGAGACATAGTCTTCGTAAGCGCTTAGCACCTTACATGTGGGTAGACCGCATCAACCTACATCCCCCATCATCTAGCCTACCCGAAGAGTTCGCACAACTTAGTCAACTACGCCAGAGCCCATAATTGGCTTGTGTGCACACACGGAAGTTTCAGCTTGAATAATCTTATGATCCCTTAGAGCCCGGGTGGCGGTCCAAGAAATACAGCAAGTCCTCGATGGAAACCAGTGCCTCAATCCACCCAGATGTGTGTTTAGGTTGCCATTAGATAAACCATTAATTAACAATCTCACATCTGTCATGGATATTCACTCACCCAATCCACGCCTACTAGCATAGCATGGCATGAACAAGCAAACGAGAAGTAACTCCCAAGGTTTCATAAGTAAACAGTAATAGGTACTACTCAATCTACTTCCCATCCCACAATTTAATTAGATCCTAACCATGCAAGTGTTTGAGGAATAGATCTAATGCATAAACCGGGTAGTAGAAAAGGTATGATAAGTGTTACTTGCCTTGTTGATGATCCGCGAGACCTAGAGATTCAAGTAACAAGCGCACTCCGGTGATCTAACGCATAAACAACAAGCATACAATAAGTACTCATCTAATGCACGGAAATCTCGAATAAAAGATCTAACCGAAAGTTCAACTTAAGAACCTCGTTGCAAAAGAATCGAATCAAAATAAACTCCGAAAGTCGAAACTCGAGAGAACGATTCGCTTAGCAATCTGAAATTAGGTCAAAATTTCAGTAGCAAAACTCTGTGAAAGTAGGGTAGTGAAGCGGTTTCATATTTAAACTCCGCGCTTGAATCACCTGATTCCGATAAACGAGCGAGAAATAAAACAGTTTTGAAAATCGGATCCAAATCAAATCGAAAAATAACGGATTAAATCCGAAAAAGAAAAACGATTAACGGTTTAAATAGCGGACGCTCGTTAACAGAACTAATCCAACGAACGCGTTCATTGAAACGAACGGTTCGGTGAACGTCATAAATAAGAAAACCAAAAAATAAAACCAATCTAGGGTTTTTAAAACCAACATTTTTAAAAAAACCGGATCGGTTTATTAGGGGAAACGGATCGGGCGCGGGCGGTACTTCGGTGATTCGCTGCAGGTCCGGCGGGCCTGGGGCGGCGAAGGGGCGGGTTCCGCGCCGGCAAGGGGAAACAATGGGGCGGCTCGGGCGAGGGGCTCTGCCGGGATGAGGCTAAAGCCAGTGAGAGTGGGGGCGGCTGTTATAGGGGAGGGGGCCGGCTGCTTGAAGGCTGGGCGGCGTGGGCTTAACCGGACTCAAGGGCGGGCGCCAGGTGGCGGCGGCGGGGCACTGCAAGGGATGCCAAGGCGCGGCGAGGGAGAGGAGGAGGGGCTGGGGGCCTGGGTCAGCCTGGGCCGGTCAAGCCGGGCCGGGCCTTGGGCCTGTAAGTGAATTTTTTAAAATAAAATTTAAACCAAATGAAATAAAAAATACCAAATGAACTCCAAATTAAATAAACAAATTTTCCCGACTCCTAAAATGAGTCGAAAAAATGAACTTTAAAACAGCAAACATGCATAAATTTTAAATGCTCATTTTGCCTAAGCAAAATAAATCTTCCAAAACCAAATTTGTTTATTTATAATATCTTCATTTTTCCTAATGTTGGGAAAGTCATATTATTCCTCTCAAAATATTTTTATAGGAAAAACTTTATGAAGATAATTTAAATAAATCCAATGATCCTATTTTCAAAATTTGAGAAATCCCAAATATGAAAATAATGAAACTTCCAACTTTCTCCGAGGGTCCTTGAGTTGCGTGAAATTTCTAGGATCGAAAAATGCGAGAAAATATGATATGCATGATGATCTAATGTATAACATTCCAAATTGAAAATTTGGGATGTTACAGTGTTGGAAAGATCCTGATTGATATATCTAATTAGATGGGGGGTATGAGTTATTATTGTTGACATTACCCTTGAGGTAAAAGGTTGGGAGGCGAAACTGTAGGCCCCTATTTCTCTCGTGGTTCATTAAAACTCCTAACCACAAGTATCATCGCGTGAGTGATAGCATTATGAAAGATCAAATGATAGTTGTTGAGTATGTGGATCATATTAAGCTCGGCTATAGACTCTTTTCTCGATGTTATGATATATTGCAATTGCTTCAATGACTGAGATTATAGTTTGTTGGTTCTCAAAGTTTATGATCTGTGACTTCCAGATCGTGGAATGGATTATCACTTGAACATAAGTAATCATATGATAATATTTATCTATGTGTTGTTATGAGAATAACTGATGCCTTCATGTCCGTATTTTATTTTTTCGACGCCTACCTCTAAACATGGACATATTTATCGTTATCAGCTTTCGCCAGGATAAGCTTAGGTCTAAGCTTGGGGAGTTGATACGCCCATTTTGCATCATGCTTTTATATCGATATTTATTGCATTATGGGTTGTTATTACACATGTCACAAGACTTATGCCTATTTCTTATTTTACAAGGTTTACATAAGGAGGTAGAATGCCGAAATGAATTCGCTGGAAAAGGAGCAAATATTAGAGACCTATTCGCACAACTCCAAAAACCCCAAACTCCATGAACATCTTATAAAAATAATGAAAATCTTGCTAAAGATGAAGACCAGGGGCCCCACACCCTGTCCACGAGGGTGGGGGCGTGCCCCTCCTAGGGCGCGCCTCTACCTCGTGGGCCTCGTGGCTCTCTATGCCCATCTTCTGCTATTTGAGGTCTTTCGTCGAGGAAAAAATAAGAAGCAACCTTCGATGAAACTCCGCCACCACGAGGCTAAACCTTACGGAACCATCTAGGGCTCCGCAGAGCTGTTCTGCCGGGACACTTTCTCTCCGGGGAATCACCATCACATCACCAATGCCCTCTCATCGAGAGGGCACCCATCAACATCTTCACCAGCACCATCCTCTCAAACTCTAGTTCATCTCTTGTATCCATTCTTGCTCCAAGTCCGGATTGGTACTAGTAGGTTGCTAGTAGTGTTGATTACTCCTTGTAGTTGATGCTAGTTGGTTTATTTGTGGAAGATCATATGTTCAGATCCTTTATAGTAAACAACACCGTGAAGAAGAATTGCCTAGTAAGGATGAAATTATTGGTCTTGCTTCTATTGTAGCATTCTCCTAGTGATCCTTTAGAACATTATTTGCTAGACCATGAAAATGATATGTTTATGAATGAAAGAAGGGAAATAGATGAAGTATTCTTTAAACAGAACCCTATTCTCAAACATAATTTGCCTGTTGAAACTTAGGGATCCTCCTCCACCCAAGGGTGATCCCATGTTTGAGCTTAAACCGCTGTCTGATAATATTAAATATGCTTATCTTGATGAAAAGAAAATATATCCTGTTATTATTAGTGCTAACCTTTCGTGAGCATGAAGAAGAGATATTATTGAAAACTCAAAGAAGCACTGCGTTGCTATTGGATATACTCTTGATGATCTTAAGGGCATTAGTCCCACTCTATGTCAACACAAAATAAATTTGGAAGAAGATGCCAAACCGTTCGTGATCATCAACGAAGGCTTAATCCTAAGATGAAAGAAGTGGTAAGGAAAGAAATACTAAAGCTTATGGAGGAAGGTATAATTTATCCTGCTACATCGATAGTCAAGGGTAAGTCATGTTCATTGTGTCCCTAAGAAGGGATGTATTATCTGTTGTTCCTAATGATAAAGATGAATTGACCTCAGAAAGAATTATTACAGTTATAGGATGGTAATTGATTTCGAAAATTAAATAAAGCTACTAAGAAAGATCATTACCCCTTACCTTTTATTGATCAAATGCTAGAAAGATTATGCAAACATACACATTATTGCTTTCTAGATGGTTATTCTGTTTCTCTCAAATACTCGTCGGCTAAAGATCAATCAAAGACTACTTTACATGCCCTTTTGGTACTTTTTGCTTATAGACGTATGCCTTTTGGTTTATGTAATGCACCTGCTACCTTTCAAAGATGCATCGTCTATATTCTCTCGACTTTGTGAAAAGATTTGTGAGGTTTTCATGGACGACTTTTTCCGTCTATGGATCCTCTTTGACGATTGTTTGAGCAATCTTGATCGAAGTTTTGCGAGATGTGAAGAAACTAATCTTGTCTTGAATTGGGAAAAGTGCCACTTTATGGTTAATGAAGGTATTGTCTTGGGGCATAAAGTTTCTGAAAGAGGTATTGAAGTTGATAAAGCCAAGGTTGATGCTATTGAAAAAATGCCATGTCCCAAGGACATTAAAGGTATAAGAAGTTTCCTTGGTCACACCGGATTTTATAGGAGGTTCATTAAGGACTTCTCAAAAATTTCTCGACCTCTGACTAATTTATTACAAAAAGATATACCATTTGTCTTTGATGATGATTGTGTAGAAGCATTTGAAATACTTCAGAAATCATTGGTTTCCGCACCTATTGTTCAACCACCGGATTGGAATTTACCCTTTGAAATTATGTGTGATGCTAGTGATTATGTTGTAGGTGCTGTTCTAGGGCAAAGAGTTGATAAGAAATTAAATGTTATCCATTATGCTAGTAAAACTTTAGACAATGCTCAAAGAAATTATGCTACTACTCGAAAAAGAATTCTTAGCAATTGTATTTGCATGTGATAAGTTCGCAGACTTATATTGTTGATTCTAAAGTAACTATTCACACCGATCATGCTGTCATACTAAATAATTGATGGAAAAGAAAGATGCTAAACCTAGACTTATTAGATGGGTTCTCTTGCTACAAGAATTTAATTTGCATATTGTTGATAGAAAGGGAGCCGAGAACCTCGCTAGCATAACTTATCTAGGTTAGAAAATGTTCTTGATGACCCACTACCTATTGATGATATCTTTCCCGATGAGCAATTAAATGTCATAAGTACTTCGTGAGTACTCCATGGTATGTGCGATTATGCTAATTACATTGTTGCTAAATTTATACCACCTAGTTTCACATACCAAAGAAAGAAAAGTTTTTCTATGATTTGAGACATTACTTTAGGGATGACCCACATCTTTATAAAGAAGGAGTAGATGGTGTTATTAGACGTTGTGTACTGAGCATGAACAGAATATATCCTCACGCTAAGTGTCACTCCAAGCTTATGGAGGACACCACGCCGGAGATAGAACTGCACATAAGGTATTGCAATCCTGTTTTTATTGGCCTACTCTCTTTAAGGATGCCCGAAGTTTGTCTTATCTTGTTATGAATGTCAAAGAATTGGTAATATTAGTAGACGCCAAGAAATGCCTATGAATTATTCACTTGTTATTGAACCATTTGATGTTTGGGGCTTTGAATATGGGACCTTTTTCCCGCCTCTAATGGATATACACATATTTTAGTTGTTTCATTACACGTTACTAAGTGGGTAGAAGCTATTCCAACTAGTAGTGCTGATCATAACACTTCTATTAAAATGCTTAAAGAAGTTATTTTCCGAGGTTTGGAGTCCCTAGATATTTAATGACTGATGGTGGTTCACATTTTATTCATGGTGCTTTCAGAAAATGCTTGCCAAATATGATGTTAATCATAGAATTGCATCCCCATATCACCCACAGTCTAGTGGTCAAGTAGAATTGAGTAATAGAGAACTCAAATTAATTTTGCAAAAGACTATCAATAGGTCTAGAAAGAATTGGTCCAAGAAACTTGATGATGCATTATGGGCCTATAGAACTGCATATAAAAATCCTATGGGTATGTTCTCAAAGATAAAATGGTTTATGGAAAAGCATGTCACTTACTCTCTCGAACTAGAACATAAGGCATATTGGGCTATTAAAGAGCTCAACTATGATTTCTAACTTGCCGGTGAGAAGAGGTTATTTGATATTAGCTCACTTGATGAATGGAGAACCCAAGCTTATGAAAATGCCAAGTTATTTAAAGAAAAAGTTAAAAGATGGCATGACAAAAAGGATACAAAAGCGTGAGTTTAATGTAGGTGATTATGTATTGCTATACAACTCTCGCTTAAGATTTTTGCAGGAAAACTTCTCTAAATGGGAAGGACATTATGTTATCGAGGAGGTCTATCGCTCCGTGCATATAAAATCAACAACTTCAAGGCAATACAAACCAAGGTGGTAAACAGTCAAAGAATCAAACACTATATCTCAAGTAATCCTATAAATGTTGAAACCAATGTTATTGAAACCGCAACCCCTGAGGAATACATAAGAGACACTTTCTTAACGCTTCGCATCTAAAAGGAATAGGTATGTGGTACGGTAAGTAAACCGACTCCAAAACAATTTTTAGGGCAAGTATTCCCCTTTGGAATATTTAGAAAAATAGAAAAATAAGTAGTAGTTCGAAGGAGTCACGAGGGCCCCACAAGGGTGGAGGGCGCATCTCACCTACCTCGTGGGCACCTCGTTGCCTGACTCCGCTTTCTTGCACGATATGTGATTTTGGTCAGTAAAATTCATTATATATTCTCCCGGGGTTTTGACTCAGATCACGCAAATATCCTCTATTTTTTGTTTCGAGTTGTTGTTAAGCATGATTAGAGCAAGATGTCTTCTCAAGAGTCAGGCCGGGAGAGCCGGTATCTAATCCTAGCACCTAACTCCAAGGGCAACAATGGGTCGACCCTTTGGGGCCAAAGAACGGAGGAGGAGATGGAGTCTCGACTTGATGAGAGTAGATGCCATGGAGGATCAAGAAGTCACTTTCGCTTCGAGCTGGGTTTACATGGGGAATCCACAAGAGCTCAGCTATTCCAAACTCGGGTTATCCCTTCCAATGTTAGATTTCTTCTTATGAAAATATGAAGAGGAGGTCACTTGTTCTCCCAAGAGCTATGCAACACCCATGGGTGCAAGGGAGCCTTAGAAGCTAAGGTGAAAGTCAAGATGGAAAATAATGGACCTCAAGCAGCAAGTCAACAAGCTTGAGGAGGAGAATCACATCCTAAAGGGAATCATCGCCAAGAATGTTTCACCAACCCCAAGAAGGAGACATAAACACATGGGTATGGCACTCCCCTTGGCAATCGCCAAGCTTGGGGAGGTGCCCCGATCGTGATCACAAACCACTCTCCTATCTTTACTGCTTTTTCTTAGTTCGATCCTATTAGTAGTATCTTGATCTAGTAGAATAAAGTTTATGTGCATGATCTAGTTTTGAGTTTTGCTTTATGATCTCTCTATGTAATCGAGTCCGTGAGTTATAGAATATAGATTAGTGTTGAGTCAAGGGCTTGATTATTTTGCCATGATCTTGAGTGAATAAAAGAAAAGAGAAAAAGAATAAAAAGAAACAAAGAGTTCATATTGATCTTATTGAGAGTAATGACTTACACATATGAAGAGTATGATGATTAAAGTTGTTGGGAGTTGGCAAACATAGCTTTGTCATCAAGCAAATTAATAGGGAAGTAATAAGTAAAGAGAGGTTTCACATATAGATATACTATTATTGACATCTTTTTATGATTGTGAGCACTCATTAAAATATGACATGCTAAAGAGTTGATGTTGGACAAGGAAGACAACGTAAGTGGGTTATGTTTTCTTATATCTGAGGATAAAGTATATTGTCATGGATCTTCCAACATGTTGATCTTGCCTTTCCCCTCATGTTAGCTAAATTCTCAAAGAGCACCAAGTATAGATACTACTTGTGCTTCCAAAAACCTTAAACCAGTTTTTGCCAGAGAGAAACCACCATATATCTACCTATGGATTGAGTAAGATCCTTCAAGTAAGTTGTCATCGTAAAGCAATAAAAATTGCTCTCTCTAAATATGTGTATAATTGATTGGTGTGGAAGAAATAAGCTTTATAATGATCTTGTGATGTGGAAGAAATAAAAGCGACGGACTGCATAATAAAGGTTCATATCACAAGGCAATATAAAGTGACGTTTTTCGCATTAAGATTTTGTGCATCCAACCATAAAAGCGCATGGCAACCTCTCTCGCTTCTCCTCGCTAAGGGCCTGTCTTTTATTATTATCCTCACCTTATGCAAAAGTCATGGTGATCTTCACCTTTCCTTTTACATTTTATCCTTTGGCAAGCATAAAGCAAAGTTTGTAGCGCACCAGACCGGATCGGGATCTGGTCTCCGTGCTCAAAGTTGTCATCCCCCGGATCAAGAATGCCGAGACCACACAAAGATTTCAAGGATTTATAGAAGAGAGTAGCAATCACACACTTATTACATCGTTGTCCACAAGGGAACTTAATACAATAATATGGCTTAAGGCCATCTAATAATAACAGCTGGAAGGCTTAGAAGATAAGCGAGTCCATCAACTCCAACAGCATCACCGAGTATAGAACCAATGCACCTCAACACCTTACTCTGTCGTCTGAAAAGTTCTCGAACGTGAAAAGTTGCAGCCCGAAACGGTCAAGACATGGAATATGCCGCAATGTAACACATAAGAGCAATGAATGAATAAGCTTATACTACATGCATATATGGCTGGTGGTAAGGCTCTCACGGTTACATTTGCATAAAGCTGATTTTTCCCTACATCAAAGGAATAATTTTATTTAACTATCATGGTGGTTGTTAAACATTGAGAATGGTTGACAGATCCTCAATCCCAATTAAAAGTACTCATCAAACCCAATAACTTTTATTAGAAGTAACATGTTGAGATTCACATGATATTCAATTACAGGATACTCAAATTGTCCATAACCGGGACACGGCTAATCATGATTAGTTTATACACTCTGCAGAGGTTTGCATGACTTTCCCCAATAAGACTCGATCGCTTCCGCTTTTCTCGTGACTACATGGTGTTTGAGAAACGGATGACCGAGACATAGTCTGTTCGTAAGCTTAGCACCTTTACATGTGGGTAGACCGCATCAACCTACATCCCCTACATCAGCTAGCCTCCACCGTAAGAGTTCGCACAACTTAGTCAACTACGCCAGAGCCCATAATTGGCTTGTGGTGCACACGGAAGTTTCAGTTTGAATAATCTTATGATCCCTTAGAGCCCTGGGTGGCGGTCCAAGAAATATGTGCAAGTCCTCGATAGAAACCAGGTGCCTCAATCCACCCAGATGTGTGTTTAGGTTGCCACCTTAGATAAACCATTAATTAACAATCTCACATCTGTCATGGATATTCACTCACCCAATCCACGCCTACTAGCATAGCATGGCATAAACAAGCAAACGAGAAGTAACTCCCAAGGTTTCATAAGTAAACAGGTAATAGGTACTACCTCAATCTACTTCCCAATCCCACAATTTAATTAGATCCTAACCATGCAAGTGTTTGAGGAATAGATCTAATGCATAAAACCGGGTAGTAGAAAAGGTATGATCAAAGTTACTTGCCTTGTCGATGATCCGCATGAGACCTAGAGATTCAAGCAACAAGGCAAGACTCGGTGATCTAACGCAGACAAACAACAAGCATACAATAAGTACTCATCTAATGCATGGGAAATCTCGAATAAAAGATCTAACCAGAAAGTTCAACTTAAGAACCTCGTTGCAAAAGAATCGAATCAAAATAAACTCGAAAAGTCGAAACTCGAGAGAGAACGTATTCGTTTAGCAATCTGAAATTAGGTCAAAATTTCACAGAGCAAAACTCTGTGAAAGTAGGGTAGTCGAACGGCGGTTTCATATTTAAACTCCAGCGCTTGAATCACCCCGATTCATAAACGAAGCGAGAAATAAAACAGTTTTGAAAATCGGATCTCAAATCAATCGTAAAATAACGGATTAAATCCGATTAAAAGAAAACGATTAACGGTTTAAATAACGGACGCTCATAACAGTAACTAACCTAACGAACGTTGTTATTAAAACGAACGGTTCGGTGAACGCTCATTAAATAAGAAAAACCGAAAAATAAAACCAATCTAGGGTTTTAAAAAATCAACATCTTTTTTTTTTAAAAACCGGATCGGTTTATTAGGGGAAACCGGATCGGGCGCTGCGGCTACTCCGTGATCTCGGCCATGCGAGGTCCGGCGGGCTCCGGGGCGGCGAGGGGCGGGCGGGTTCGCTGCTGGCGGCGGAACGGCGGGCGGCAAGGCCCACGGGCGGGGTCTATGGGTTTCAATGAGAGGGCCTGGCCGGATGAGGGGGCGCGGGGGTGAGAGAGGGGGGGGGCCGTTATATAGGAGGGGGGCTTCACGCTTGGGGGGGCCAGGAAGGGCGGGCTGGAACCGGACTGGAGGCGGGAGGCGGGAGGGCGGGCATAAGGCGCATCACACAAGGCGCGAGGGCGCGAGGGAGGAGGTGGGCGCTGGCCGGCCTGGGTCAGCCCATGGGCCGGGCTGGCCTTGGCCTGGGGGGCGCGAATTTTTTTAAAATAAAATTTAAACCAAATGAAATAAAAAAAATACCAAATGAACTCCAAATTAAATAAAACAAATTTTCCCCGACTCCTAAAAATGAGTCGAACAAAATGAACTTTAAAAACGGCAAACATGCATAAATTTTTTAAATGCTCATTTTGCCTAAGCAAAATAAATCTTCCAAAACCAAATTTGATTTATTTATAAACCTTCATTTTTTCCTAAATGTTGGGAAAGTCATATTATTCCCTCTCAAAATATTTTTATAGGAAAACTTTATGAAGATAATTTAAATAAACTAATGATCCTATTTTCAAAATTTGAGAAATCCCAAATATGAAAATAATGAAACTTCCAACTTCTCTCCGAGGGTCCTTGAGTTGCGTGAAATTTCTAGGATCGGAAAAATGCAGAAAATATGATATGCATGATGACCTAATGTATAACATTCCAAATTGAAAATTTGGGATGTTACAAACCTACCCCTTAAGATGAATCTCGCCTCGAGATTCGGGTTGGCTAGAAAATAGGTGAGGGTGGTCCTAAGCAAAACTTCCTCTCTTCCTGTGTGCTTTCATCCTCAAGTGGTGGCTCCAATCGAACTTTGCAAACTTGATAACCTTGCTGCGGGTAACTCACGGCATAATCGAGAATCTTAACCGGTTTTTCCTCATATGTCAAGTCATCCTTCAACTGAATTGCTTCCATTGGCACCGTCTTCTTAAAGGTACCTCTGCTATCTCGGGTGACATTTCTTCAATCGAGAAACATGGAATACATCATGAACTCCCGACAGTCCTTCCGCAATTCCAACTTATACAGACTCTCTCCCAATGCGTTGCAAAATCTTATATGGTCCAACTAAACGGGTGCTAATCTTTCTTTCACTCCAAAACGCTTTAACCTCAAGCGGGATACTCTGAGATATACTCGTCTCCAACTTCATACTCAATCGCTGGCGCTTTGAATCGGCATAGCTCTTTTCCGTTCGGATCGGGCTACCTTGAGCCCGTCTCTCAATCAACTTAACTTTCTCGCTCGCATCTCCTTAATCAAATCTGGTCCAAACAACTCCATTGATCTCCGCCATTCCCATGACACAAAAGTGTCCCGCACCTTCTTCCATACAGAGCCTCGAAAGGTGCCATCTTTTGCTGGTTTGGTAACTATTGTTGTAGGAAAATTCTGCATACGGCAAATTATCATCCCAACTAGATCCATAATCTAGTGCACAAGCTTCTCAAAGATGTCCTCCAAAATCATGATTGACTCTCTTGCCGGCCCATCGGTCTGCGGGTGGAAAGCTGTACTCAATTCCAATCGGTTCCCAATGTTTCGGTAACCTGTTCCAAAATTTCGAGGTAAACCGAGTTCCTTCGTCTGACACGATGCTCCTGGAACTCCGGTAAGCACACAATTCTGGTCATATATATCTTTGCCAACTTAGCATCGCTATAGGTAGTCTTGATCGAATGAAATGAGCTACTTTGGTCAAACGGTCGACTATGACCCAAATCGAGTCATATCCGAACGGGTCTTTGGCAAACCTGTGATGAAATCCATGCCTAGTTTATCCCACTTCCATTCGGTATCGCAACGTTGTAATAACTCCTGGGCTTCGATGCTCGCTTTACTTTCTTCGACATACGCCGAAAATGCTACATACTCCGCAATATCCTTCTTCATTCCGTCCACCGTAAAATATTCTTCAAATCCAAATACATCTTGGTATTTCGGTGAATCGAATAGGGTGAATCATGGGCTTTTGTAAAATCAACTTCGATCTCTCGGTCATTGGGCACATAAACACGGTCTTCAAACCATAGGGTATCGTGTTCATCCTCACGTAAATCCTTTAGCTTTTCCTTTGCTCATTTTCTCCTTTATAGAGGCAACTTCCTTATCTCGCTTTTGGCTTCTCTGATTTTGTCCATCGTTGTCGAATCGAATCTCCAATGTCGCTACATAGCCTCTCTGAACTATTTCCAAACATAGCTCTCAAGGTCCTCGCTAACTCATTGGGTATTCCTCCCATCATTAGGGTATTGACGGGTCTTACGGCTCAATGCGCTGCCTACTACATTAGCCTTCCGGGTGATAATGCAATCTCACATCATAATCCTTGATTAGCTCTAACCATCTCCTTTGTCCGAGATTCAATTCTTCAGGTGAAGATGTACCAAACTCTTGTGATCCGTGATATACTTCACAATGATTTCCAATGAGAAAATGTCTCCACGCTTTCAAGGCATGCACAACGGTTGCTAACTCCAAATCATGAGTGGCATAATTCAACTCATGGGGCTTAAGTTGTCGTGGAAGCATACGTAAACAACTCTTCCTTCTTGCATAAGCACGCTCCAAGTCCTCGACGTGAAGCCGTGAATACACCTCATAATCCTTAGTTTGATCTCGCAATATCAAACCGGTGAGGTAACCAATCTTTTCTTCAACTCCCAAAACTTGCCTCACAGTCCTCAAATCCATATGAATTTGTTTTCCTTCTTCAACAATTCACATAGGCTTTGCAATCCTTGAGAAATTCTCAATGAATCTTCGGTAGTATCCT
Organism: Aegilops longissima; assembly: GCA_021605205.1. Classification (NCBI taxonomy): domain Eukaryota; kingdom Viridiplantae; phylum Streptophyta; class Magnoliopsida; order Poales; family Poaceae; genus Aegilops; species Aegilops longissima. Next base: position 286,869,337 of record CM038676.1, read on the forward strand.
CGCGAGTCCAAGGAAACTCCAATCTCTCCAACTCGCCGCTGGTGCTTCCCATTTGGTTACGGTCTTCAACTTTTGTGGGTCAATGCTATTCCTTCTCCTGGATATAACATGTCCGAGAAATCCAACTTCCTTTAGCCAAAACTCACATTTGCTGAACTTGGCATAACCCGGTGTTCCTCGCCTCCCAAACCAATCTCAAATGTTCCTTATGTTCCTCTTCATTCTTCGAGAAAATCAAAATGTCATCAATGAACACCACGTATTTAACTTATCCAAAACTCCATAAACACTTTGTTCATCGTGTTCATGAAATAGGTCAAAAGCGTAGTCAGTCCAAATGACATAACGGTATACCTGTATCCATATCTTGTGGTAAATGCTGTCTTGGGTATGTCTTGCTCCTTAATCTTCAATCGATGGAACCTCGATCGCAAGTCGATCTTTAGAAAACACTTTGGCTCCTTGCAAGCCATCAAATGATCATTTATCATAGGTAGGGGTACTTGTTCTTGATTGTTACTTCATTCAATCCACGGTAATCAACAACCATTCTCAAAGATCCATCCTTCTTCTCCACCAACAAACGGGTGATCCCCAAGGTGAAGAACTTGGGCGTAAAACCTTTATCCAATAGTTCCTTAATCTGCTTCTTGATTTCCGCCAAACTCTTTGGGCATCCCTGTACGGTCGCTTCGATATCGGCCTCGCTCTCGCAAACAGCTCGATCAAAAACTCAATGTCTCTATCCGCGGCATTCCCTGCAACTCTTCCGAAATACATCAGATAATCTTACCATCGTACTTCTTCCCGCATTCACTCCGAGCAAGCAATTAACTTGTGCTCTCCTCGCTCGTGCCGTGATACATACTTAATCCTCCTTCCTTCCGTGTGGTGAGCAAATTGACCTTGTGGTACAATCTATGTTTCCTCCATACTTTGATAACCAATCCATACCCTAATATCACATCCAACCTTGGGATTCCGTAACTATTAGGTCCGAGGGGAAACATAGTGTCCAATCCTTAGTGGCAATCGATCACACCATTTACTAGCCATGTACTGCTCCGTGAGGTTACTAGCATGGGTGACCTAAGGGCTTGGGTTGGTAACTTGTACTTATCCACAAATCCCTTGATATGTATGGAATGCGATGCACCAAGATCGAAAAGAACAACCAAAGAAATGACTTAACCAAAACTTACCGATTACTGATCGATCAGTCCGATCTTCAACCTCCTCCACATCAATGTGGTTCACCTGTCTCCGCTGAAAGGGTTGGGCTTCTTTCCAGCTTCCATTGCCATTTCCATTCCGCCTTCTCGACAGTCATTTGCATAGTGCCCATTTTATGGACTTAAAGCAAGTAATGTGGCTCAGTTCTACCTTGGATGGTGTTGACGGGTTGGTGCGGTTCTGTCCATTGCTTCCTCCATTCCCTGCTCCCATTCTTGGTGCCATTATGGTTATGCGAATTCACCTCCTCCATGGGTATGTCAAATCAATTCCTGATTTAGGGTATAACGAGGCTTCCGCCGGGATCCAGAGTTATACTTCCCTTGTCCATACTTCCTCTGCGGTTCTCAATTTGTCAGCAGCTTTCCTTCAATCATGAGAGCTCGGTCTACTAACTCCTGGTAGTTGTTGAAACTTGCATACCATCAACGGCATGCTGTCAAACTCATCATTCAGTCCTTCTAGAAACTTTCTTGTTTAGTCTGATCTCAGAGTAACGCTATCCGGGGCATAACGCTAATTTACAAAGTCATCCACGCATCGGCCAATGATCCTTCCTCCTTGGCGGAGGTTGCGAAACTCACGCTTTCTTCATGGCCATGGCCTCGCCAAACATGGGCAGTGCGAAAAGCTTGTTGAAATCGATCCCATGTGACAAAGGTTCTACGGGTAAGTGGTCAGAAATTCTCCCACCATGTCACAAGGGTCCTTCAAGCCGATGTCGCAAACTTCACTCTTTCACCATCTCGGCATCCCGCAGGGTCAGCTCTCTTCCTATCTTATGCGGAGCCAACCATCAGCCATAATCGGCTCTAGGTCATACGGAATACACCGGGGTTCATCTAAGGAAACGAATCGATGATCCGCAGTGGTGGTGGTGGCGGTGGGTTGTTGTTGTTGTTGTTCTCGCACTAATGTTTGAATCAGGTATTCTCCGCTGATCAATTGTGGATCTTCGCGGAAAACGAATCCGCCGCTGCCCTCCGAGGCATCTGATGGGTTTAGAAGAGAAGAGAAATGTAGAATAGAATAAGGTCTAGGGAATCACTACCCAAATGCACATGAGCAAAAACATACAAAATCACTTCATTCAATCAAACAAGGGCTTACAACGATCTAACTATCGCAAAGCGGTACTATAATGTTTACATGGAGGGAATACTACTAATATGTGGGGACTTCTACTAATTTGAACCGGTGGAAGACTCCATGATGTCCGCTCCAGCTTCGCCTTCAAAGTCGGGTTCACTTGGATCCGAATCGGTGTCGCCGATGTTGATGTAGTCGCCAGGTATTCGACATACTGGTCTTCATTCCTCGAAAGCCCAACTTCTTCTTGAGTTCTTCGATCTCGCACTTAAGATCGTTATTGTGTCTTGCTGTAGCTACGATCTCGCCCATGTAGTCCTTATGCGTAGTCTTTAGTTCTTCTTCCCATCGATGATCCTTTCCTTTGTCTTCTCGCAACTCCAACATGTCATTGACATTTGGTTCTCTCAAGCGCCGAATGTGCTGATTTAACTCCTGGATGAAAGCTGCAATGGATCTATCCTTCTTGGTGTTGACGACGCCCCAGCTTGTCATCTCAAGGTCTGCAAATCTGGTAGATGGTATCCTTGAGGTCTTCTTGATAAACTTCTCCAATGCGCCCCATGGTAATGTGAGCTGCCATGCTCCTTCCCGCACTCCAAGTTGGTGCAATCGAAAACACTATCTATAGGCTTGGTGATTGGGGCGTAATGTCCTTCCCGAACGTGAGCATGAATCTTCCAAATACCTCCTCTTCAGTGCAGTAGTGGCGCTGAAAGTCCCGTGAAGCTTGGTAATCCAATGTTCGTGTACTTAGTAACTTCCTTCAAGTGAAATCCAAAAGGTGTGCCTTCATCCGGGTATGTACTTGATCTTCGCGGTCTGGCCATCCTAGAGAGAGTAGAAAGATGAGGAGTTAGAAATGGGAAGAGAGTAGTGATCTATGGTTTTATCTTAGTGGTCGTGGTCCTACGTCAACAGGTGTTTCGATACTATTCTCAGTAGCTACTGCATTCAATGGATCAAATCGCGTTTCAGGCTGTCATCCCCGGATCAAGAATGCCGACACCACACAAGATTTCAAGGATTTTATAGCAGAGTAGCAATCACACACTTATTACATCGTTGTCCACAAGGGAACTTAATACAATAATATGGCTTAAGGCCATCTAATAATAACAGCGGAAGGCTTGGAAGATAAGCGAGTCCATCAACTCCAACGGCATCACCGAGTATAGAACCAACGACCTAACACCTTACTGTCATTCTCAAAAGTCTCGCAACGTGAAAAGTTGCAGCCCTAAAACGGTCAGACATGGAATATGCCGGCAATGTAACACATAAGAGCAATGAATGAATAAGTTTATACTACATGCATATATGGCTGGTGGTAAGGGCTACTACTACATTTGCATAAAGCTGATTTTTCCTTACATCAAAGGAATAATTTTATTTAACTATCATGGTGGTTGTTAAACATTGAGAATGGTTGACAAGATCCTCAATCCCAATTAAAAGTACTCATCAAAACCCAATAACTTTTTATTAGAAGTAACATGTTGAGATTCACATGATATTCAATTACAAGATACTCAAATTGTCCATAACCGGGGACACGGCTAATCATGATTAGTTTATACACTCGCAGAGGTTTGGCGACTTTTCCCCATTAAGACTCGATCGCCTCCGCTTGGTTCTCGTGACTACATGGTGTTTGAGAAACGGATGACCGAGACATAGTTCTTCGTAAGCGCTTAGCACCTTACATGTGGGTAGACCGCACTCAACCTACATCCCCTACATCACCTAGCCTACCCGCAGAGTGCCCTCAAGACAACTTAGGTCAACTCACGCCAGAGCCCATAATTGGCTTGTATGCTGCACACGAGAAGTTTCCAGCTTGAATAATCTTATGATCCCTTAGAGCCCGGGTGGCGGTCCAAGAAATACATGCAAGTCCTGATAGAAACCAGGTGCCTCAATCCACCTGCATGTGTTTAGGTTGCCATCTTAGATAAACCATTAATTAACAATCTCACATCTCGTCATGGATTTTCACTCACCCAATCCACGCCTACTAGCATAGCATGGCATAAACAAGCAAACGAGAAGTAACTCCCAAGGTTTCATAAGTAAACAGTAATAGGTACTACCTCAATCTACTTCCCATCCCACAATTTAATTAGATCCTAACCATGCAAGTGTTTGAGGAATAGATCTAATGCATAAAACGGGTAGTAGAAAAGGTATGATCAAAGTGTTACTTGCCTTGTTGATGATCCGCGAGACCTAGAGATTCAAGTAACAAGCGCGACCTCGGTGATCTAACCCAGACAAACAACAAGCATACAATAAGTACTCATCTAATGCACGGAAATCTCGAATAAAAGATCTAACCGAAAGTTCAACTTAAGAACCCCGTTGCAAAAGAATCGAATCAAAATAAACTCCGAAAGTCGAAAATCGAGAGAGAAATTCGTTTAACAATCTGAAATTAGGTCAAAATTTCACAGTAGCAAAACTCTGTGAAAGTAGGGTAGTCGAACGGCGGTTTCATATTTAAACTCCGTGCTTGAATCACCTGATTCCGATAAACGAGCGAGAAATAAAATAGTTTTGAAAATCGGATCCGAAATCGAATCGTAAAAATAACGGATTAAATCCGATTAAAAGAAACGATTAACGGTTTAAATAGCGGACGCTCGTTAATGTATCAAATCCAACGAACGCTGTTTCAGTAAAACGAACGGTTCGGTGAACGCTCGTAAATAAGAAAACCAAAAAATAAAACCAATCTAGGGTTTTTAAAAACCAACATCTTTAAAAAAACCGGATCGGTTTATTAGGGGAAACTGATCGGGCGCTGGGCGGCACCTCCGTGATCTCGGCTGGGCGAGGTCCGGTGGGCTCGGGGCGGCGAGGGCGCGGGTTCCGCGCTGGCAAGGCGGGACAATGGGGCGGCAAGGGCAAGGAGCTCTGCCGGGATGAGGCTAAAGCGGGGTGAGAGTGGGGGCGGTTATTATAGGGGAGGGGGTTCGGCTGCTTGAAGGCAAATAAGGCGTGGGCCGAACCGGACTCAAGGGCGGGCGCCAGGTGGCGGCGGCATGGGCACTGCAAGGGATGCCAAGGCGAGGGGAGAGGAGAGGAGGAGCGGCTGGGGGCGCTGGGTGGGGCCCGGTCGGTCAAGCCGGGCTGGGCCTTGGGCCTGTGGGGGCGAATTTTTTTAAAATAAAATTTAAACCAAATGAAATAAAAAATACCAAATGAACTCCAAATTAAATAAAGAAATTTTCCCGACTCCTAAAATGAGTCTAACAAAATGAACTTTAAAACAGCAAACATGCATAAATTTTTAAATGTTCATTTTGCCTAAGCAAAATAAATCTTCCAAAACCAAATTTGGTTTATTTATAATACCTTCATTTTTTCCTAAATGTTGGGAAAGTCATATTCCTCCTCTCAAAATATTTTTATAGGAAAAACTTTATGAAGATAATTTAAATAAATCCAATGATCCTATTTTCAAAATTTGAGAAATCCCAAATAAAAAAATGATGAAACTTCCAACTTTCTCCGAGGGTCCTTGAGTTGCGTGAAATTTCTAGGATCGGAAAATGCGTAGAAAATATGATATGCATGATTTACCTATCAGTATAACATTCCAAATTGAAAATTTGGGATGTTACAAATGTTGGAAAGATCCTGATTGATATATCTAATTAGATGTAGGGGGCATGAGTTATTATTGTTGACATTACCCTTGAGGTAAAAGGTTGGGAGGCGAAAACTGTAGGCCTCATATTTCTCTCGTGGTTCCATTAAAACTCCTAACCACAAGTATCATCGCGTGAGTGATAGCAATTATGAAAGACTAAATGATAGTTGTTGAGTATGTGGACTTGCATTAAGCTTCCCGACATAGACTCTTTTCTCGATGTTATGATATATTGCAATTGCTTCAATGACCGAGATTATAGTTTGTTGGTTCTCAAAGTTTATGATTCGTGACTTCCAGATCGTGGAATGGATTATCACTTGAACATAAGTAATCATATGATAATATTTATCTATGTGTTGTTATGAGAATAATCATGATGCCTTCATGTCCGTGATTTTATTTTTTCGACGCCTACCTCTAAACATGGGGACATATTTATCGTTATCAGCTTTCGCTGAGGATAAGCTTAGGTCTAAGCTTGGGGAGTTGATACGTCCATTTTGCATCATGCTTTTATATCGATATTTATTGCATTATGGGTTGTTATTACACGTTATGTCACAAGACTTATGCCTATTCTATCCTCCCATAGAAGTAAAAGTAGCTGCACCTATTCAAGTTGAAGAAAAGACTATCACTTATAATGATCCTATTGTTCCTACCTCTTATGTTGAGAAACCACCTTTCCCTATTAGAATAAAAGATCATGCTAAAGCTTCAACTTTGGTTCGTAAAAGCAATATTAGAACTTATACACCTCCTGAGCAAGTCAAAGTAGAACCTAATATTGCTATTGTTAAAGATCTCTTGTCTGATAATATTGATGGGCATGTTATTCAATTTTGTGGTGAATCTGCTAGAATTGCTAAACCTGGCGCTAAAGATAAGCATAGACCTGTTGTAGGCATGCATGTTATTTCTGTTAAAATAGGAGATCATTGTTATCATGGCTTGTGTGATATGGGTTCTAGTGCTAGTGTTATACCTTATGACTTGTATAAAGAAATTAAGCATGAAATTGCACCTGCTGAGTTAGAAGATATTGATGTCACAATTAAACTTGCCAATAGAGATACTATATCAGAAGTGGGAATTGTTAGAGACGTTGAAGTCTTGTGTGGGAAAATTAAATATCCTGCTGATTTTCTTGTTTAAGTTCCCCACAAGATAGCTTTTGTCCCATTATATTTGGTAGACCCTCTTGAATACTGTTAATGCTAAGAGAGACTACGAAAAGAATGTTGTTACTATTGGCTTGGATAATATGATTCATGAGTTTAATTTCTCTAAATTTAGTAAACAACACCGTGAAGAAGAATTGCCTAGTAAGGATGAAATTATTGGTCTTGCTTCTATTGCCGTACCTCCTAGTGATCCTTTAGAACATTATTTGCTAGACCATGAAAATGATATGTTTATGAATGAAAGAAGGGAAATAGATGAAGTATTCTTTAAACAGGAACCTATTCTGAAACATAATTTGCCTGTTGAAATCCTAGGGGATCCTCCTCCACCCAAGGGTGATCCCATGTTTGAGCTTAAACCGTTGCCTGATAATATTAAATATGCTTATCTTGATGAAAAGAAAATATATCCTGTTATTATTAGTGCTAACCTTTCAGAGCATGAAGAAGAGATATTATTGAAAACTCTGAAGAAGCACCGTGCTGCTATTGGATATACTCTTGATGATCTTAAGGGCATTAGTCCCACTCTATGTCAACACAAAATAAATTTGGAAGAAGATGCCAAACCGGTTCGTGATCATCAACGAAGGCTTAATCCTAAGATGAAAGAAGTGGTAAGGAAAGAAATACTAAAGCTTATGGAGGAAGGTATAATTTATCCCGTTACTGATAGTCAGTGGGTAAGTCATGTTCATTGTGTCCCTAAGAAGGGATGTGTTACTGTTGTTCCTAATGATAAAGATGAATTGACCCCGTAAAGAATTATTACAGGTTATAGGATGGTAATCGATTTCCGAAAATTAAATAAAGCTACTAAGAAAGATCATTACCCCTTACCTTTTATTGATCAAATGCTAGAAAGATTATGCAAACATACACATTATTGCTTTCTAGATGGTTATTCTGGTTTCTCTCAAATACCCGTGTCGGCTAAAGATCAATCAAAGACTACTTTTACATGCCCTTTTGGTACTTTTGCTTATAGGCGTATGCCTTTTGGTTTATGTAATGCACCTGCTACCTTTCAAAGATGCATGATGGCTATATTCTCGACTTTTGTGAAAAGATTTGTGAGGTTTTCATGGACGACTTTTCCGTCTATGGATCCTCTTTTGATGATTGTTTGAGCAATCTTGATCGAGTTTTGCGAGATGTGAAGAAACTAATCTTGTCTTGAATTGGGAAAAGTGCCACTTTATGGTTAATGAAGGTATTGTCTTGGGGCATAAAGTTTACGAAAGAGGTATTGAAGTTGATAAAGCCAAGGTTGATGCTATTGAAAAAATGCCATGTCCCAAGGACATTAAAGGTATAAGAAGTTTCCTTGGTCACACCGGATTTTATAGGAGGTTCATTAAGGACTTCTCAAAAATTTCTCGACCTCTGACTAATTTATTACAAAAAGATATACCATTTGTCTTTGATGATGATTGTGTAGAAGCATTTGAAATACTTGAAATCATTGGTTTCGCACCTATTGTTCAACCACCGGATTGGAATTTACCCTTTGAAATTATGTGTGATGCTAGTGATTATGTTGTAGGTGCTGTTCTAGGGCAAAGAGTTGATAAGAAATTAAATGTTATCCATTATGCTAGTAAAACTTTAGACAATGCTCAAAGAAATTATGCTACTACTGAAAAAGAATTCTTAGCAGTTGTATTTGCATGTGATAAGTTCAGACCTTATATTGTTGATTCTAAAGTAACTATTCACACTGATCATGCTGCTACTAAATACCTGATGGAAAAGAAAGATGCTAAACCTAGACTTATTAGATGGGTTCTCTTGCTACAAGAATTTAATTTGCATATTGTTGATAGAAAGGGAGCCGAGAACCTCGTTGCAGACAACTTATCTAGGTTAGAAAATGTTCTTGATGACCCACTACCTATTGATGATATCTTTCCTGATGAGCAATTAAGTGTCATAAGTACTTCTCGTAGTACTCCATGGTATGCAGATTATGCTAATTACATTGTTGCTAAATTTATACCACCTAGTTTCACATACCAGCAAAAGAAAAAGTTTTTCTATGATTTGAGACATTACTTTAGGGATGACCCACATCTTTATAAAGAAGGAGTAGATGGTGTTATTAGACGTTGTGTACCTGAGCATGAACAGGAACATATCCTACGCAAGTGTCACTCCGAAGCTTATGGAGGACACCACGCTGGAGATAGAACTGCACATAAGGTATTGCAATCCTGTTTTTATTGGCCTACTCTCTTTAAGGATGCCCGTAAGTTTGTCTTATCTTGTTATGAATGTCAAAGAATTGGTAATATTAGTAGACGTCAAGAAATGCCTATGAATTATTCACTTGTTATTGAACCATTTGACGTTTGGGGCTTCGATTACATGGGACCTTTTTCCTGCCTCTAATGGATATACACATATTTTAGTTGCTGTCGATTACGTTACTAAGTGGGTAGAAGCTATTCCAACTAGTAGTGCTGATCATAACACCTCTATTAAAATGCTTAAAGAAGTTATTTTTCCGAGGTTTGGAGTCCCTAGATATTTAATGACTGATGGTGGTTCACATTTTATTCATGGTGCTTTCCGTAAAATGCTTGCCAAATATGATGTTAATCATAGAATTGCATCCCCATATCACCCACAGTCTAGTGGTCAAGTAGAATTGAGTAATAGAGAACTCAAATTAATTTTGCAAAAGACTATCAATAGGTCTAGAAAGAATTGGTCCAAGAAACTTGATGATGCATTATGGGCCTATAGAACTGCATATAAAAATCCTATGGGTATGTCTTCGTATAAAATGGTTTATGGAAAAGCATGTCACTTACCTCTCGAACTAGAACATAAGGCATATTGGGCTATTAAAGAGCTCAACTATGATTTCTAACTTGCCGGTGAGAAGAGGTTATTTGATATTAGCTCACTTGATGAATGGAGAACCCAAGCTTATGAAAATGCCAAGTTATTTAAAGAAAAAGTTAAAAGATGGCATGAAAAAAGGATACAAAAGCGTGAGTTTAATGTAGGTGATTATGTATTGCTATACAACTCTCGTTTAAGATTTTTTGCAGGAAAACTTCTCTCTAAATGGGAAGGACATTATGTTATCGAGGAGGTCTATCGTTCCGGTGCCATAAAAATCAACAACTTCGAAGGCACAAACCCGAAGGTGGTAAACGGTCAAAGAATCAAACACTATATCTCAAGTAATCCTATAAATGTTGAAACCAATGTTATTGAAACCGCAACCCCGGAGGAATACATAAGAGACACTTTCCAGAACGTTTCAGACTCTGAAAAGGAATAGGTATGTGGTACGGTAAGTAAACCGACTCCAAAACAATTTTTAGGGCAATATTTCTCCGTTTTGGAATATTTAGAAAAATAGAAAAATAAGTAGCAGTTCGGGAAGGACACGAGGGCCCCACAAGGGTGGAGGGCGCACCCCCTACCTCGTGGGCACCTCGTGTGCCTTCCGGACTCCGTTTTCTTGCACGATACGTATTTTGGTCGGTAAAAATTCATTATATATTCTCCCGGGGGTTTTGACTCCTGTATCACGCAAATATCCTCTATTTTTGTTTGAGTTGTTGCTGCTTTCTGATTAGAGCAAGATGTCTTCTCAAGAGTCGATCGGGAGAGCGGGTATCTAATCCGCACCGGAACCAAGGGCAACAATGGTGACCCCTTTGGGCCATGAACGGAGGAGGAGATGGAGTCGACTTGATGAGAGTAGATGCCATGGAGGATCAAGAAGTCACTTCTCGAAAGCTGGGTTTGCGATGGGGAACCACTGAGCTCAGCTATTCCAAACTCGGTTATCCTTCCAATGTTAGATTTCTTTCTTATGAAAATATGAAGAGGAGTGTCACTTGTTCTCCATGAGCTATGCAACACCCATGGGTGCAAGGAGCCTTAGCGATTCTGTGAAAGCTTACATGAAATAATGGACCTCAAGCAGCAAGTCAACAAGCTTGAGGAGGAGAATCACATCCTAAAGGGAATCATCGCCAAGAATGTTTCACCAACCCCGAAGAAGGAGACATAAACACATGGGTATGGGCACTCCCCTTGGCAACTGCCAAGCTTGGGGGAGGTGCCCCGGTATCGTATCACAACCACCTCTCCTATCTTTACCGTTTTTCTTAGTTCGATCCTATTAGTAGTATCTTGATCTAGTAGAATAAAGTTTATGGCATGATCTAGTTTTGAGTTTTGCTTTATGATCTCTCTATGTAATCGAGTCCGTGAGTTATAGAATATAGATTAGTGTTGAGTCAAGGGCTTGATTATTTTGCCATGATCTTGAGTGAATAAAAGAAAAGAGAAAAAGAATAAAAAGAAACAAAGAGTTCATATTGATCTTATTGAGAGTAATGACTTCACATATGAAGAGTATGATGATTAAAGTTGTTGGGAGTTGGCAAACATAGCTTTGGTCATCGTTGCAATTAATAGGAAGTAATAAGTAAAGAGAGGTTTCACATATAGATATACTATTATTGACATCTTTTATGATTGTGAGCACTCATTAAAATATGACATGCTAAAGAGTTGATGTTGGACAAGGAAGACAACGTAGTGGGTTATGTTTTCTTATATCTGAGATAAAGTATATTGTCATGGATCTTCCAACATGTTGATCTTGCCTTTCCCCCTCATGCTAGCCAAATTCTCAGCACCAAGTATAGATACTACTTGTGCTTCCAAAAAACCTTAAACCAGTTTTGCCGTGAGAGTCCACCATATCTACCTATGGATTGAGTAAGATCCTTCAAGTAAGTTGTCATCGGTGCAAAGCAATAAAAATTGCTCTCTAAATATGTATAATTGATTGGTGTGGGAGAAATAAGCTTTATACGATCTTGTGATGTGGAAGAAATAAAAGCGACGGACTGCATAATAAAGGTTCATATCACAAGGGGCAATATAAAGTGACGTTCTTTCGCATTAAGATTTTGTGCATCCAACCATAAAAGCGCATGGCAACCTCTGCTTCCCTCTGCGAAGGGCCTGTCTTTTATTATTATCCTCTACCTTATGCAAAAGTCATGGTGATCTTCACCTTTCCTTTTTACATTTTATCCTTTGGCAAGCACAGTGTGTTTGTAGCGACCAGACCCGAATGGATCCAGATCTACGTGCTCGATGTCATCCTGGATCGAGAATGCTGAGACCACACAAGATTTCAAGGATTTATAGCGAGTAGCAATCACACACTTATTACATCGTTGTCCACAAGGGAACTTAATACAATAATATGGCTTAAGGCCATCTAATAATAACAGCGAAGGCTTGGAAGATAAGCGAGTCCATCAACTCCAACGGCATCACTGAGTATAGAACCACGACCTAACACCTTACTAAATAAATCTAAAAGTGCATAGCGTGAAAAGTTGCAGCCAGCAATTCAAGACATGGAATATCTTGGCAATGTAACACATAAGAGCAATGAATGAATAAGCCTATACTACATGCATATATGGCTGGTGGTAAGGCTCTCTGTTACATTGCATAAAGCTGATTTTTCCCTACATCAAAGGAATAATTTTATTTAACTATCATGGTGGTTGTTAAACATTGAGAATGGTTGACAGATCCTCAATCCCAATTAAAAGTACTCATCAAAACCCAATAACTTTTATTAGAAGTAACATGTTGAGATTCACATGATATTCAATTACAGGATACTCAAATTGTCCATAACCGGGACACGGCTAATCATGATTAGTTTATACACTCTGCAGAGGTTTATGACTTTTCCCCACAAGACTCGATCGCCTCCGCTTGGTTCTCGCACTACATGGTGTTTGAGAAGCGGATGGCCGAGACATAGTCTTTCGAAGCGCTAGCACCTTACATGTGGGTAGACCGTACCAACCTACATCCCCTACATCAGCTAGCCTACCCGTAAGAGTTCGCACAACTTAGTCAACTACGCCAGAGCCCATAATTGGCTTGTGGCTGCACACGGAAGTTTCGGTTTGAATAATCTTATGATCCCTTAGAGCACAGGTGGCGGTCCAAGAAAATCTGAGCAAGTCTGATAGAAACCAGGTGCCTCAATCCACCCAAATGTGTGTTTAGGTTGCCACCTTAGATAAACCATTAATTAACAATCTCACATCTGTCATGGATTTTCACTCACCCAATCCACGTCTACTAGCATAGCATGGCATAAACAAGCAAACGTAGAAGTAACTCCCAAGGTTTCATAAGTAAACAGGTAATAGGTACTACCTCAATCTACTTCCCATCCCACAATTTAATTAGATCCTAACCATGCAAGTGTTTGAGGAATAGATCTAATGCATAAAATTGGGTAGTAGAAAAGGTATGATCAAAGTGTTACTTGCCTTGCTGATGATCCGCGAGACCTAGAGATTCGAAGTAACAAGCGGCGCACTCGGGTGATCTAACGCAGACAAACAACAAGCATACAATAAGTACTCATCTAATGCACGGGAAATCTCGAATAAAAGATCTAACCAGAAAGTTCAACTTAAGAACCTGGTTGCAAAAGAATCGAATCAAAATAAACTCGAAAGTCGAAACTTCGAGAGAGCGATTCGGTTTAACAATCTGAAATTAGGTCAAAATTTCACAGTAGCAAAACTCTGTGAAAGTAGGGTAGTCGAACGGCGGTTTCGTTCTGAAACTCGGTAGCTTGAATCACTGATTCCGATAAGCGGCGAGAAATAAAACAGTTTTGAAAATCGGATCGAAATCGAATCGGAAAAATAACGGATTAAATCCGATTAAAAGAAAACGACGAACGGTTTAAATAGCGGACGTTAGTTAAACAGAACAAATCCAACGAACGCGTTCATTAAAGCGAGCGGTTCGGTGAGCGTTCGTTAAATAAGAAAACCGAAAAAATAAAACCAATCTAGGGTTTTTAAAAAAAACCGAACATCTTTTTTTAAAAAAAAACCGGATCGGTTTATTAGGGGAAAACCGGATCGGGGCGCGGGGCGGCTACCTCCGGTGATCTCGCCGGCGAGTCCGTGGGCTCGGGCGGCGAGGGCGGGGGGTTCAGCGTCGGCGGGAAGGCAGCAATGGCGTCCACGGCAGCGGCGGCTCGGGCGGAGGGGCTCGGGTCGGGATGAGGCGGGGTGAGGTGAGGTGAGGGGCGGCGGTTATATAGGAGGGGGTTCACGGCTTTGGGAAGGGGCAGGCGCGTGGCGAACCGGACTCGGTGCGTGAGCGCGCCGTCTTGTGTGAGGCACCATGTGGTAGTGTGTGAGGGAGAGGAGGAGGTGGGCAGGTGGGGCTGGGGCCTGGCTGGCTGGGCAGGCTGGGCCTTAGCCCAGCCAGTAAATGAATTTTTTAAAATAAAAATTTAAACCAAATGAAATAAAAAAATACCAAATGAACTCCAAATTAAATAAAACAAATTTTCCCGACTCCTAAAATGAGTCGAACAAAATGAACTTTAAAACAGCAAACATGCATAAATTTTTAAAATGTTCATTTTGCCTAAGCAAAATAAATCTTCCAAAACCAAATTTGGTTTATTTATAAAACCTTCATTTTTCCTAAATGTTGGGAAAGTCATATTATTCCCTCTCAAAATATTTTTATAGGAAAAACTTTATGAAGATAATTTAAATAAATCCAATGATCCTATTTTCAAAATTTGAGAAATCCCAAATATGAAAATGATGAAACTTCAACTCTCTCCGAGGGTCCTTGAGTTGCGTGAAATTTCTAGGATCGGAAAATGCGAGAAAAATATGATATGCATGATGACCTAATGTATAACATTCCAAATTGAAAATTTGGGATGTTACAAACCTACCCTTAAGATGAATCTAGCCCTCGAGATTCGGGTTAACTAGAAAATAGGTGAGGTGGTCCTTAAGCAAAACTTCCTCTCTTTCCCGGTGGCTTCATCCTCGGTGTGGTGGCTCCACTTGAACTTTGCAAAACTTGATAACCTTGTCGGGTAACTCTGCTGGCATAATCGAGAATCTTAACGGTTTTCCTCATATGTCAAGTCATCCTTCAATTGAATTGCTTCCATTGGCACTTGTGTCTCTTAAAGGTACCTCTGCTATCTCGGGTGACATTTCTTCAATCGAGAAACATGGAATACATCATGAACTCTGACAGTCCTTCAGCAATTCCAACTTATCGCAACTTCTCCCATGCGTTGCAAAATCTTATATGGTCCAACGAAGCGGGTGCTAACTTTCCTTTCACTCCAAAACGCTTAACTCCTCGAGCGGGATACTCGAGATATACTCTGTCTCCAACTTCATACTCAATCGCTGCGCTTTGAATCGGCATAGCTCTTACATGCAGGTGGGCTACCTTGAGCCTGTCTCGAATCAACAACTTTCATTCGGACTCCTTAATCAAATCTGGTCCAAACAATGACGATCTCGGTTTAGTCCCATGACAACGGTGTCCTGCACCTTCTTCCATCTGAGCCTCGAAGGTGCCATCTTTAAGCTGGTTTGGTAACTATTGTTGTAGGAAAATTCTGCATCGGCAAATTATCATCCCAACTAGATCCATAATCTAGTGCACAAGCTCTCGACATGTCCTCCAAAATCTGATTGACTCTCTCGGTCTGTCCATCGGTGCGTGGGTGGAAAGCTGTCTTGAATTCAATCGGGTTCCCAATGTTTCGTGCAACTGGTTCCAAAATTTGAAGTAAACTGGGTTCCTCTGTCGATCGATGCTCCTTGGAACTCCGTGTAAGCACACAATTCTGGTCATGTATATCTTTGCCAACTTAGCATTGCTATAGGTAGTCTTGATTGGAATGAAATGAGCTACCTTGGTCAAGCGATCGACTATGACCCAAATCGAGTCATATCTGAGCGGGTCTTTGGCAAACCTGTGATGAAATCCATGCCTAGTTTATCCCACTTCCATTCGGTATCGGCAACGGTTGTAACAATCCTGCTGGCTTCGATGCTCGCCTTTACTTTCGACATACGTGCAAACTGCTACATACTCCGCAATATCCTTCTTCATTCCGGTCCACGAGAAAACATTCTTCAATCCAAATACATCTTGGTATTTCTGGATGAATCGAATAGGGTGAATCATGGGCTTCTTGTAAAATCAACTTCGATCTACGGGTCATTGGGCACATAAACACGGTCTTCAAACCATAGGGTATCGTGTTCATCCTCACGAAATCCTTTAGCTTTTCCTTTGCTCATTTTCTCCTTTATAGAGGCAACTTCCTTATCGCCTTTTGGGCTTCTCGATTTTGTCCATCGATGTCGATTGAATCTCCAATGCTGCTACATAGCCTCTCGGAACTATTTCCAAACATAGCTCTCGAAGGTCCTCGGCTAACTCATTGGGTATTCCTCCCATCATTAGGGTATTGGCGTGGCTCTTACGGCTCAATCGTCTACTACGACATTAGCCTTCCGGGGTGATAATGCAATCTCATATCATAATCTTTGATTAGCTCTAACCATCTCCTTTATGCGAGATTCAATTCATACGTGTGAAGATGTACTTCAAACTCTTGTGATCCGTATATACTTCACAATGATTTCCAATGAGAAAATGTCTCCACGTTTTCAAGGCATGCTGTGAACGGCTGCTAACTCCAAATCATGAGTGGCATAATTCAACTCATGGGGCTTAAGTTGTCGTGAAGCATCTGAAACAACTCTTCCTTCTTGCATAAGCACGGCTCCAAGTCCTCGGCGTGAGCGTGCAATACACCTCATAATCCTTAGTTTGATCGGCAATATCAAAACTGGTGAGGTAACCAATCTTTTCTTCAACTCCTGAAAACTTGCCTCACAGTCCTCGGTCCATATGAATTTGTTTTCCTTCTTCAACAATTCAGTCATAGGCTTTGCAATCCTTGAGAAATTCTCAATGAATCTTGGTAGTATCCTGCGAGTCCAAGGAAACTCGAATCTCTCCAACTGTCGTTGGTGCTTCCCATTTGGTTCTGGTCTCAACTTTTGTGGGGTCAACTGCTATTCCTTCTCCGGATATAACATGTCAGAAATCCAACTTCCTTTAGCCAAAACTCACATTTGCTGAACTTGGCATACAAGCTGGTGTTCCCTCGGTTTCTCAAAACCAATCTCAAATGTTCCTTATGTTCCTCTTCATTCTTGAGAAAATCAAAATGTCATCAATGAACACCACGATTTATTTATCCAAAAACTCCATAAACACTTTGTTCATCGGGTTCATGAAATAGGCTGGTGCGTTAGTCGATCAAATGACATAACGGTATACTCATCTGATCCATATCTTGTGGTAAATGCTGTCTTGGGTATGTCTTGCTCCCTAATCTTCAATCGATGGTACCACGATGCAAGTCGATCTTAGAAAACACTTTGGCTCCTTGCAAGCGATCAAACAGATCATTTATCATTGGTAGTGGGTACTTGTTCTTGATTGTTACTTCATTTAATCCACGGTAATCAACAACCATTCTCAAAGATCCATCCTTCTTCTCCACCAATAAAGCGGGTGATCCCCAAGGTGAAGAACTTGGGCGAATAAAGCCTTTATCCAATAGTTCCTTAATCGCTTCTTGATTTCCGCCAAATCCTTTGCGGGCATCTGTCGATCGCTTCGATATCGGGCTGTTCACGGCAACAGCTCGATCAAAACTCAATGTCTCTATCCGGCGGCATTCACGCAACTCTTAGGAAATACATCGGGATAATCCTTTACCATCGGTACTTCTTCTGTACCACTCTCGATAAGCAATTAACTTGTGCTCTCCTCGGCTCGTGCCGTGATACATACTTAATCCTCCTTCCTTACGGTGTGGTGAGCAAAATTGACCTTGTGGTACATTCTATGTTTCCTCCATACTTTGATAACCAATCCATACCTAATATCACATCAATCCTTGGGATTCCGAACTATTAGGTGCGAGGGAAAACATAGTGTCCAATCCTTAGTGGCGGTCGATCACACCATTTACTAGCCATGTACTCTGCTCGGGTGAGGTTACTAGCATGGGTGACCTAAGGGCTTGGGTTGGTAACTTGTACTTATCCACAAATCCCTTGATATGTATGAATCGATGCACGATGTCGAAAAGAACAAGCTGCGATAAATGACTTAACCAAAACTTACCGATTCTCGCATCGGGCTGATCTTCAACCTCCTCCACATCAATGTGGTTCACCTGTCCTCTGTTGAAAGGGTTGGGCTTCTTTCGGAGCTTCCATTGCCATTTCCATTACGCCTTCGGGCAGTCATTTGCATAGTGCCCGATCTTGCGGACTTAAAGCAAGTAATGTGGCTCAGTCTACCTTGGATGGTGTTGACGGGTTGGTGCGGTTCGTCCATTGCTTCCTCCATTCCGTTCCCATTCTTGGTGCCATTATGGTTATCTGAATTACCTCCTCCATGGGTATCTTTGAAACTGAATTCCTGATTTAGGGGTATAACGAGGCTTCTTTGGGATCGAGTTATACTTCCCTTGTCCATACTTCCTCTTGCGGTTCTCAATTTGTTCTTGCTTTCCTTCAATCATGAGAGCTCGGTCTACTAACTCCTGGTAGTTGTTGAAACTTGCTACCATCAACGGCATCTTGAACTCATCATTCAGTCCTTCTAGAAACTTCTCTTGTTTAGCTGCATCAGTGTAGCGTCATCACAGGGCATAACGTGCTAATTTGCTAAAGTCATCCACGTCTTGTGTGATCCTTCCTCCTTGGCGTAGGTTGCGAAACTCACGCTTCTTCATGGCCATGGCTCCTGCTGAAACATGGGCGGTCTGAAAAGCTTGTTGGCCGATCCCATGTGGCGGTGTCTCACGGGTAAGTGGCTGTGAAATTCTCCCACCATCTTGCTGCGGGTCCTTCAAGCTGATGTGCTGCAAACTTCACTCTTTCACCATCATGCATCCTGCGTGGTCAGCTCCTTCCTATCTTGCGGAGCCACCATACGCCACAATCGGCTCGGTGCTCTTTGGAATACACCGCGGGTTCATCTAAGAAGCGAGTCGATGATCCGCAGTGGTGGTGGTGGCGGTGGGTTGTTGTTGTTGTTGTTACGCACCAATGTTTGAATCGGGGTATTCTCTGCTGCTGGATCAATTGGGTGATCTCTGGCGGAAAAGCGAATCCGGTCGCGTCTCGGAGGCATCGATGGGTTTAGAAGAGAAGAGAAATGTAGAATAGAATAAGGTCTAAGGAATCACTACCCAAATGCACATGAGCAAAAACACACAAAATCACTCCATTCAATCAAACAAGGGCTTACAACGATCTAACTATCGCAAAAGTGCGTGTACTATAATGTTTACATGGAGGAATACTACTAATATGTGGGGACTTCTACTAGTTTGAACGGTGGAAGACTCCATGATGTCTGCTCGACTTCGTCTTCAAAGTCGGGTTCACTTGGATCCGAATCGGTGTCGTCGATGTTGATGTAGTCGCTTGGGTATTCGACATCTTGGTCTTCATTCTGGCGCCAACTTCTTCTTGAGTTCTTGATCTCGTACTTAAGATCGTTATTGTGTCTTGCGAGCTACGATCTCGTCCATGTAGTCCTTGCGTGTAGTCTTTAGTTCTTCTTCGATTCGATGATCCTTTCCTTTGTCTTACGCAACTCCAACATGTCATTGCACATTTGGTTCTCTGGCGTCGAATGTGTTGATTTAACTCTGGATGAAAGCTGCAATGGATCTATCCTTCTTGGTGTTGACGACGTCCCGTTGTCATCTCGGCGTCCGCAAATCTGGTAGATGGTATCCTTGAGGTCTTCTTGATAAACTTCTCCAATCGTCCCATGGTAATGTGAGCTGCCATGCTCCTTCCTGACTCAAGTTGGTGCAATCAAAACACTATCTATAGGCTTGGTGATTGGGGCGAATGTCCTTCTGGAACGTGAGCATGAATCTTCCAATAGCTCCTCTTGAGCAGAGTGGCGTTGAAAGTCCCGTGAAGCTTGGTAATCCAATGTTCGGTACTTAGTGACTTCCTTCAAGTGAAATCCAAAAGGTGTGCCTTCATCCGGTTGGGTGTACTTGATCTTCGCGTCCGTCATCCTAGAGAGAGTAGAAAAGATGAGGAGTTAGAAAATGGGAAGAGAGTAGTGATCTATGGCTTTATCTTAGTGGTGGTGTCCTCTGATCAGTGTGCTCGATACCATTCTCTCAGAGCGACCAGACCGAATGGATCGATCTCGTGCTCGGTGTCATCCTGGATCGATGTCGACACCACACAAGATTGAAGGATTTATAGCGAGTAGCAATCACACACTTATTACATCGTTGTCCACAAGGAACTTAATACAATAATATGGCTTAAGGCCATCTAATAATAACAGCGGAAGGCTTGGAAGATAAGCGAGTCCATCAACTCCAACGGCATCATCGAGTATAGAACCACGACCTAACACCTTACTCGTCGTGCGAAAAGTGCATAGCGTGAAAAGTTGCAGCCAAAATTGGGTCACATGGAATATCTTGGCAATGTAACACATAAGAGCAATGAATGAATAAGCCTATACTACATGCATATATGGCTGGTGGTAAGGCTCTCTGATACATTGCATAAAGCTGATTTTCCCTACATCAAAGGAATAATTTTATTTAACTATCATGGTGGTTGTTAAACATTGAGAATGGTTGACACATCCTCAATCCCAATTAAAAGTACTCATCAAAACCCAATAACTTTTATTAGAAGTAACATGTTGAGATTCACATGATATTCAATTACAAGATACTCAAATTGTCCATAACCGGGACACGGCTAATCATGATTAGTTTATACACTCTGCAGAGGTTTGCACTTTTCCCCACAAGACTCGATCGCCTCCGCTTGGTTCTCGCACTACATGGTGTTTGAGAAGCGGATGACCGAGACATAGTCTTCGAAGCGCTAGCACCTTACATGTGGGTAGACCGTACCAACCTACATCCCCTACATCAGCTAGCCTACCCGTAAGAGTTCGCACAACTTAGTCAACTACGCCAGAGCCCATAATTGGCTTGTGGCTGCACACGGAAGTTTCAGTTTGAATAATCTTATGATCCCTTAGAGCACAGGTGGCGGTCCAAGAAATACATGCAAGTCTGATAGAAACCAGTGCCTCAATCCACCCGGATGTGTGTTTAGGTTGCCATCTTAGATAAACCATTAATTAACAATCTCACATCTGTCATGGATTTTCACTCACCCAATCCACGTCTACTAGCATAGCATGGCATAAACAAGCAAGCGTGAAGTAACTCCCAAGGTTTCATAAGTAAGCAGTAATAGGTACTACCTCAATCTACTTCCCATCCCACAATTTAATTAGATCCTAACCATGCAAGTGTTTGAGGAATAGATCTAATGCATAAAACTGGGTAGTAGAAAAGGTATGATCAAAGTGTTACTTGCCTTGTTGATGATCCGAGACCTAGAGATTGAAGTAACAAGCGGCGCACTCGGGTGATCTAACCTGGACAAACAACAAGCATACAATAAGTACTCATCTAATGCGAAATCTCGAATAAAAGATCTAACCAGAAAGTTCAACTTAAGAACCACAGTTGCAAAAGAATCGAATCAAAATAAACTCCGAAAGTCGAAACTCGAGAGAGAACGATTCGGTTTAACAATCTGAAATTAGGTCAAAATTTCACAGTAGCAAAACTCTGTGAAAGTAGGGTAGTCGAACGGCGGTTTCATTCTGAAACTCCGGTAACTTGAATCACCGATTCCGATAAGCGGCGAGAAATAAAACAGTTTTGAAAATCGGATCTGAAATCGAATCGGAAAAATAACGGATTAAATCCGATTAAAAGAAAACGACGAACGGTTTAAATAGCGGACGTTCGTTAGCAGAACAAATCCAACGAACGCGTTCATTAAAACGAGCGGTTCGGTGAGCGTTCGTTAAATAAGAAAACCAAAAAATAAAACCAATCTAGGGTTTTTAAAAACCGAACATCTTTTAAAAAAACCGGATCGGTTTATTAGGGAAAACGGATCGGGCGCTGGCGGCTACCTCCGTGATCTCGCCGCGAGGTCCGGGGGAGCGGGGCGGCGAGGGCGGCGGGTTCAGGCGTCGGCGGGGCAACGCAATGGCGGCTCAGGCGGAGGGGCTCGCGGGATGAGGGGCGGCGAGGTGAGGTGAGAGGCG
Source organism: Aegilops longissima (assembly GCA_021605205.1). NCBI lineage: Eukaryota > Viridiplantae > Streptophyta > Magnoliopsida > Poales > Poaceae > Aegilops > Aegilops longissima. The sequence goes on from CM038676.1 coordinate 286,891,585, forward strand.
GCGGTTATATAGGAGGGGGTTCGCGGCTTGGGAAGGGGCAGGGGCGGCGTGGCGAACCGGACTCGAGGCGTGAGGCGCCGTCTTGTGGGCACCACATGTGGGTGTGAGGCCGAGAGAGAGGAGGGAGGGGCAGGCTGGGGGGCTGGGCTGGGCCGGGCTGGGCCGGGCCTTGGCCCAGGGGGCGCGAATTTTTTTTTAAAATAAAAATTTAAACCAAATGAAATAAAAAAAATACCAAATGAACTCCAAATTAAATAAAACAAATTTTCCCCGACTCCTAAAAATGAGTCGAACAAAATGAACTTTAAAAACAGCAAACATGCATAAATTTTTTAAAATGTTCATTTTTGCCTAAGCAAAATAAATCTTCCAAAACCAAATTTGGTTTATTTATAAAACCTTCATTTTTTCCTAAATGTTGGGAAAGTCATATTATTCCCTCTCAAAATATTTTTATAGGAAAAACTTTATGAAGATAATTTAAATAAATCCAATGATCCTATTTTCAAAATTTGAGAAATCCCAAATATGAAAATGATGAAACTTCCAACTCTCTCCGAGGGTCCTTGAGTTGCGTGAAATTTCTAGGATCGGAAAAATGCGAGAAAAATATGATATGCATGACGACCTAATGTATAACATTCCAAATTGAAAATTTGGGATGTTACAGTGTTGGAAAGATCCTGATTGATATATCTAATTAGATGTAGGGGGCATGAGTTATTATTGTTGACATTACCCTTGAGGTAAAAGGTTGGGAGGCGAAACTGTAGGCCCCTATATTTCTCTGTGTCTGATTAAAACTCCGTAACCACAAGTATCGCGTGAGTGATAGCAATTATGAAAGACTAAATGATAGTTGAGTATGTGGACTTGCTATTAAGCTCTGACATAGACTCTTTTCTGATGTTATGATATATTGCAATTGCTTCAATGACTGAGATTATAGTTTGTTGGTTCTCAATAAAGTTTATGATTCGTACTCTGCATCGTGAATGGATTATCACTTGAACATAAGTAATCATATGATAATATTTATCTATGTGTTGTTATGAGAATAATCATGATGCCTTCATGTCCGTATTTTATTTTTTTCGACGCCTCTACCTCTAAACATGGGGACATATTTATCGTTATCAGCTTTCGCTTGAGGATAAGCGAGGTCTAAGCTTGGGGGAGTTGATACGTCCATTTTGCATCATGCTTTTATATCGATATTTATTGCATTATGGGTTGTTATTACACGTTATGTCACAAGACTTATGCCTATTCTCTCTTATTTTACAAGGTTTACATAAGGAGGTAGAATGCCGGCAGCTGGAATTCTGGGCTGGAAAAGGAGCAAATATTAGAGACCTATTCTGCACAACTCCAAAAGTCCTGAAACTCCACGGAACATCTTATAAAAAATAATGAAAAATCCTTGCCAAAGATGAAGACCAGGGGCCCCACACCCTGTCCACGAGGGTGGGGGGCGTGCCCCCCCCCTCCTAGGGCGCGCCCCCTACCTCGTGGGCCCCCTGGTGGCTCTCCTATGCCCATCTTCTGCTATTTGAGGTCTTTCGTCGAGGAAAAAATAAGAAGCAACCTTTCGGGATGAAACTCCGCCACCACGAGGCGAAACCTTGGCGGAACCAATCTAGGGCTCCGGCAGAGCTGTTCTGCCGGGGACACTTCCCTCCGGGGGGGGGGGGAATCATCACCATCGTCATCACCAATGCTCCTCTCATCGAGAGAGGGCAATCTCCATCAACATCTTCACCAGCACCATCCCCTCTCAAAACTCTAGTTCATCTCTTGTATCCAATTCTTGTCTCCAAGTCCGGGATTGGTACTAGTAGGTTGCTAGTAGTGTTGATTACTCCTTGTAGTTGATGCTAGTTGGTTTATTTGGTGGAAGATCATATGTTCAGATCCTTTATGCATAATACCCCTCTGATTATGAACATGAATATGCTTTGTGAGTAATTACGTTTGTTCCCGAGGACATGGGAGAAGTCTTGCTATTAGTAGTCATGTGAATTTGGTATTTGTTCGATATTTTGATGAGATGTATGTTGTCTAGCCTCTAGTGGTGTTATGTGAACGTCGACTACATAACACTTCGCCATTATTTGGGCCTAGAGGAAGGCATTGGGAAGTAATAAGTAGATGATGGGTTGCTAGAGTGATGAAGCTTAAACCCTAGTTTATCGTTGCCGTAAGGGGCTGATTTGGATCCATATGTTTCATGCTATGGTTAGGTTTACCTTAATACTTTTGTTGTAGTTGCGGATGCTTGCAATAGAGGTTAATCATAAGTGGGACGCTTGTTCAAGTAAGAACAGCGCCCAAGCACCGGTCCACCCACATATCAAATTATCAAAGTACCGAACGCGAATCATATGAACGTGATGAAAACTAGCTTGACGATATTCCCATGTGTCCTCGGGAGTGCTTTTCCTATTATAAGAGTTTGTCTAGGCTTGTCCTTTGCTACAAAAAGGATTGGGCCACCTTGCTGCACTTTATTTACTTTTGTTACTTGTTGCTTGTTACAAATTATCCTATCACAAAACTATATGTTACCACTTATTTCAGTACTTGCAGAGAATACCTTGCTGAAAACCGCTTATCATTTCCTTCTGCTCCTCATTGGGTTTGACATTCTTACTTATCGAGAGGACTACGATAGATCCCCTATACTTGTGGGTCATCACTTACGGTCTACGAGGGTACGTAGACAACACTCTCCCCTCTCGTTTCTATGCATCACCATGATCTTGCGTGTGCGTAGGAATTTTTTTGAAATTAATACATTCGCCAACAGCAGCCAGGGATGCCCGAGGGTTGGTCGCCGCCCCCTAGGGGCCATGCCTTGCCCTGCCCCCCTTTCTATGTATGCATGAAGGGGAAGGAAAGAGGGGGGGTGAGGGAAGCAAGTGGGAATCCTAATCCACACTTTCCATTCCCTTCCCCCCCTTTCCTTCTCCTCCTCCCATAGCCTTATAAGGCGCACCAGCCCCTTGTGGGCTGGTGTGTTCCTTCACAATGCCCATATGGCCCATAGATTGCAGGGGGGTATCCGAAACACCTTTCGGTGACCCGATAAGTACCCGATACCCTCCGGAACACTTCCGGTGTCCGGATACCATCGTCCTATATATCAATCTTTACCTCTCGACCATTTCGAGACTCTTCGTCATGTACGTGATCTCATCCGGGACTCCGAACAACATTCGGTCACCAAATCACATAACTCATATAATACTAAATCGTTATCGAACGTTAAGCGTGCGGACCCTACGGGTTAGAGAACTATGTAGACATGACCGAGACACCTCTCTAGTCAATAACCAATAGCAGAAATTTGAAGCTCATATTGGCTCCTACATATTCTACGAATATCTTTATCGGTCGAACCGTTATGACAACATACGTTATTCCCTTTGTCCATTGGTATGTTACTTGCCCGAGATTCGATCATTGGTATCTTCATACCTAGTTCAATCTAGTTACTGGCAAGTCTATTTACTCGTTCCATAACACCTCATCTTGTAACTAACTCATTAGTCACTTTTCTTGCAAGGCTTCTTATGATGTGCATTACCGAGAGGGCCCAGAGATACCTCTCCGATACTAGGAGTGACAAATCCTAATCTCGATCTATGCCAACCCAACAAATACCTTCGGAGATACCTGTATAGCATCTTTATAATTACCCAGTTATGTTGTGACGTTTGATAGCACATAAGGTATTCCTCCGATATTCGGGAGTTGCATAATCTCATAGTCGAAGGAATATGTATTTGACATGAAGAAAGCAATAGCAACAAAACTGAACAATCATTATGCTAAGCTAACGGATGGGTCTTGTCCATCACATCAGTCTCCTAATGATGTGATCCCGTTTATCAAATGACAACTCATGTCAATGGTTAGGAAACCTTAACCATCTTTGATAAACGAGCTAGTCTAGTAGAGGCTCACTAGGGACACGGTGTTTTGTCTATGTATCCACACATGTATCAAGTTTCTGGTTAATACAATTCTAGCATGAATAATAAACATTTATCATGATATAAGGAAATATAAAATAACAACTTTATTATTGCCTCTAGGGCATATTTCCTTCAGTCTCCCACTTGCACTGGAGTCAATAATCTAGTTCACATCGACATGTGATTAACACCAATAGTTCACATCGCCATGTGATTAATACCCAAAGAGTTTACTAGAGTCAATACTCTAGTTCACATCGTCATGTGATAAACACCCAAAGAGTACTAAGGTGTGATCATGTTTTGCTTGTGAGAGAGGTTTAGTCAACGGGTCTGCCATATTCAGATCTGTATGTATTTTGCAAATTTCTATGTCTACAATGCTCTTCACGGAGCTACTCTAGCTAATTGTTCCCACTTTCAATATGTGTCCAGATTGAGACTCAGAGTCATCCGGATCAGTGTCAAAGCTTGCATCGACGTAACCCTTTACGATGAACTCTTTGTCACCTCCATAACCGAGAAACATTTCCTTAGTCCTCTTTAGGTACCTAAGGATAATTTTGACCGTTGTCGAGTGATCTACTCCTAGATCACTATTGTACCCCCTTGCCAAACTCATGGCAAGGTATACAATTAATAGGTCTGTTACACAGCATGACATACTTTATAGAACCTATGGCTGAGGCATAGGGAATGACTTTTCATTCTCTCTCTATCTTCTGTCGTGGTTGAGTTTTAAGTCTTACTCAACTTCACACCTTGCAACACAGACAAGAAACCTTTCTTTGACTGATCTATTTTTGAAGTTCTTCAAAAAAATTGCCAAGGTATGTGCTTTGTGAAAGTCCTATTAAACGTCTCGGTCTAACCCTATAGGTCTTGATGCCCAATATTTAAGTAGCTTCACTGAGATCTTTCATTGAAAAAATTCTTATTCAAGTATCCTTTTATGCTATTCGAAAATTCTATATCATTTCCAATCAATAATATGTCACCCACATATAATATCAGAAATGCTACAGAGCTCCCACTCACTTTCTTGTAAATACAAGCTTCACCAAAAGTCTGTATAAAACCATATGCTTTGATCACCTCATCAAAGCGTATATTCCAACTCCGAGATGCTTGCACCAGTCCATAGATGGATCGTTGGAGCTTGCACACTTTGTTAGCACCTTTAGGATCGACAAAAACCTTCTGGTTGCATCATATACAACTCTTCTGTAAGAAAACCATTAAGGAATGCAGTTTTGACATCCATTTGCCAGATTTCATAAAATGCAGCAATTGCTTACATGATTCAGACAGACTTAACCATCGCCACGAGTGAGAAAATCTCATCATAGTCAACACCTTGAACTTGTCGAAAACCTTTTGCAACAAGTTGAGCTTTGTAGATAGTAACACTACCATCAGTGTTTGTCTTCCTCTTGAAGATCCATTTATTCTCAATGGCTTTCTGATCATTGGGCAAGTCCACCAAAGTCCACACTTTGTTCTCATACATGGATCCTATCTCAGATTTCATGGCCCCAAGCCATCTGTCGGAATCTAGGCTCATCATAGCTTCTTCACAGTTCGTAGGTTTGCCATGGTCTAATAACATGACTTCCAGGACAGGATTACCGTACCACTCTGGTGTGAAACATGCTTTGTTCGACCTACGAGGTCCAGTAGTAACTTGATCAGAATAGTTGGTGTAGGCATCACGGGAACGGACTTCACTGATGTGCTACTTTCCAATTCGAGAGAAGGTACAATTACTTCATCAAGTTCTACTTTCCTCCCACTCACTTCTTTCGAGAGAAACTCCTTCTCTAGAAAGTTTCATTCTTGGCAACAAATATCTTGCCTTCGGATTTGTGGTAGAAGGTGTACCCAATTGTTTCCTTAGGGTATCCTATGAAGACGCACTTCTCCGATTTGTGTTCGAGCTTATCAGGCTGAAGCCTTTTGACATAAGTGTCGCAACCCCAAACTCTAAGAAACGACAACTTAGGTTTCTTGCCAAACCATAGTTCATACAGTGCCATCTCAATGGATTTAGACGGTGCCCTATTTAACATGAATGCAGCTATGTCTAATGCATAACCCCAAAAAGATAGTGGTAAATTGGTAAGAGACATCATAGATCGCACCATATCCAATAAAGTACGGTTACGACGTTCGGACACACCATTAAGCTATGGTGTTCCAGGTAGCGTGAGTTGTGAAACTATTCCACATTGTTTTAAATGAAGGCCTAACTCGTAACTCAAATATTCGCCTCCGTGATCAGATCATAAAAACTTTATTTTCTTGTTACAATGATTCTCCACTTCACTCTGAAATTCGTTGAACTTTTCAAATGTTTCAGACTTATGTTTCATTAAGTAGATATACCCATATCTGCTCAAATCATCTGTGAAGGTCGGAAAATAATGATACCCGCCGCGAGCCTCAACACTCATCGGACCGCATACATCAGTATATATTATTTCCAATAAGTCAGTTGCTCGCTCCATTGTTCCAGAGAACGGAGTTTTAGTCATTTTTCCCATGAGGCATGGTTCGCAAGCATCAAATGATTCATAATCAAGTGATTCCAAAATTCCATCAACATGGAGTTTATTCATGCACTTTACACCAATATGACCTAAATGACAGTGCCACAAATAAGTTGCACTATCATTACTAACTTTGCATCTTTTGGCTTCAATATTATGAATATGTGTATTACTGCGATCGAGATCCAACAAACTATTTTCATTGGGTGTATGACCATCGAAGGTTTTATTCATGTAAACAGAACAACAACTATTCTCTTACTTAAATAAATAACCGTATTGCAATAAACATGATCTAATCATATTCATGCTCAACGCAAACACCAAATAACATTTATTTAGTTTCAAGGCTAATCCAAAGGTAGAGTGAGTGTGTGATGTTTGATCATATCAACCTTGGAATCAATTCCAACACTCATCGTCACCTCACCCTTAACTAGTCTCTGTTTATTCTGCAACTCCTGTTTCGAGTTACTAATCTTAGCAACTGAACTGGTATCAAATACCCAGGGGCTACTACGAACACTAGTAAGGTACACATCAATAACCTGTATATTAAATATACCTTTGTTCACTTTGCCATCCTTCTTATATGCCAAATATTTGGGGCAGTTTCTCTTCCAGTGACCATTTTCTTTGCAGTAGAAGCACTTAGTTTCAGGCTTGGGTCCAGCTTTTGGGCTTCTTCACGGGAGCGGCAACTTACTTGCCATTCTTCTTGAAGTTCCCTTTCTTTATCTTGCCCTTTTTCTTGAAATTGGTGTTCTTGTTAACCATCAACACTTGATGCTCTTTCTTGATTTCTACCATTGCCGATTTCAGCATCGCGAAGAGCTCGGGAATCATTTTCGTCATCCCTTGCATATTATAGTTCATCATGAAGTTCTAGTAGCTTGGTGATAGTGACTAGAGAACTTTGTCAATCACTATCTTATCTGGAAGATTAACTCCCACTTGTTTCAAGCGACTGTAGTACCCAGACATTCTGAGCACATGCTCACTTGTTGAGCTATTCTCCTCCATCTTGTAGGAAAAGTACTTGTCAGACGTCTCATACCTCTTGACATGGGCATGAGTCTGAAATACCAATTTCAACACTTGGAACATCTTATATGCTCTGTGGCATTCAAAATGTTTTTGAAGTCCCGGTTCTAAGCCATAAAGCATGGCGCACTAAACTATCAAGTAGTCATCATACCGAGCTTGTCAAACATTCATAACGTCTGCATCTACTCTTGCAATAGGTCTATCACCTAGCGATGCATCAAGGACATAATTCTTGTGTGCAGCAATGAGGATAATCCTTAGATCACGGACCCAGTCTGCATCATTGGTACTATCATCTTTCAACTTTACTCTAGGAACATATCAAAAATATATAGGAGCTATATCGCAAGCTATTGATCTACAACATATATATGCAAATACTTTTATCAGGACTAAGTTCATGATAATTAAGTTTAATTAATCAAATTACTTAAGAACTCCCACTTAGATAGACATCCCTCAAGTCATCTAAATGATACGTGATCCAAATCAACTAAACCATGTATGATCATCACGTGAGATGGAATAGTCATTAATGGTGAACATCTCTATGTTGATCATATCTACTATATGATTCATGTTCGACCTTTCGGTCTCCAGTGTTCCGAGGCCATGTCTGTACATGCCAGGCTCTCAAGTTTAACCCGAGTATTCCGCATGTGCAAAACTGTCTTGCACCCGTTGTATGTGAACGTAGAGTCTATCACACCCGATCATCATGTGGTGTCTCAACATGATGAACTGTTGCAATGGTGCATACTCAGGGAGAATACTTATACCTTGAAATTTAGTTAAGGGATCATCTTATAATGCTACCGCCATACTAAGCAAAATAAGATGCACAAAAGGTAAACATCACATGCAATCAAAATATGTGACATGATATGGCCATCATCATCTTGTGCGTTTGATCTTCATCTCCAAAGCATCGTCATGATCTCCATCGTCACCGGCTCAACACCTTGATCTCCATCGTTGCGTCGCGGTCGTCTCACCAACTATTGCTTCTACAACTATCGCTAACGCATAGTGATAAAGTAAAGCAATTACATGGCTTTTTGCATTTCATACAATAAAGCGACAACCATAAGGCTCCTGCCAGTTGCCGATAACTTACAAAACATGATCATATCATAGAACAACGTATATCACATCACAATATGCCCCGCAAAAACAAGTTAGACGTCATCTACTTTGTTGTTGCAAGTTTTACGTGGCTGCTACGGGTTTCTAGCAAGAACCGTTCTTACCTACGCATCAAAACCACAACGTTGGTTTATCAAGTTTGTTGTTTTAACCTTCAACAAGGACTGGCTGCAGTCAAATTCGATTCAACTAAAGTAGGAGAAATAGACACCCGCTAGCCACCTTTATGCAAAACTAGTTGCATGTCTGTCGGTGGAACCGATCACATGAACGTGGTCATGTAAGGTTGGTCTGGGCCGCTTCATCCAACAATACCGCCGAATCAAATTAAGACATTGGTGGTAAGCAGTATGACGATCACCGCCCACAACTCTTTATGTTCTACTCGTGCATATCATCTACGCATAGACCTGGCTCATGATGCCACTGTTGGGAAACGTAGCATGCAATTTCAAAAAAGTTCCTAAGCTCACGAAGATCTATCTAGGAGATGCATAGCAACGGGAGGGGGAGAGTGTGTCTAAGTACCCTCGTAAACCGAAAGCAGAAGCGTTTGACAACGCGGTTGACGTAGTCGAACTTCTTCTAGCTCCGACCGATCAAGCACCGAACGTACGTGTAACATCCCAAATTTTCAATTTGGATGCTATACATAGGAAGTCATATGCATATCATATTTTATTTGCATTTTGGTTTGATCCTAGAAATCTTAAGCAACTCAAGGACCCACAGAGAGAGTTGGAGATTTCATTTATTTTCATATTTGAATTTGTCTCAAATTCGAAAAGAGGATCAATTTGGTTTTAATATTTCTCTCTCCGAATATTTCTAATATTAAAATAAAATAGAGAAGATAATATGACTTCTTCAAAAAGAGAGGAATGTTGGAGGAATAATGTTAAAATCAAATAAAATATTTTATTTGATATTTTATTCAATTAGAAAAATATGCATTATTTTAAAATTACATTTTAGGCCGTAAAATGTTCACTTTGTTCTAAATATTTTATTTAGGCGGTGAAAATTGTTTTGGTATTTTTAGAATTTTTTATATTTTATTAAGACTTTTATTTGGTGGAATTTTATTTAAAAAAAAGTTTCACGACTAGGCTAACGGCCCACCGAAAGCAGTGCCGCCCGCCTCAGCCGCCTCCCTCCTGAGCCCAGCTGCCACGCCAGACGGACGCCGAGTCCGGCTCGCCGCTTCCCCGCCGCCTTGCCCTCCCCGAGCCGCCTGTCCCGCCCCTCTTATAAGCCACCGCCTCCGCCTCTCCTCCCCTTTGACCACCACCGCCGCCTCCCAAGCCGCGCCTGCGCCGCCGTTAGTTAGCTGCTGTCGCTGCTGCTTACACCGCCGCTGTTGCCCGTGCCGCCGCCGTCGCTGCCGCCAAGCGTCGGATTCCGCCACCGCCGCCGGTTTTTTCCGGTTTTCTTCCGTTTATTTCTGTAAACCCTAGATCTAACTAGGTTTTTTTAGATCTGTTTTCTCAGTTTTTTCTTCGGTTTAGGTCTATTCTGCGAACGTTTGCTCGTTTAGTTGTTTTAACGAACGAATTCGTTCGTTTGTCTATGTTAGCGGACGTTCGTCCGATAGATTTTTCTTCTGTTATTTTTTCGCCAGGGACCTATTCGCGATTATTTTTATCGCAGGTTAGCCCCTGATCTTCAAACCCTCGTAACTTTTCAACCGTTCATCCAAATCAAGTGAAACCAACGCCAAAATCTTCGTCTCGAACCCCTCTTTCAAGTTAATCAACTTGAACATGATTTTGACAATTTAAAATTTGTTTGCAAGCAGATTTGAATTTGAACTTCTTTTGATCGTAGTTTGAGTTTCGTAGCTCCGATTTGATTCTTTTGGCAAATCGTAGCTCTTCAGTTGAATTTTCAGTTTGGACTTTCTTAGCTGAGTTTTACCCTTGCATCTATGCTTGAGTGCTTATGTATGCTATTGTTTGTTGGCGACAGAATTTCCGGAGTGCGAAGCGTGCTACTACGAGTCTCTAGGGTTTGCGGATCGTCAGCAAGGCAAGTAACACTTTGATCATACCCCTTTATTACCCAGCTTTTATGCATTAGTTTCGACCCTCAAACATTGAATGAGTAGGATCTGTTTAACATGTGGGTTTGGGAAGTAGATGGTGAGGTAGAACCTATTGTCCTTTATATCAAACCATGGGAGTTACTTCTACGTTATGCTTATACTGCTATGCTCGTAGACGTGGATTGGTTGAGTGTATTCATGACAGATGTGAGAGTTGTTAATTAATGGTTAACTTAGGGTGGCTACTTTAATACACATCTCGGTGGATTGGTTGCGGGCACCTGGAGAATCCAGTGTTGTCGTAGGATATCCCGGAGTACCCATGTGATCATCCTACGGTTCGCCACCGCGGTTCAAAGGGATCATAAGATTATTCATGCTAGAAACTTTCATGTGCAGCCACAAGCCATTATGGGCTCTGGCATAGTTGAGTATGTTGCGTGACCTCTTTCAGTGGTAGGCTCGCAGATGTAGGGGATGTAGGTGGTACTGTCTACCCAGAGTAAAGAGTTAATGCTTCTGAAAGACTGTGTCTCGGTCATCCGTTTCTCAAACATCATGAAGTGCGAGAAATCCAACGGAGGAGATCGAGTCTTGTGGGGAAAAGTTCGCAAACCTCTGCAAAGTGTACAAACTAATCATGGTTAGCCGTGTCCCCGGTTATGGACATCTTGAGTATCTGGTTCTTGAATTGTTGATTTGATCTCATCACTCTAAATTAATTTGTTGGGTTCTTAATACTGTTTAATTGGAATTGAGTTGGAGGAACCTTCTCAATGTTTATCAACTACCAAGATAGTTGAACAAAATATATTCCTTTGTTGTAGGGTAAAATTGGCTTTTCGCAAAAACATGATAACCATAGAGCCTCCACCAGCCATATATGCATGTAGTGTTAGCATTTATCTTGTTCATTGCTCTGCAGTGTTATTTTGCCAGCATATTCCATGTGCTGACCCATTTCGGGCTACAACGTATTATGTTGTAGACTTTTCAGACGAAGAGTAAGGTGCGCTAGGTCGTTGTCGTGCACTCAACTATGCCGTTGGAGTTGATGGACTCATTTACCTTCTATGCTTCCGCAGTTATTTTATTTAGATGGCCTTAAGCCATATTGTTGTAGTAAGTTCTGTTTTGGGAAATTCGATGTAATAAGTGTGTGATTGAAACTCTATTATAAATCCTTTAAGTACTGTGTGTGTAAGCATTACTGATCCAGGGATGACACTTATACACAGAGATTTGACCGTTTGAGGTCGGGTCGCTACAGTACGACAACTCCGAGTTCTGCACACGTTCAGCGCAATGACATTCCTCGCCTTCTTGATCCAGCAAGGTGTCGAGGAAGTAGAAGAGTTCCGTCAACACGATGACGTGGTGATGGTGAAGTGATCCGTGCAGGGCTTCGCCTAAGCACCGCGAGAATATGACCGGGGGTGTAAACTGTGGAGGGGGGCACCGCCACGGCTAATAATTGATGTTGTGTGTGTTCTAGGCACCCCCTCCCCACATATATATAGGTGGGAGGGCAGGAGAGGCAGCCAGAGGCGCCCTAGGGTTGGCCTCCACCCACTAGGGGCCCTACCTTGCCCTGCGCCCCCTTTCCATGTATGCATGAAGGGGAAGGAAAGAGGGGGGGGGGGTGAGGAAGGAAGTGGGAATCCTAATCCACACTTTCCTTTCCCTTCCCCCCTTTCCTTTGAAGAAAATATGCCCTAAAGGCAATAATAAAGTTGTTATTTATATTTCCTTATATCATGATAAATGTTTTATTATTCATGCTAGAATTGTATTAACCGGAAACTTAGTACATGTGTGAATACATAGACAAACAGAGTGTCACTAGTATGCCTCTACTTGACTAGCTCGTTGAATCAAAGATGGTTAAGTTTCCTAGCCATAGACATGAGTTTCATTTGATTAACGAGATCACATCATTAGAGAATGATGTGATTGACTTGACCCATTCCGTTAGCTTAGCACTTGGTCGTTTAGTATGTTGCTATTGCTTTCTTCATGACTTATACATGTTCCTATGACTATGAGATTATGCAACTCCCGAATACCGGAGGAACACTTTGTGTGCTACCAAACATCACAACGTAACTGGGTGATTATAAAGGTGCTCTACAGATCTTCGTAGAATATGTGGGAACCGATATGAGCATCCAGGTTCCGCTATTGATTATTGACCGGAGACGTGTCTCGGTCATGTCTACATAGTTCTCGAACCCGTAGGGTCCGCACGCTTAACGTTCGGTATTATGAGTTTATTTGTTTTGATGTACCGAAGGTAGTTCGGAGTCCCGGATATGACCATGGACATGACAGGGAGTCTTGAAATGGCCGAGATGTAAAGATCGATATATTGGAAGCCTATATTTGGACATCGAAATGGTTACGGATGTGTTCGGGCATTTACCGGAGTACCGGGAGGTTACCGGAACCCCCCGAGGAGTATATGGGCCTTATTGGGCCTTAGTGGAATAGAGGAGAGGAAGGGAAAAGGTGGAGGGCGCGCCCCCCTAGCCCAGTCCGAATTGGGTGCCCCCTTCCTTCCATATATCCTCCACTTCCTTCTCTCCTACTCCTACAACTTGGCAGGGGGGATCCTACTCCCGATGGGAGTAGGACTCCCCAGGGTGCGCCATAGTAGAGGGTCGGCCCTCCCCCTCCTCCACTCCTTTATATACGGGGGAGGGGCACCCCATAGACACAAGTTGATCATTGATCTCTTAGCCGTGTGCGGTGCCCCCTGTCGGTGTCAAAACCGGCGGATCTCGGGTAGGGGGTCCCGAACTATGTGTCTAAGGTCGATGGTAACAGGAGACAGGGGACATGATGTTTACCCAGGTTCGGGCCCTCTCTATGGAGTAATACCCTACTTCCTGCTTGATTGATCTTGATGAATATGAGTATTACAAGAGTTGATCTACCACTAGATAGTAATGGCTAAACCCTAAAAGTCTAGCCTGTATGACTAAGGTAATGAATATCCCCCTTTCCGGACTAAGTCCTTTGGTTTATATAGACACCGGGAGGATCTAGGGTTACACAAGGTCGGTTAAAAACAAAGGAATCTACATATCCGGTCGCCAAGCTTGCCTTCCATGCCAAGGAGAGTCGCGTCCGGACACGGGTGCAGTCTTCGGTCTTCATGTCTTCACAGCCCACCAGTCCGGCCCATGGCTAACAGGCCGGACGTCCGAGGACCCCTTAGTTCAGGACTCCCTCAGTAGCCCCCGAACCAGGCTTCAATGACGTGGTGTTCGGTGTGCAGATTTTTTTCGGCATTGCAAGGCGGGTTCCTCCTCTGACGACTTCCAATTAATGTATTCGGCTTATAATTCAATGCCACACCCCTCGGCTTCTGTGCTTCTATGTCTTCAGCTTCCACGCGTCGGGCGAATGCGGACGGTCAGGGTATTCTTTGCAAATAACACCCCGGCCATGCAAGGAAGAGCGTCTATTTAAAGGGATTGGATCTCAGACCCATTCGGCACCACGCGGAGAAAATCCTCAGAAATTGCTAGGAAAGACCATTCCAACATGGCTAGCATCCCCCGCTCCTCCTCCCATTCCGTCCCGTAGAAAGGCGAGTGGGAGAGGTGTTCTGTATCTCATGGCCAGCTGGAGAAGCTGCAAATGCAGGGTTTTCTCCCTCCTGCAGATCTGGTCCCTGTTCGGGCAGGGTTGGCTTCCTTCAACGGCAAGATCCAGGTGGAGGATTTTCCCAATCCATCCATGGGGGAACGAGTGTGCTTCGTCCACTATCTGCTGAGGGGCGTGGGATTTCCCATTCACCCATTCCTCCGAGGGCTTCTGGAGTATTATGGCCTCCAGCTACACAATTTTACCCCAGCCTCCATCCTGCACATTGCAGGTTATGTCGCTTTATGCGAACTATTCCTGGGTTGTGAGGCCCATTTTGATCTGTGGATAAAGTTGTTTTGCCTTGTCCCGCGCAACCATGAGGGATCGATATTCGAAGTGGGCGGGGCCGAAATATGGCGTATCGCTGAGACCAGATACCTATCAGGCACACCGGAGAAAGCTTCCGAAGAATGGACCTCCGAGTGGTTCTACATAGATGACGTCGTACTTCCAGATCCAGTTCGGGGAGGTCTCCTCGAGTTTGCGAGTGTTCCTCTGAAGAAGCGCCACAGCTGGCGCCCTCAAAACCCCGAGGAGGAAGATAGTACGGAAGTTTGCCTACTCCTGAGCAAGATCAAGACGCTTGCTCGGTCCGGGTATACGATAGTTGAAGTGATGGCGACCTCCATAGTACGGGGAATTCGGCCACTTCAATACAGAGGACTTCCCATGTGGAATTACAATGGGGAAGATGACGCCTCCCGCTGCGGCAGGAAAGGTCCAAACACCCTTGCCGCCCTAGCAAAAATATTGGCCGAACTGTTCAAGGGCGAGGAAGAGGAGTTCCTTTGCATCACGCACAGAGAAGGATATTCCATGTACTAGCTGGGTGAGCCCCCAACTTTTTGCTCCACTCATTCCTCTCCCTGAGCTTTATTAACCCGTCCATTTATAACAGCACTGGCAAAAGACTTCCGAGGGGCTTTACAGCCCCGCCCCGCAGCCCGAGGGCCACAATCGGGACCTTGACCCCGGATTCTAAGAGGATCCGGATATATTTGTGGTGCTGGAGAATGGCGTGTTTTACCAGGCGAGCTACGATGGCACCTAAGTGGCCATCATCGCCGATTACCCTGGTCTTCTTCCCGCTTCACACGTAAGTAGTCATGAGACATCTTCCCCGAAAGGATTCCCTCGTTCCGCCTCACCCACCGCACTGTCTCGTGCTTCGAAGGGGAGGCGTTCGACATACCGTGCTACTCCAGGAGTGACTCCAAAGAGAGCGGCTCCCACACCGGGAAAGCCTTCGAAGAGGAAGGCAGGCGAAGACACGGCCGTGCCCTCGTTAAAGAGGTATGGGTTTGCAAATATGTTTTTTAATAGCCACATCCAACTGTGACTTTATGTTCATCCCGTATCAGGAAAAGAGCCCGCCGGACTGTGTCCGGGGGTCCGGGCAGTAATACTCCCAGCAGCCCGGATCCAGCCCCATCCGAGGGGGTGGGGGCCGATATGGGAGTGACGCCGGACTGTCCTTCGGCCGAGGGCTCGGAAAATATTTCCGTCACCAACTCAGAAGTGGAGAGAGCCATGAATCATCGGCGCTGGAGGGCCATTTTATGAGACCCCCGCTGTTCGAAAGAGGCGTTTGATGCCTTTAGCTCGGCTGACGCATACATCTGAGCTGCTCGAGATGGGCTTAGCAGAGCCACAAAGCAGCATTTAATGGATGTGCGCGTAAGATCTATTTTGTCCGAAAAGGATAAGCACGTGCTAGTAGCCCCCAAGATCGAAAGCAGTTGGCACAAGTGATTTAAGGATCGATGTATAACCAGGTTCTGACGGAGAGGAACAACCTGCTAGCTCAAGAGCTGGAGCAGTGTCGGACACAGCTGAATGCTTCTACCGCCGAACTGAAAGAGTCCAAGAAGGCATCTTCTGGTAAGGTTCCCCTCCATCGAGGAATAACAATTATACAATAGCTGTGTTAATACTGTTGCTTATCTCATAATAGGATCATCAGGTCAATTGGAAGAGAAGTTGAAAACCGCTCAAGCGGAAGAGAAAGAGACAAAAAGACTACACGCCGCAGGCGAGCGTATCCTGGCCCGAGTCAGAGAGGAGAAAAACAAACTCCAAGATTCAAACACCAAACAGGGCGAAGAACTGAAAGATGTACGAGCCCAGCTAGCCGACTCCATGAAGGAGAACAAAAGGCTACGAGGCGGCATATTTGGTACGTGGCCGAATTGACCTTATAATGGTTTGGGGGTAAAAGTAGCTGATATAGCTGTGATTGCAGGTATGTTGACGGGCCACCCCGAAGAGGAGGTGTCCGGATCATCAAGTGATCTCCTGCAAGGGCTGTCTTAGTTGCACAAGCAAGCTCGGCAGGCAATGCGGAGTGTAGCCAAGGCCTTATGGCCATCCAACTCCCCTCCAGGGAGTATGGAGAAGCTTGTAGAGCTGTTCAAGGGAGCGCGGCGGCGTATCCAACTATGGAAGATATCAGCTTGCCGAGAGGGTGCGCGAGAGGCCTGGGCCAAGGTAAAAACACGATATACCAAGCTGGATCCGAATCACATGGCCCGGGTCGGACCGCTAGGGTCAAATGGGGAAGAAATTACCGTTAGTTTAGTATATAACCAAGTAGAAGTAGCCACCAAGTATTCCCAGCAGGATTGTAAGCTAGATAGCCTGCTAGACGACATAGAGGAGGAAGTTTTTGAGTCCAAGTGACTATGTACTTTCCTTTGCATATGTAGCTCTAGCTGAAAACGATTGTCATGGCGGACCTTTTCGCTTCAACCTCTCGACTCGAAGGTGCGGAGTGTTTCCGAATACCAGAACGGCCGAGTAGACCGGGTATGCATGGAAACCAGGTGTAGGGGTCACAGTTGCTTGAAAATACAATTATCTGGCTAGTTAGGTTATATTACATTAAGAGTGTAAGAAACATCTTCCAGAGAGAATAGATCCGTTAAGAGTTCCTTTCCCTGGGTGTGCATGCATCGATGTGCTTGTCCGAATAGCGATAAAGAAATCACAATGTGTATAGCTTCTGGGGGTTCACGATGGGACGAATGCAAAAACATATTTAGTTCACCGACCGAATATTCCCTTAAGAACGCTAGCTTTCGGCTTCACCCGGTCTGAGGTACACATCCGGATGACCCGGCAGTAACAATCGCAGAGGTGCTCCCTTTATGCCCTAGCCAAACTAACGGGAATGTAGGACATAAGCACAGGAGCCAAGCAACCCAGCTTGGCTAAAACTTAAGTCATATCGATGCATATAATGGCGAAGAAAAGGTACATCTGGGAGAAAACGCATATGTGAGGAGCTTGATGCTCGGAAAATAACAATAGCAAGCTTCTGTCCAAGAAGCCCCCAGGTATAATAGACGTACATACTTCAAGACGTATGCGTCGGGGGTGTATGGTCTAACCGCACGAAAGCTTTTAAAGATAAAAATAAAAAATAAAAGAGAGAGAGAAAAATGAAAACAATAGGGGGAAGGATACGAACAAAGATTTCCGCGCTAGGCATAGAATCTTCGGAGTCGGGCCGCGTTCCAGGGGTTCGG
Organism: Aegilops longissima; assembly: GCA_021605205.1. Classification (NCBI taxonomy): domain Eukaryota; kingdom Viridiplantae; phylum Streptophyta; class Magnoliopsida; order Poales; family Poaceae; genus Aegilops; species Aegilops longissima. The sequence continues at coordinate 286,909,532 of CM038676.1, forward strand.
CTCTAATCGATTGTCTGACGCATCACGCAGGTGGTACGCCCCTCCGGTGAGAACTTCGTCGATGATGAAGGGACCCTCCCACTTGGGCTTGAGTTTGTCCTTTTTCTTCTTCGGCAGGCGCAGAACGAGTTCGCCGACATTGTAAGTTTTGGCCCGCACCTCTCTGCTTTGATACCTGCGAGCCTGCTGTTGATAAAATGCGGAACGGGCTTTTGCGACGTCGCGCTCCTCCTCCAGGGCATCTAAGCTGTCCTGCCGATCGAGCTCGGCCTCTCTCTCTTCGTACATGCGCACTCGAGGTGAGTCATGAATAATGTCGCAGGGTAGTACTGCCTCTGCGCCGTACACCATGAAGAAAGGTGTGAATCCGGTAGTGCGATTAGGCGTGGTCCGCAGCCCCCAGAGTACGGAGTTGAGCTCCTCAACCCAGTGCTTGTGTGACTCTTTCAAAGACCGCACTAGTCTAGGATTAATGCTGCTCATAATAAGACCATTGGCTCTTTTGACTTGACCGTTTGTTTGTGGATGATATATAGAGGCGTAATCGAGCTTGATGCCCAGATTAGTGCACCAGGTTTTCACTTCATCGGCCGTGAAATTGGAGCCGTTATCCGTGATGATGCTGTGCGGAACACCGTAACAGTGTACAACGTCGGATATAAAGTCTATTACTGGCCCGGACTCGGCCGTTTTAACTGGTTTAGCCTCTATCCACTTGGTGAATTTGTCCACCATGACTAGCAAATATTTTTTCTTATGGCTTCCTCATTTAAGGGGTCCAACCATATCCAGTCCCAGACCGCAAAAGGCCAAGTGATGCGGATTGTTTGTAGGGCGGTGGGGGCATATGGCTTTGGTTGGCGAAGAATTGGCATCCAATGCAACGTTGGACAAGGTCCTGTGCATCCGCTCGGGCCGTTGGCCAATAGAATCCTATACGGAAGGCCTTGCTAACAAGGGCCCGAGCTGCGGCGTGGTGCCCGCCGAGACCGGCATGAATCTTAGCCAGTAGCTGCCGCCCCTCCTCCTCGAAGATACATCTTTGAAGGACTCCGGTAGCGCTTTTCTTATAGAGCTCTCTGTCATGAACCTTGTAGGCCTTCAAACGCTGGACAATGCGGCGGGCCTCATTCTGGTCCTCAGGGAGCTCCTTCCTGTTAAGGTAGGCCAGGAAGGGTTCAGTCCACGGGGCAATGACTACCATGATGAGATGCCGACGGAGTTATTTCGGTGGCTGAGCCTCCGATGATGTCGGTGTTTTCGGAATCTCGGGTTATGTTCGGATTCAGACTAGTGTTGCCGTTTTCCCCCTGCCACACCACGGATGGTTTAAAAAGCCTTTTCAGAAAGATATTATGTGGGACGGGGTCGCGCTTAGCGCCGATACAAGCAAGAACGCCCGCCGCTTGATTACTCTCTCGAGCCACATGATGGAACTCGAGCCCCTCGAACCGAGCCGACATTTTTATGACGGCATTACGGTAAGCTGCCATCTTCGGATCTTTGGCATCAAAGTCTCCATTTATTTGAGATATTTCGAGGTTTGAGTCCCCGCGCACTTCCATGCGTTGTATGCCCATGGAGACAGCCATCCGGAGTCCGTGCAATAAGGCCTCATATTCGGCTGCGTTGTTGGAGTCTGTGTATAGTATTTGGAGTATGTACTAAACGACATCTCCAGTAGGGGACGTTAAAACGACGCCCGCTCCTAGCCCTGCCAGCATTTTGGAGCCATAGAAGTACATAACCCAATTGGAATATGTGTCGTACTCTTTAGGGAGTTCGGCCTCTGTCCATTCGGCGAGGAAGTCAGCCAGTACTTGGGATTTGATAGCTCGACGTGGTTTGTATGCAACATCAAATGGAAGGAGCTCAATGGCCCATTTGGCAATCCAGCCCGTGGCATCACGGTTGTTTATTATGTTGTTGAGTGGTACTTCGGAAGCCACCGTAATCGAGCACTCCTGGAAGTAGTGGCGGAGCTTTCGGGATGCCATGAAGACCGCGTATGCTATCTTTTGATAATGGGGGTACCGGGATTTGCATGGTGTGAGGACAGTGGATACGTAGTATACTGGCTTCTGAAGCGGGAATTTGTGTCCATCTTGTTCTCGTTCAATGACGAGCATGGCGCTCACCACTTGATGTGTTGCCGATATGTATAATAACATCGGTTCACTGACGTTTGGCGCGGCCAGGATTGCGTTGCTCGCAAGGAGGGTTTTTATTTCCTCCAGTGCGGCTGTTGCCGCGTCCGTCCACTCGAAGTGATCGGTTCGCCATAGAAGGCGATAGAGTGGCAGTGCCTTTTCTCCCAATCTGGAGATAAAGCGGCTTAGAGCTGTGCTACCTCTTGAGCACTGCGTTGGATTTCCTTGAAGAGGAAAGGGTGATGCAACAGAGTAGAGTAAGTATTTCCCTCAGTTTTTGAGAACCAAGGTATCAATCCAGTAGGAGGCTATGCGCGAGTCCCTTGTACCTACACAAAACAAATAGCTCAACGCAACCAACGCGGTTAGGGGTTGTCAATCCCTTCACGATCACTTACGAGAGTGAGATCTGATAGAGATGATAGATAATATTTTTGGTATTTTTGGTATAAAGATGCAAAGTAAAATAAAAGGAAAAGTAAAAAAGCAAAGCAATAATAAAGTGATGGAAGATTGATATGATGAGAATAGACCCGGGGGCCATAGATTTCACTAGTGGCTTCTCTCAAGAGCATAAGTATTCTACGGTGGGTGAACAAATTACTGTTGAGCAATTGACATAATTGAGCATAGTTATGAGAATATCTAGGCATGATCATGTATATAGGCATCACGTCCGAGACAAGTAGACCGACTCCTGCCTGTATCTACTACTATTACTCCACTCATCGACCGCTATCCAGCATGCATCTAGAGTATTAAGTTCAAGAAAATAGAGTAACGCCTTAAGCAAGATGACATGATGTAGAGGGATAAATTCATGCAATATGATAAAAACCCCATCTTGTTATCCTCGATGGAAACAATACAATACGTGCCTAGATGCCCCTACTGTCACTGGGAAAGGACACCGCAAGATTGAACCCAAAGCTAAGCACTTCTCCCATTACAAGAAAAACCAATCTAGCAGGCCAAACCAAACTGATAATTCGAAGAGACTTGCAAAGATAACCAATCATACATAAAAGAATTCAGAGAAGATTCAAATATTGTTCATAGATAGACTTGATCATAAACCCACAATTCATCGGTCTCAACAAACACACCGCAAAAAAGAAGATTACATCGAATAGATCTCCGAGAGAGAGGGGGAGAACATTGTATTGAGATCCAAAAAGAGAGAAGAATCCATCTAGCTACTAACTATGGACCCGAAGGTCTGAGGTAAACTACTCACACTTCATCGGAAGGGCTATGGTGTTGATGTAGAAGCCCTCCGTGGTGGATTCCCCTTCCGGCGGAGCTCCGGAACAGGCCCCAAGATGGGATCTCGTGGATACAGAAGGTTGCGGCGGAGGAATTAGGTTTTTGGCTCCGTATCTGATCGTTTGGGGGTACGTAGGTATATATAGGAGGAAGGAGTACATCGGTGGAGCAAAGGGGGGCCCACAAGGCAGGGGGGCGCGCCCTCCACCCTCGTGGCCGCTTCCCTTCTTTCTTGACGGAGGGTCCAAGTCTCCTGGCTCATATTTGTTGAGAAAATCACGTTCCCGAAGGTTTCATTCCCTTTGGACTCCGTTTGATATTCCGTTTCTTCGAAACACTGAAATAGGCAAAAAAACAGCAATTCTGGGCTGGGCCTCCGGTTAATAGGTTAGTCCCAAAAGTAATATAAAAGTGGAAAATAAAGCCCAATATGGTCCAAAACAGTAGATAATATAGCATGGAGCAATAAAAAATTATAGATACGTTGGAGACGTATCAGGCATCCCCAAGCTTAATTCCTGCTCGTCCTCGAGTAGGTAAATGATAAAAAAGAGAATTTTGGATGCGGAGTGCTATTTGGCATAATTTCAGTGTAATTCTTCTTAATAGTGGTATGAATATTCAGATCCGAAAGATTCAAGACAAAAGTTCATATTGACATAAAAATAATAATACTTCAAGCATACTAACTAAGCAATTATGTCCTCTCAAAATAACATGGCCAAAGAAAGTTCATCCCTACAAAATCATATAGTTTAGTCATGCTCCATTTTCGTCACACAAGAATGCTCTCATCATGCACAACCCCGATGACAAGCCAAGCAATTGTTTCATACTTTAGTAATCTCAAACTTATAAACTTTCACGCAATACATGAGCGTGAGCAATGGATATAGCACTATGGGTGGAATAGAATATGATGGGGGTTATGTGGAGAAGACAAATAAGGAGAAGATCTCACATCAACGAGGCTAATCAATAGGCTATGGAGATGCCCATCGATTGATGTTAATGCAAGGAGTAGGGATTGCCATGCAGCGGATGCACTAGAGTTATAAATGTATGAAAGCTCAACAAAATAAACTAAGTGGGTGTGCATCCAACTTGCTTGCTCACGAAGACCTAGGGCACTTGAGGAGGCCCATTGTTGTAATATACAAGCCAAGTTCTATAATGAAAAATTCCCACTAGTATATGAAAATGACAAAACAAGAGACTCTCTATCATGAAGATTATGGTGCTACTTTGAAGCACAAGTGTGGAAAAAAAGGATAGTAGCATTGCCCCCTTTTATTTATATTTTTTGGGCCTTCTTATTTTTTTTCTTTGGCCTTTCTCTTTTTTTATTGGGACAATGCTCTATTAAATGATGATCATCACACTTCTATTTATTTACAACTCAATGATTACAACTCGATACTAGAACAAAGTATGACTCTATATCAATGCCTTCGGCGGTATACCGGGATATGCAATGAATCAAGAGTGACATGTATGGAAGAATTATGAACGGTGGCTTTGCTACGAATACTATGTCAACTACATCATGCTAAGCAATATGATAATGACGAATGTGTCATGACAAACGGTATGGTGGAAAGTTGCATGGCAATATATCTCGGAATGGCTATGGAAATGCCATAATAGGTAGGTATGGTGGTTGTTTTGAGGAAGATATAAGGAGGTTTATGTGTCAAAGAGCATATCATATCACGGGGTTTGGATGTACCGGCGAAGTTTACACCAACTCTCAATGTGAGAAAGGGCAATGCACGGTACCGAAGAGGCTAGCAATGATGGAAGGGTGAGAGTGCATATAATCCATGGACTCAACATTAGTCATAAAGAACTCATATACTTATTGCCAAAATCTACAAGCCAACAAAAACCAAAGTACTACGCGCATGCTCCTAGGGGGATAGACTGGTAGGAAAAGACCATCACTCATCCCCGACCGCCACTCATAAGGAGGACAATCAAATAACACCTCATGTTTCAAATTTGTTACATAACGTTTACCATACGTGCATGCTATGGGACTTGCAAACTTCAACACAAGCATTTCTCAAATTCACAACTACTCAACTAGCACGACTTTGATATTATCACCTCCATATCTCAAAACAATTATCAAGCGTCAAACTTTTCTTAGTATTCAACGCACTCAAAAGAAAGTTTTACAAATCTTGAATACCAAGCATATTATTATTTTCAAGCAAATTACCATGCTATTTAAGACTCTCAAAATAATCCAAGTGAAGCATGAGAGATCAATAGTTTCTATAAAAAAAATCCACCACTGAGGGAGTCCCGGACTAGGGGGTGTCCGGATAGCCGGACTATCGTCACGGCCGGACTCCAAGACTATGAAGATACGAGATTGAAGACTTCGTCCCGTGTCCGGATGGGACTTTCCTTGGCGTGGAAGGCAAGCTTGGCGTACGGATATGTAGATCTCCTACCATTGTAACCGACTCGTAAACCCTAACCTATCGGATGTCTATATAAACCGGAGGGTTTTAGTCCGTGGAGATGGACAACAATCGAGACCATAGGCTAGCTTCTAGGTTTAGCCTCCTTGATCTCGTGGTAGATCTACTCTTGTACTACCCATATCATCAATATTAATCAAGCAGGAGTAGGGTATTACCTCCATCGAGAGGGCCCAACCTGGGTAAAAACATCGTGTCCCTTGTCTCCTGTTACCATCCGCCTAGACGCACAGTTGGGACCCCCTACCGAGATTCGCGGTTTTGACACCGACATTGGTGCTTTCGTTGAGAGTTCCTCTGCGTTGCCGCCATCGGTAGGATGCCTCATCTCGCCTTTAAAGACGATACCATCGCCAAAGAAGCCTTGGCCACTAGTCAGACTCTTCGGCTAGGCGGTTTTCTCATGAACGCTAGTTCGGCCGCCGCGCCGACGATGACCTCTCGAGTCATCAAAACCAATCTCCATGTTAGTTCGAAACTTGCCAAACAGTTAGATCCGATCGAGCTCTCCTCCATAAATGAGCTCTTGGATCGCATCGCCACCGTGGGAGTCGCCACAGATTACGACCGGATCGGGCCTAAAACCGATCTGAGAGAGATCAACTCTCCCTAGGCTGCCCATCATGTTGCTGTGATAGAGGAGCAATGCGGCGATTCTTCTTCTATCTTAAGGACTAGCCACGTCCGGATTCCCGATCCCTCCATGCCGGATTCCCGTGGAGGGACAGAAGTCGATCAAGCCCTGAACTTAAAGTCGGTGGCGGGTCGGACTCATTGATAGCACTCAAAATCCAAACTTCCGAAGTTCGAAACTTCGCCCTCGAGTCCTAAATTGACGGGTTCCGGATTTAGTGCCACCAGCCCACCCAAACATTAGCGATCTCTCTTGAATTCGCAAGAGCCCGCTGAAACAAGACATCATTATCGGGCCGATTCCTCCTGGTTATGAACAGGATAAAGGATCGCCGAGAGGAGGATGCAATCCCAATTTTTGCAATAATTGCACGGACAAGGGAATCCTATCGCCATAAGTCGTCATAAATTACACGCTTTGCTGACTTGGTGACCATAGTACATAAGTCTTGTGCGATGGAGAGCGCTGGAAAACCGAAAGTAAATTTTGGGATAATCCGGCCCCGAATACATCCCTAGTCCGGAACAAAAGGGTGCATCCCAGCAGATGATTTTTTGCTTTCCCATCTGCCCCCAGATGATTTTCTGCTTTCCTAGCAGCTTTGACATGCACTTTAGGGCATGCATCCCAGCGAAAGGAACCCTTAACGGAACTATTCTCCCTGGAGGATGTTTCTTACTACCCATGTAATATAACATAACTAGTTGGGCACTTGTCTGATACAGCAACAATGACCCCTACGCCTTGTCTCCATGCATACCACGGTTCTTATATAACCACGAAGGTATTCGGACACACTCCGGACTATTGGGTCCGGAGGTCGAAGCGAAAAGGTCCGCTATGACAAACGATCTACAATCCGGCTAGAAGACATTTTTTCATGTCATATTTTTACATAGTCAACTCGACTCATTGTATTCCTCCTCAATGCCATCTAATAGGCTATCTAATTTACAATCTTGTTGGGAATACTTATGCCAATTCTACTTGGTCAGATACTAACTTACAGGATCTCCATCCCATCCGCCCCACAGTCCGACCTCGCCATGTTGTTTGGGTCACCTTCGTGTACCGCGTCTTTACCATGGCCCAGGCCTCCCTGGCGCCTTGACGGCAGGCCAATATCTTCCACAGCCGGAAGCGCCGCCGTGCTCCTTGAAGCCGCTCTGCCAGCTCCCCAATGCCTTCGGACAGGGAGATAGATGGCCACAAGGCCTGGCCGATGCTTTTCATCACCTGCCGAACTCGTTCATGCAGCTGCCGCAGTTCGGGAAGAAGATCACCCAAAGAATTGGGCATCTCCTCCTCAGGATGACCTGTGAGCAAACCTACATACATGTTTATGTTAGTCGCCTTCCTCGCCGAACTCTTTCAAAGTTCGCTCAAGCACTTACTGAAAATGCCGCGATGAAGCCGCCGATTCTCCTTTACGGAGTAAGATAACTGGGAACGAACGTCCTTTAGTTCCTCACCCAGCTTCGTGTTGGCGTCTTGGAGGTTATTCTTCTCCTGCCGCACCCTCGTAAGCACGCTCTCGCCAGCCTTTAACTGGCGTAAGAGCTGTTGCTTGTCCGGATCTAGTTCGGCGCCATCTGCAATGTTTTTGTCAGATTTACACACCCGCTGCACTTCATAAATTATTTATCTTCTGAAGCGTATATTACCAGAGGGGGTCTCTGTGGCTCCCCCCGTAGCAGCTAGTGCGGCCTCAAGTTGGGCCCTGCACTCTTCCAGCTCCTGGGACAGTCGGGTATTCTTTTACAGAAGATCCTCAAGATAAGAAATGATCCTTAAATCAGTTATTCTAACTATTTTAAGTCTCGGGCTACTCTTGGCATATATAATCACAAATTTCCTTACCCGTATGTCCTTCACATACTGCTCCGTGGCTCTAGCTAGACCATCTTGAGCGGCACGGAGGTGCGCATCTCCCGAATCAAAGGCATTCAAGGCCTATTGGGAGAAACATGCGTCACGAAGAACTGTCCGGCGGTGCCTGTGATTCAAGGCGCTCTCCACCTCGGAGTTGGTGGCGGACAACCTGTCGGCATCCTCTGTCGGAGGAGCATCCGACGCACGTCTCGTGCTCGCCTCAGCCTCCGGACCCGGCTTTGAAGCTTGTCCGGTGAAGGTTCGATCGGCAACCTCTCCGAACTCAGTCCGACGAGCGCTCTTTTTCCTGAAAAGAGCATCAACGTTAGTACGCCTTCCAGGAATCAATCTTGGGAGTATGGTGACATGCCATACCGTTGCGGCGGAGATTCGATCCGGACCGCACTTCTTTTTAGCCTGCGGGGCCGCACTGCCCTTTGTTGGCCAGCCGCCGCGGGCTCGGCTTCCTGCCTCGAAGGTACCCCCTGCGAAGCACCATTGGTATACGGTGAGCAAAAATAAGCATGGATGGGTCGTTATCAGGGTTTTGGGATCTCGGTCTCATTTACCTGTGAGGCTGGAAGTATTCTGGGGTAATCAGCCGTAATGGCAACCAACGCATTGTCGATGCTAAGTTGGTGGAATACCTCGTCGATCAACTCCACCTTTATATCCGGATCCTCTTCGTAGGTCGGATCAAGGGACCGTTCCGGATCCTCGGGTTGTGGGGGCGGGCTGTGTATCTTCTCCACAGTCCGGCGCAGTTCCTGCGTAGAAACCACGAAATGAGATATTTAACCATGGGAACATGGATCGGACAGGTCACAAAGATGTTTGCTTACCCAGCTTCGAGGATTATTCAAGAAAACTCCTTGATGGATTGACACGAGGAAATCCTCCTCCTCCCGCTTATACATGGCGGACAAGATTTTCACCAGTTCGGTGACCGATCCACGCCCTTTGCGCCATGGCGGGTGGCATCGTCTTCCCGTTGAAGTCCCACATGGGTGGCCCTGTATTGGGCGGCTGCACTCCCTCATAATGCAGATTGCCATGACTCTGTCATGGTCAATCCGGCATGAGCCAGTAACCTTATTCGGCTCATCAAATAACGTACATCCCGGTCATCTTCGGGCTTCGAGGGCGCCAGCTTAGGCCTTCTTCAGAGGAGCATTGCTGAACTCCGGAAGGCCGATCCGAACAGATCCGCAGCGGGGACGCCCTCCATGTAAAACCATTCAAGGCCAGTCTTGAGCGCTTTCTTTGGGGTTCGGATAGGTATCCGTCCCAGCGATGCGCCATAGCTCGGCTCCGCCCACTTGATATATTGACCCCTCATGAGAATGGGGTACTAGGCAGAATATTCTCTTCCACAGCCCAAATGAGCCTCGACGCCCAAGAATAGTTCGCAAAGGGCCACGAAGCCCGCGATGTGCAAGATGGAGGCAGGAGTAAGGTGGTGCAATTGAGGCCGAGAACTCCAAGAGCCCCGGAGAAACGGATGGATTGGAAATCCGAGTCCTCTTACTAGATAAGAGATGAAGCATACCCGCTCTCCTTTAGAAGGATCGGGGACGCTCTCCGCTTGCTTTCCGCCCTTGTAGGTGGCAAGTCCGGCTCGAACCGGAACCATGAAGGCCGGGGGAAGAAATCCCTTGGCTTGGAGTATAACTAGCTCGCTATGCGGGACTGAGCATCTCTCCCAATTTCCTGGCTGAGGGCTCGGAGCGCGAGAAGAGGAGCCACGTCGACTGTCCATGATGGAATGGGCTTTGGTCAGAGGCGCTCCGATGAAAGCTCGCAAAGGGGGGATGGTATGACTCAGATCTAGATCCTTGCCCCTTTTATAGGCGGCTCATTTGTGCGGCTAGGGGGGTAATTGTAAAAATACCCTGGCTTTTCGCATTCATTCAAACACGTGGAAGATGGCCATTATTGGGCGTAGAAGTCGAGGAGCGCAGCATTTATCAGAAGCCGGACACTATTCGACAAGTATATGGAATGCGGAGAAGAACCCGCCGCAATGCGAAGACAATCAACGCACGGACTCATCGTCATTGAAGCCTGGTTCGGGGCTACTTGAGGAGTCCGGACTAGGGGTGTCCGGATAGCGGACTATCGTCCACGACCGGACTCCAAGACTATGAAGATACGAGATTGAAGACTTCGTCCCGTGTCTGGATGGGACTTTCCTTGGCGTGGAAGGCAAGCTTGGCGAAACGGATATGTAGATCTCCTACCATTGTAACCGACTCTGTGTAACCCTAACCTATCCGGTGTCTATATAAACCGGAGGGTTTTAGTCCGTAGGACGGACAACAATCAGACCATAGGCTAGCTTCTAGGGTTTAGCCTCCTTGATCTCGTGGTAGATCTACTCTTGTACTACCCATATCATCAATATTAATCAAGCAGGAGTAGGGTATTACCTCCATCGAGAGGGCCCGAACCTGGGTAAAAACATCGTGTCCCTTGTCTCATGTTACCATCCGCCTAGACGCACAGTTCGGGACCCCCTACCCGAGATCCGCCGGTTTTGACACCGACAACCACCGTGCTCTAAAAGATATAAGTGAAGCACTAGAGCTAAACTATAAAGCTCAAAAGATATAAGTGAAGCACATAGAGTGTTCTATCAAATTCCAATTCATGTATGGCTCTCTCAAAAGGTGTGTAAAGCAAGGATGATTGTGGTAAACTAAAAAGCAAACACTCAAATCATACAAGACGCTCCAAGCAAAACACATATCATGTGGTGAATAAAAATATAGCTCCAAGTAAAGTTACCGATGGAAGTAGACGAAAGAGGGGATGCCTTCCGGGGGCATCCCCAAGCTTTGACTTTTGGTGTCCTTGGATTATATTGGGGGTGCCATGGGCATCCCCAAGCTTAGGCTCTTGCCACTCCTTGTTCCATAATCCATCAAAATATTTCACCCAAAACTTGAAAACTTCACAACACAAAACTCAACAGAAATCTCGTGAGCTCCGTTAGCGAAAGAAAACAAAAGGACCACTTCAAGGTACTGTAATGAACTCATTCTTTATTTATATTGGTGTTAAACCTGCTGTATTCCAACTTCTCTATGGTTTATAAACTATTTTACTAGCCATAGATTCATCAAAATAAGCAAACAACACACGAAAAACAGAATCTGTCAAAAACATAACAGTCTGTAGTAATCTGTAACTAACGCAAACTTCTGGAACTCCAAACAATCAGCCAAAATAGGACGGCCTAGGCAATTTGTTTATTGATCAGAAGCAATTAGAATCACTATTTTATCACGTTCTGGTGATTTTTAATAATTGTTTTCGTGAATCAAAGTTTCTGGAAATTACAGCAAGGTCAAATAACTATCATCCAAGAAGATCCTATAGGTTTAACTTGGCACAAACACTAATTAAAACATAAAACCACATCTAAACAGAAGGTAGATGGATTATTTATTCCTAAACAGAAGCAAAATAAAAAAATAAAAATAAAATTGGGTTGCCTCCCAACAAGCGCTATCGTTTAACGCCCCTAGCTAGGCATACAAGCAAGGATAGATCTAGGTATTGCCATCTTTGGTAGGCAATCCATAAGTGGCTCTAATTATAGATTCATATGGTAATTTTATTTTCTTCCTAGGGAAGTGTTCCATGCCCTTCTTTAATGGAAATTGGAATCTAATATTCCCTTCCTTCATATCAATAATTGCACCAATCGTTCTAAGGAAAGGTCTACCTAGAATAACAGGGCAAGAAGGATTGCGATCTATATCAAGAACGATAAAATCTACGGGCACATAATTCCTATTTGTAACAATAAGAACATCATTAATTCTTCCCATATGTTTCTTAATAGTGTAATCCGCAAGATGCAACTTTAGAGAGCAATCATCAAAATCGCGGAAATCTAGCAAATCACACAAAGTTTTGGGAATAGTGGAAACACTAGCACCCAAATCACATAAAGCATAAAATTCATGATCCTTAATCTTAATTTTAATAGGTGGTTCCCACTCATCATAAAGTTTTCTAGGGATAGAAACTTCCAACTCAAGTTTTTCTTCATAAGATTGCATCAAGGCATCAACGATATGTTTAGTAAACGCTTTATTTTGACTATAAGCATGAGGAGAATTTAGCATGGATTGCAACAAAGAAATACAATCAATTAAAGAGCAACTTTCATAATTAAATTCCTTGAAATCCAAAATAGTGGGTTTAGCAACATCTAGGGTTTTATTATTTTCAATCCCACTTTTATCAATTTCATCATCAAGATCTAAAAACTCCGTTCTTGGAACGCCTTCTAGGTAAAGGTGGATCATATTCAGTCTCATCAAGATTCATATTGCAAAACAAAGATTTAATAGGGGACACATCAATAACTTTTAGATCTTCATCTTTATTTTCATAGGAATTGGAAGAACACGCTTTAATAAAGGCATCTTTCGTAGCACGTATCCTAGCGGTTATTTCCTTGCACTCATCAATGGAAATTCTCATGGCTTTGAGAGACTAATTGATATCATGCTTAGGAGGAGTAGATCTAAGCTTTAAAGAATCAACATCAAGAGAAATTCTATCAACGTTCCTAGCCAATTCATCAACTTTAAGTAATTTCTCTTCAAGCAAAGCATTGAAATTCTTTTGTGAATTCATAAACTCTTTAACACTATTCTCAAATTCAGAGGGCATCTTATTAAAATTTCCATAAGAGTTGTTGTAGGAATTTCCATATTTATTAGAAGGATTACTAGGATAAGGCCTAGGATTAAAATTCCCTCTATACGTGTTGTTACCAAAATTATTCCTACCAACAAAATTCACATCCATAGATTCATTATTATTCTCAATCAAAGTAGGCAAAGGCATATCATTAGGATCAGAAGAAACACTCTTAGTAGCAAATAATTTCATAAGTTCATCCATCTTTCCACTCAAAACATTGATTTCTTCTATCGCATGCACCTTTTTATTAGTAGATCTTTCAGTGTGCCATTGAGAATAATTAACCATAATATTACCTAGGAGTTTAGTAGCATCTCCTAAAGTGATTTCCATAAAAGTGCCTCCCGCGGCCAATCTAAAAGATTTCTAGAAGCAAAATTCAATCCGGCATAATTTTTTTGTATAATCATCCACAAATTCAAACCATGAGTAGGGCAATTACGTATCATTAATTTCATTCTCTCCCAAGCTTGTGCAACATGTTCATGATCAAGTTGCTTAAAATTCATAATATCGTTTCTAAGAGAGATGATCTTAGCGGGAGGAAAATACTTAGAGATAAAAGCATCTTTGCACTTGTTCCAAGAATCAATACTATTTTTAGGCAAAGACGAAAACCAAGCTTTAGCACGATATCTAAGCGAAAAAGGAAATAGCTTCAATTTAACAATATCATTATAGACATCTTCCTTCTTTTGCATACCACATAAATCAACGAAGCTATTTAGATGAGTAGCGGCATCTTCACTAGGAAGGCCGGCAAATTTATCTTTCATAACAAGATTCAACAAAGCAGTATTGATTTCACAAGATTTGGTATTGGTAAGAGGAGCAATCGTAGTGCTAAGGAAATCATTATTGTTGGTATTGGTAAAGTCACACAATTTGGTATTATCTTGAGCCATCGTGACAAGCAAGCAATCCAACACACGAGCAAACAAAAGGCAAGCGAGAAAAAGACAAACGGAAAAGAAAGGGAGAATAAAACGGCAAGGGTGAAGTGAGGGAGAGGAAAATGAGAGGCAAATGGCAAATAATGTAATGCGAGAGATAAGGGATTGTGATGGGTACTTGGTATGTTGACTTTTATAGACTCCCGACAGCGGCGCCAAAATCTTCTGCTACCTCTTGAGCACTGCGTTGGATTTCCTTGAGGAGGAAAGGGTGATGCAGCGAGTAGAGTAAGTATTTCCCTCAGTTTTGAGAACCAAGGTATCAATCCAAGAGGAGGCTACATACGAGTCCCTCGTACCTACACAAAACAAATAGCTCAACGCAACCAACGCGAGTAGGGGTTGTCAATCCCTTCACGGTCACTTACGAGTGAGATCGATAGAGATGATAGATAATATTTTGGTATTTTTGGTATAAAGATGCAAAGTAAAATAAAAGGCAAAGTAAAAAAGCAAAGCAATAATAAAGTGATGGAAGATTGATATGATGAGAATAGACCCGGGGGCCATAGATTTCACTAGTGGCTTCTCTCAAGAGCATAAGTATTCTACGGTGGGTGAACAAATTATTGTTGAGCAATTGAGAGAATTGAGCATAGTTATGAGAATATCTAGGCATGATCATGTATATAGGCATCACGTCCGAGACAAGTAGACCGACTCTGCCTGCATCTACTACTATTACTCCACTCATCGACCGCTATCCAAATGCATCTAGAGTATTAAGTTCAAGAAAATACAAGCACGCCTTAAGCAAGATGACATGAGTAGAGGGATAAATTCATGCAATATGATAAAAACCCCATCTTGTTATCCTCGATGGCAACAATACAATACGTGCCTTGCTGCCCCTACTATCACTGGGAAAGGACACCGCAAGATTGAACCCAAAGCTAAGCACTTCTCCCATTGCAAGAAAAACCAATCTAGTAGGCCAAACCAAATTGATAATTCGAAGAGACTTGCAAAGATAACCAATCATACATAAAAGAATTCAGAGAAGATTCAAATATTGTTCATAGATAGACTTGATCATAAACCCACAATTCATCGGTCTCAACAAACACACCGCAAAAAGAAGATTACATCGAATAGATCTCCACGAGAGAGGGGGAGAACATTGTATTGAGATCCAAAAAGAGAGAAGAAGCCATCTAGCTACTAACTATGGACCTGAAGGTCTGAGGTAAACTACTCACACTTCATCAGAAGGGCTATGGTGTTGATGTAGAAGCCATCCGTGGTGGATTCCCCTTCCAGCGGAGCTCCGGAACAGGCCCCAAGATGGGATCTCGTGGATACGGAAGGTTGCGGCGGTGGAATTAGGTTTTTGGCTCCGTATCTGATCGTTTGGGGGTACGTAGGTATATATAGGAGGAAGGAGTACGTCGGTGGAGCAAAGGGGGCCCACGAGGCAGGGGGCGCGCCCTCCACCCTCATGGCCGCCTCCCTTCTTTCTTGATGGAGGGTCCAAGTCTCCTGGATCATATTTGTTGAGAAAATCACGTTCCCGAAGGTTTCATTCCGTTTGGACTCCATTTGATATTCCGTTTCTTCGAAACACTGAAATAGGCTAAAAACAGCAATTCTGGGCTGGGCCTTCGGTTAATAGGTTAGTCCCAAAAGTAATATAAAAGTGGAAAATAAAGCCCAATATGGTCCAAAACAGTAGATAATATAGCATGGATCAATCAAAAATTATAGATACGTTGGAGACGTATCAAGCTGCCATGCAACCCGCGAGTTTTTGGACTTGTTTAAGGTCTGTTGGCGTAGCCAATTCTAACAGAGCTCGGATTTAGCTGGATTTGCTTCAATTCCTCTGTTGGAATCGATGAAGCCCAGCAGTTTTCCAGAGCGGACGCCGAAAATGCACTTTTCCGGATTGAGCTTAATGTCATATGCGCGGAGGTTGTCGAATGTGAGACGTAAATCGTCTATTAGTGTCTTGACGTGCCTGGTTTTGACGACGACATCGTCGACATAAGCTTCAGCTGTCTTGCCGATCTGTTTCTCCAGGCATGTTTGAATCATGCATTGGTATGTGGCGTCGACGTTCTTAAGCCCGAAGGGCATGGTGTTGAAGCAGAATAGCCCATATGGGGTAATGAATGCTGTTGTAGCTTGATCGGACTCCTTCATTTTGATTTGATGGTATCTGAAATATGCATCAAGGAAAAACAGTGAGTCGTGTCCTGCAGTAGCATCGATGATTTGATCGATGCGGGGGAGAGGGAAGGGGTCTTTAGGGCAAGCCTTGTTGAGGTCTTTGAAATCGACGCACAAGCGCCAGGATTTGTCCTTCTTTGGTACCATCACCAAGTTTGCCAGCTAGTACGGATGTTTTATTTCTCTAATGAATTCGGCCTCAATTAGCTTGGCTAACTCCTACCCTATGGCTTTCCGTTTGGGTTCGGAAAAGCGCCGCAGTGCTTGTTTGATTGGTTTATATTCCTTTAATATATTGAGACTATGCTCGGCCAGTTTACGTGGGATTCCAGGCATATCAGAAGGGTGCCAGGCGAATATATCCTAGTTTTCGGGAAGGAAATCCCGTAGCGCGGCGTCGACCGTTGGGTCTAGTTGTGCTCCAATATATGTTGTCTTCTTCGGGTCTGTTGGGTGGACCTGGAATTTGACTATTTCTTCTGCCGGCTTGAAGGAGGTGGATTTGGGTCGTTTGTCTAAGATCACATCGTCCTTATCCACCGTAGAGCGCAGTGCGGTTAATTTTTCGGCCGCGAGGGCTTCAGATAATGCCTCAAGGGCTAGGGATGCGGTTTTGTTTTCGGCACGAAGTGCTATGTCCGGATCGCTAACAAGAGTGATTATGCCGTTTGGTCCGGGCATTTTGAGATTCATATACCCGTAATGAGGTATAGCTTGGAAGCGTGTAAAAGCATCCCGCCCCAACAGGGCGTGGTATCCGCTGCTGAAAGGAGCCACTTGGAAAGTGATCTCTTCAAACCGATAATTCTCCGGCGTGCCGAATACCACGTCAAGTGTGATTTTTTCCCGCACACCGCGGCTCCCGACTAGGAATGATTCCTCGGAAGGTCATGCTGCTTTGCTTGATGCGGCTCCTGTCTATTTCCATTTTGTGGAGTGTATCCTCATAGATGAGGCTTAGTCCGCTGCCGCCGTCCATGAGGACCTTGTTGAGTCTAAAGCTGTCCATGATGGGACTGAGGACTAATGCGGCTGGCGCTCTGTCTTGTATTTCGGTTCGTCACCGGCGTTAAAGGTTATAACCGTGTCGTTCCAAGGGTTTATCACGGTGATTTGGCAGACTTCGGCGAGGTCGCGGAGTGCCCTTTTGCGTTTAGTGTTTGAAGCGAATGTCTCGAAGACCGTCAATACTCTGAGGTTGTCGTCTTCTGGAGGGTGTTGCTCCGAGGCGTTTTTGTTAAGGATGTCCTCGCTGCTCTTGGCTACCTACCAGAGTATCCAACATGCTCTAAGGTTGTGGTTTGGTATGGTGTATGGTGTTGTGTGTATTTTGCATGGGCCATCGCGCCATCCCTCCAGAACGATTCCATGCCGTGTAATGGGTTTATGTTTCTTGGCTATTAGACTGGGCGTGTCACGAGGATGTGCCCTTTTCGCCTGGACTAGCGGTTGAGTTGGGACCGATGGCTCCCAACGAGCTGCCTAATCTTTCCAGGCGCTTTCCATTGCGCTGTACTTCTGTACGATAGTTTCCAAGTCAGCAAAGTGTAGTATACGACGGCGATTAATGGTGTTGAGGATTCCTTCGTTCACGCAATTGTTGCAGAACGCAAATATCGCGTCCTCGTCGCGGCAATCTTTAACCTTGTCCTTGACCAGGAGGAACCTGGCCCAGAAGAAGTGGACCATTTCCTGAGACTGTTGTTGTATGCTCATGAGAGCGCTTATCTCTGGGTGGGTGGGTGGAATTGGATTCGGACCTTGACCCGGTCGATGATCCGGAGTCTGAAGGTTTCCCAGACTCAAGAGTCCGGGCTTCGGAGTATCTTCTGGTTGCCTGTGCCCGCCGTCTGATTCTATGTTCGGAAGGCCGGTCACCTCCTTCTGCTGGCGGGTGTCCGGCTCTGCAGGGTTGGCGACCCGGACATAGTCCGTCTTCAGTATAGGGGAAGAGTCACCGTCTTGCTCCTCGACTACTGCTATCTGGTGGGTGACCGGTGGAGATTTGATTTCTCTTTGGTCGGGTTTAAGCCCGATCCGATCGTAATTTATGGCGATTCCCAGGGCGGTGATGCGATCAAGGAGCTCGTTTAAAGACGAAAACTCCGCCGGATCCATCTGCTTGGAGTGTTTGGGGTCGATACGAAGGGGATTTTTGATGGCCCGAGAGGTCATCATCGGCTTAGCGGCCGAACGGACGGTCATGGTAAAGCCGCCCAGCCAGAGGGTTTGGCCTAGGGCCAGTTCTCCTCCGGCGGTGATATTTTCTTTAAGGACGAGGCGAGTCATCGATCCTGTCGTCGAAGGCACAGTGGAACTCTCAATTAAAGCACCAATGTCGGTGTCAAAACCGGCGGATCTCGGGTAGAGGGTCCCGTACTATGCGTCTAAGGTCGATGGTAACAGGAGACAGGGGACACGATGTTTACCTAGGTTCGGGCCCTCTCTATGGAGGTAATACCCTACTTCCTCGCTTGATTGATCTTGATGAATATGAGTATTACAAGAGTTGATCTACCACGAGATCGTAATGGCCAAACCCTAAAAGTATAGCCTGTATGACTAAGGTAATGAATATCCCCCTTTCCGGACTAAGTCCTCGGTTTATATAGACACCAAGAGGATCTAGGGTTACACAAGGTCGGTTACAAAGAAAGGAATCTACATATCCGGTCGCCAAGCTTGCCTTCCACGCCAAGGAGAGTCCCATCTGGACACGGGTGCAGTGGTCGGTCTTCATGTCTCCACAGCCCACCAGTACGACCCATGGCTAACAGGCCGGACGTCCGAGGACCCCTTAGTTCAGGACTCCCTCACCCCCTCCATCATAATCCACCTCGGTCATATCTTTGCAGTGCTTAGGCGAAGCCCTGCGCCGGTAGCTTCATCATCACCGTCATCACGCCGTCATGCTGACGAAGCTCTCCCTCGACACTCTGCTGGATCGTGAGTTCGTGGGACGTCACCGAGCCGAACGTGTGCAGATCGCGGAGGTGTCGTACTTTCAGTACTAGGATCGGTCGATCGTGAAGACGTACGACTACATCAACCGCGTTGTCATAACGCTTCCGCTTACGTTTTGCGAGGGTACGTGGACAACACTCTCCCCTCTCATTGCTATGCATCACCATGATCTTGCGTGTGCGTAGGATTTTTTTTGAAATTACTACATTCCCCAACAGTGGCATCCGAGCCAGGTTTATGCGTAGATGTTATATGCACGAGTAGAACACAAGTGAGTTGTGGGCGATAATAGTCATACTGCTTACCAACATGTCATACTTTGTTTCCACTGTATTGTTGGATGAAGCGGCCTGGACCGACATTATGCGTACGCTTACGCGAGACTGGTTCTACCGACGTGCTTCGCACACAGGTGGCTGGCGGGTGTCAGTTTCTCCAACTTTAGTTGAATTCAGTGTGGCTACGCCCGGTCCTTGTTGAAGGTTAAAACAACACATACTTGATGAAAAATCGTTGTGGTTTTGATGCGTAGGTAAGAACGGTTCTTGCTCAGCCCGTAGCAGCCACGTAAAACTTGCAACAACAAAGTAGAGGACGTCTAACTTGTTTTTGCAGGGCATGTTGTGATGTGATATGGTCAAGACCTGATGCTAAATTTTATTGTATGAGATGATCATGTTTTTTAATGGAGTTATCGGCAACTAGCAGGAGCCATATGGTTGTCGCTTTATTGTATGAAATGCAATCGCCATGTAATTGCTTTACTTTATCACTAAGCGGTAGCGATAGTTGTAGAAGCAATAGTTGGCGAGACGACAAAGATGCTACGATAGAGATCAAGGTGTCGCACCGGTGACGATGGTGATCATGATGGTGCTTTGGAGATGGAGATCAAAGGCACAAGATGATGATGGCCATATCATATCACTTATATTGATTGCATGTGATGTTTATCCTTTATGCATCTGATTTTGCTTAGTTCGACGGTAGCATTATAAGATGATCTCTCACTAAATTTCAAGGTATAAGTGTTCTTCCTGAGTATGCACCGTTGCAACAGTTCTTCGTGCCGAGACACCACATGATGATCGGGTGTGATAAGCTCTACGTTCACATACAACAGGTGCAAGCCAGTTTTGCACACGCAGAATACTCGGGTTAAACTTGACGAGCCTAGCATATCCAGGTATGGCCTCGGAACACTGAGACCGAAAGGTCGAGCATGAATCATATAGTAGATATGATCAACATAGTGATGTTCACCATTGAAAACTACTACATCTCACGTGATGATCGGACATGGTTTAGTTGATATGGATCACGTGATCACTTAGATGATTAGAGGGATGTCTATCTAAGTGGGAGTTCTTTTGTAATATGATTAATTGAACTTTAATTTATCATGAACTTAGTCCTGATAGTATTTGCATAACTATGTTGTAGATCTATAGCTCGCGATGTAGCTCCCCGTTTATTTTTGATATGTTCCTAGAGAAACACTATGTTGAAAGATGATAGTAGCAATGATGCGGACTAGGTCCGTGATCTGAGCATTATCCTCATTGTTGCACAGAAGAATTATGTCCTTGATGCACCGCTAGGTGACAGAGCTATTGCAGAAGCAGATGCAGACGTTATGAATGTTTGACAAGCTCGGTATGATGACTACTTGATAGTTTAGTGCACCATGCTTTACGGCTTAGAACCAGGACTTCCAAAATGTTTTGAACGCCATGGAGCATATAAGATGTTCCAAGAGTTGAAATTGGTATTTCATACTCATGCCCGTGTCGAGAGGTATGAGACCTCTGACAGTACTTTGCCTACAAAATGGAGGAGAATGGCTCAACTAGTGAGCATGTGCTCAGATTGTCAGGGTACTACAATTGCTTGAATCAAGTGGGAGTTAATCTTCCAGGTAATATAGTAATTGACAAAGTTCTCTAGTCACTATCACCAAGTTACTAGAACTTCGTGATGAACTATAATATGCAAGGGATAACGAAAACAATTCCCCAGCTCTTCGCGATGCTAAAATCGGCGAAGGTAGAAATCAAGAAAAGCATCAAGTGTTGATGGTTAACAAGACCACTAGTTTCAAGAAAAGGGCAAAGGGATAGAAAGGGAACTTCAAGAAGAATGAAAAACAAGTTGTCACTCCTGTGAAGAAGCCCAAAGCTAGACCCAAGCCTGAAACTGAGTGCTTCTACTGCAAAGGAAATAGTCACTAGAAGTGGAACTGACCTAGATACTTGGCGGATAAGAAGGATGGCATAGTGAACAAAGGTATATTGGATATACATGTTATTGATGTGTACGTTACTAGTGTTTATTGCAACCCCTTGCTAAGAGTAGTAACTCGAAACGGGAGTTGCAAAATAAACGGAGACTAGTTAAGGGCGAGGTTATGATGTGTGTTGGAAGTGATTCCAAGGTTGATAAGATCACCATCGCACACTCCCTTTACCTTCGGGATTAGTGTTGAACCTAAAATAAATGTTATTTGGTGTTCGCGTTGAGCATGAATATGATTGGATCATGTTTATTGCAATATGGTTATTCATTTAAGTCAAAGAATAATTGTTGTTCTATTTAAATGAATAAAACCTTCTATGGTCATACACTCAATATAAATGGTTTATTGAATCTCGATCAGAGCGATACACATATTCATAATATTGAAGCCAAAAGATTCAAAGTTAATAATGATAGTGCAACTTATTTGTGGCACTGCCGTTTAGGTCTTATTGGTGTAAAGCGCACGAAGAAACTCCATGCTAATGGGCTTTTGGAATCACTTGATGCTTGCGAACCATGCCTCATGGGCAAGATGACTAAGACTCCGTTCTCCGGAACAATGGAGCGAGCAACTAACTTATTGGAAATAATACATACTGATGTATGCGGTCCGATGAGTGTTGAGACTCGGGGCGGGTATCGTTATTTTCTGACCTTCACATATGATTTGAGCAGATATGGGTATATCTACTTGATGAAACATAAGTCTGAAACATTTGAAAAGTTCAAAGAATTTCAGAGCGACGTGGAAAATCATCGTAACTAGAAAATAAAGTTTCTACAATCTGACCATGGAGACGAATATTTGAGTTACGAGTTTGGTCTTCAATTAAAACAATGAGGAATAGTTTCACAAATTCATGCCACCTGGAACACCACAGCGTAATGGTGTGTCCGAATGTCATAACCGTACTTTATTAGATATGGTGCGATCTATGATGTCTCTTACCGATTTACCACTATTGTTTGGGGGTTATGCATTAGAGACAGCTGCATTCACGTTAAAAAGGGCACCATCTAAATCCATTGAGACGACACCATATGAACTGTGGTTTAGCAAGAAACCTAAGCTGTCGTTTCTTAAGGTTTGGGGTTGCGGTGCTTATGTGAAAAAGTTTCATCCTGATAAGCTCAAACCCAAATCGGAGAAGTGCGTCTTCATAGGATACCCAAAAGTAACTGTTGGGTACACCTTCTATCACAGATCTGAAGGCAAGATATTCGTTGCTAAGAATGGATCCTTTCTAGAGAAGGAGTTTCTCTCGAAAGAAGTGAGTGGGAGGAAAGTAGAACTTGATAAGGTAATTGTACCTTCTCCCGAATTGGAAAGTAGTTCATCACAGAAATCAGTTCCAGTGATGACTACACCGATTAGTGAGGAAGTTAATGATGATGATCATGAAACTTCAGATCAAGTTACTACCGAACCTCGTAGGTCAATCAGAGTACGGGCCGCACCAGAGTGGTATGGTAATCCTGTTCTGGAGGTCATGTTACTTGACCATGACGAACCTACGAACTATGAGGAAGCGATGATGAGCCTAGATTCCGTGAAATGGCTTGAGGCCATGAGATCTAAGATGGGATCCATGTATGAGAACAAAGTGTGGACTTTGGTTGACTTGCCCGATGATCGGCAAGCCATAGAAAATAAATGGATCTTCAAGAGGAAGACAGACGCTGATAGTAGTGTTACTATCTACAAAGCTAGACTTGTCGAAAAAGGTTTTTGACAAAGTTCAAGGTGTTGACTACAATGAGATTTTCTCACTCGTAGCAATGCTTAAGTCTGTCCGAATCATGTTAGCAATTGCCAAATTTTATGAAATCTGGCAAATGGATGTCAAAACTACATTCCTTGATGGATTTATTAAAGAAGAGTTGTATATGATGCAACCAGAAGGTTTTGTCGATCCTAAAAGTGCTAACAAAATGTGCAAGCTCCAGTGATCCATCTATGGATTGGTGCAAGCATCTCGGAGTTGGAATATATGCTTTGATGAGTTGATCAAAGCATATAGTTTTATACAGACTTGCGATAAAGCCTGTATTTACAAGAAAGTGAGTGGGAGCACTACAACCTTTCTGATAAGTATATGTGAATGACATACTGTTGATCAAAAATGATGTGGAATTTTCTGGAAAGCATAAAGGAGTGTTTGAAAGGAGTTTTTCAATGAAAGACCTCGATGAAGCTGCTTACATATTTAGCATCAAGATCTGTAGAGATACATCAAGACGCTTGATAAGTCTTTTCAATGAGTACATACCTTGACAAATTTTTGAAGTAGTTCAAAATGGAACAGTCAAAGGAGTTCTTGCCTGTGTTGTAAGGTGTGAAGTTGAGTAAGACTCAAAGCCCGACCACGACAGAAGATGGGAAGAGAATGAAAGTCATTCCCTATGCCTCAGTGATAAGTCTCCAACGTATCTATAATTTATGAAGTATTCATGCTATTATATTATCTGTTTTGGACGTTAATGGGCTTTACTAAGCACTTTTATATGATTTTTGGGACTAACCTATTAACCCAGAGCCTAGTGCCAGTTCCTGTTTTTTCCATTGCTTCAGTGTTTTGAAGAAAAGGAATATCAAACGGAGTCCAAACGGATTGAAACCTTCGGGAGAGTTATTTTTGGATAGAAAGCAATCCAGGAGACTTGGAGTGCACGTTAGGGGATCAACGAGGAGAGCACGAGGCAGGGGGCGTGCCCACCCCCTGGGCGCGCCCTCCACCCTTGTGGGCCCCTCGTGGCCCTCCTGACCGACCTCTTTCGCCTATATATATATATATATATATATATATATATATATATATATATCCATATACCCTAAAACCATCGGGGAACAGAATAGATCGGGAGTTCCGCCACCGCAAGCCTCTGTAGCCACCAAAACCAATCAGACCCTATTCCAGACTCACCTGGGGGGGGATCCATCACCGGTGGCCATCTTCATCATCCCGGCGTTCTCCATGACGAGGAGGGAGTAGTTCACCCTCGGGGCTGAGGGTATGTACCAGTAGCTATGTGTTTGATCTCTCTCTCTCTCTCTCTCTCGTGTTCTTGTTTGGCACGATCTTGATGTATCGTGAGCTTTGCTACTATAGTTGGATCTTATGATGTTTCTCCCCCTCTACTCTCTTGTAATGGATTGAGTTTTCCCTTTGAAGTTATCTTATCAGATAGAGTCTTTAAGTATTTGAGAACACTTGATGTATGTCTTGCGTGGGATACCCGTGGTGACAATGGGGTATTCTATTGATCCACTTGATGTATGTTTTCGTGATCAACTTGCGGGTTCCGCTCATGAACCAATGCATAGGGGTCGGCACACATTTTCGTCTTGACTCTCCGGTAGAAACTTTGGGGCACTCTTTGAAGTACTTTGTGTTGGTTTGGATAGATGAATCTGAGATTGTGTGATGCATATCGTATAAACATACCCACAGATACTTGAGGTGACATTGGAGTATCTAGGTGACATTAGGGTTTTGGTTGATTTGTGTCTGAAGGTGTTATTCTAGTACGAACTCTATGATAGATCGATCCGAAAGAATAACTTTGAGGTGGTTCCGTACCCTACCATAATCTCTTCATTTGTTCTCCTCTATTAGTGACTTTGGAGTGACTCTTTGTTGCATGTTGAGGGATAGTTATATGATCCAATTATGTTATTATTGTTGAGAGAACTTGCACTAGTGAAAGTATGAACCCTAGGCCTTGTTTCCTAGCACTGCAATACCGTTTGTGCTCAATTTTATCATTAGTTACCTTGCTGTTTTTATATTTTCAGATTACAAAAACCTATATCTACCATCCATATTGCGCTTGTATCACCATCTCTTCGCCGAACTAGTGCACCTATACAATTTACCATTGTATTGGGTGTGTTGGGGACACAAGAGACTCTTTGTTATTTGGTTGCAGGGTTGTTTGAAAGAGACCATCTTCATCCTACGCCTCCCACGGATTGATAAACCTTAGGTCATCCACTTGAGGGAAATTTGCTACTGTCCTACAAACCTCTGCACTTGGAGGCCCAACAATGTCTACAAGAAGAAGGTTGTGTAGTAGACATCACTCAGCCATAGGTTCTATAAAAGCATGCCATGCTGTGTACCAGACCTATTGTATACCCTGCACTATGTTTGGCAAGGGAGTACAATAGTGATCTAGGAGTAGATCACTGGACATCGGTCAAATTTATCCTTAGTGGAATAAGGATATGTTTCTCGGTTATGGAGGTGACAAAAGGTTCGTCGTAAAGGGTTACGTCGATGCAAGTTTTGACACTGATCTAGATGACTCTAAGTCTCAACCTGGATACATATTGAAAGTGGGTGCAATTAGCTAGAGTAGCTCCATGCAGAGCATAGTTGACATAGAAATTTGCAAAATACATACGAATCTGAATATAGCAGACCCGTTGACTAAACTTCTCTCACAAGCAAAACATGATCACATCTTAGTACTCTTTGGGTGTTAATCACATGGCGATGTGAACTAAGATTACTGACTCTAGTAAACCCTTTGAGTGTTGGTCACATGGCGATGTGAGCTATGGGTGTTAATCACATGGTGATGTGAACAATTGGTGTTAAATCACATGGCGATGTGAACTAGATTATTGACTCTAGTGCAAGTGGGAGACTGAAGGAAATATGCCCTAGAGGCAATAAAAGTTTTTATTTATATTTCCTTATATCATGATAAATGTTTATTATTCATGCTAGAATTGTATTAACCGGAAACTTAGTACATGTGTGAATACATAGACAAACAGAGTGTCACTAGTATGCCTCTACTTGACTAGCTCGTTGAATCAAAGATGGTTAAGTTTCCTAGCCATAGACATGAGTTGTCATTTGATTAATGGGATCACATCATTAGAGAATGATGTGATTGACTTGACCCATTCCGTTAGCTTAGCACTTGATCGTTTAGTATGTTGCTATTGCTTTCTTCATGACTTATACATGTTCCTATGACTATGAGATTATTCAACTCCCGAATATCGGAGGAACACTTTGTGTGCTACCAAACATCACAACGTAACTGGGTGATTATAAAGGTGCTCTACAGGTGTCTCCGATGGTACTTGTTGAGTTGGCATAGATCGAGATTAGGATTTGTCACTCCAATTGTCGGAGAGGTATCTCTGGGCCCTCTCGATAATGCACATCACTACAAGCCTTGCAAGCAATGTGACTAATGAGTTAGTTGCGGGATGATGCATTATGAAATGAGTAAAGAGACTTGCCGGTAACGAGATTGAACTAGGTATTGAGATACCGACGATCGAATCTCAGGCAAGTAACATACCGATGACAAAGGGAACAACGTATGTTGTTATGCGGTTTGACCGATGAAGATCTTCGTAGAATATGTGGGAACCAATATGAGCATCCAGGTTCCGCTGTTGGTTATTGACAGGAGACGTGTCTCGGTCATGTCTACATAGTTCTCGAACCCGTAGGGTCCGCACGCTTAACGTTCGGTGACGATCTGTATTATGAGTTTATGTGTTTTGATGTACCGAAGGTAGTTCAGAGTCCCGGATATGATCACTGACATGATGAGGAGTCTCGAAATGGTCGAGACGTAAAGGTCGATATATTGGAAGCCTATATTTGGACATCAGAATGGTTCCGGATGAGTTCAGGCATTTACCGGAGTACCGGGAGGTTACCGAAACCCCCCGGGAAGTATATGGGGTATTGGGCCTTAGTGGAATAGAGGAGAGGAAGGGAAAAGGTGGAGGGCGCCCCCTAGCCCAATCCGAATTGGGTGGGGGCCGGCCCCCTTGCTTCCCTCTCTCCTCCCCTTCCTTCTCTCCTACTCCTACTACTTGGAAGGGGGGAATCCTACTCCCGGTGGGAGTAGGACTCCCCAGGGCACGCCATAGTAGAGGGCCGACCCCCCCCTCCTCCACTCCTTTATATACGGGGGAGGGGGCCACCCCATAGAAACAAGTTGATCATTGATCTCTTAGCCGTGTGCGGTGCCCCCATCCACCATAATCCACCTCGGTCATATCGTTGCAGTGCTTAGGCGAAGCCCTGCGCCGGTAGCTTCATCATCACCGTCATCACGCTGTCGTACTGAAGAAGTTCTCCCTCGACACTCTGCTGGATCGTGAGTTCGTGGGACGTCACCGAGCCGAACTATGCAGATCGCAGAGGTGCTGTACTTTCCGTACTAGGATCGGTCGATCGTGAAGACGTACGACTACATCAACCGCGTTGTCATAATGCTTCCGCTTACAGTCTGCGAGGGTACGTGGACAACACTCTTCCCTCTCATTGCTATGCATCACCATGATCTTGCGTGTGCGTAGGAATTTTTTTGAAATTACTCCCCAACATCCTTCTCCTCCTCCTATAGCCTTATAGGGCACACCAACCCCTTGTAGGCTGGTGTGTTCCATCACAAGGCCCATATGGCCCATAGGATTGTCGGGGGTACTTGAAACACCTTCCGGTGACCCGATAAGTACCCGATACCCTCCGGAACACTTCTGGTGTCCGAATACCATCGTCCTATATATCAATCTTTACCTCCCGACCATTTAGAGACTCCTCGTCATGACCGTGATCTCATCCGGGACTCCGAACAACATTCCGTCACCAAATCACATAACTCATATAATACTAATCCTACGGGCTCGAGAACTATGTAGACATGACCGAGACACCTCTCCTGTCAATAACCAATAGTGGAACCTGGATGCTCATATTGTCTCCTACATATTCTACAAAGATCTTTATCGGTTGAACCGTTATGACAACATACGTTATTCCCTTTGTCCATTGGTATGTTACTTGCCTGAGATTCGATCGTTGGCATCTTCATACCTAGTTCAATTGCCGTTACCGGCAAGTCTCTTTACTCGTTCCGTAATACATCATCTTGTAACTAACTCATTAGTCACTTTGCTTGCAAGGCTTCTTATGATGTCAATTACCGAGAGGGCCCAGAGATACCTCTCCGATACTCGGACTGACAAATCCTAATCTCACTCTATGCCAACCCAACAAACACCTTCGGGGATACCTATAGAGCATCTTTGTAATCACCCAGTTATGTTGTGACATTTGATAGCACACAATGTATTCCTTTGGTATCCGGGAGTTGCATAATCTCATAGTCAAAGGAATATGTATTTGACATGAAGAAAGCAATACAAATAAAACTGAACGATCATTATGCTAAGCTAACGGATGGGTCTTGTCCATCACATCCTTCTCCTAATGATGTGATCCTGTTTATCAAATGACAACTCAAGTCAATTGTTAGGAAACCTTAACCATATTTGATCAACGAGCTAGTCTTGTAGAGGCTCACTAGGGACACAGTGTTTTGTCTATGTATCCACACATGTATCAAGTTTCCGGTTAATACAATTCTAGCATGAATAATAAACATTTATCATGATATAAGGAAATATAAATAACAACTTTATTATTTCCTCTAGGGCATATTTTCTTCACATCCTTGGAAGTCAAATCGCTCGAAGTGTTGGCTACTAAGGTGGTCAAGGCTCCTCTCTTTCATGTTGACTTGAACCAGACCTTAGTAGATGATATGAGCTCGATTAGTAGTGTGCCTCCAATTGTTGAGCAAAGAGTTGAAATGCAAGCCGCTAATGCAATGAGCCAACCTCATGTTAGCCAATCAAATGAATTTGATGTGAAAGATATTCAACATGGAAATGAATAAGTTGATTGTGTCAATGAGTATCGCCAATATGAGTTTGATGGTGGTGCACCAATCAATGATGATGGACATGACTCCGATTAAGAGGATGAGAGGCACCACAACATTATTGGTGACATAGAGGCTCAAGTCAGGCGCAAGGATATGGACCCTGACATTATTTATCAGCGCGCTTGTGTGGATGACTCGGATGATGAAGTCCTGGTGAATGAGTTGGGCGAAGATGGTTTCACAGAGAAAGAAGCAGAGTGGTACAAAAAATCACCAGTAGGGATCACAAAGTGCCCTTGTTTTGTGAAGTTAGCCTTGCGCATAAGGCTATAATTCATGGTGGCATGAGTAAGACAACTGAGGCTATACCATTCCCAAGTAGCACTGGTAGCGCGAGTTGCTATACAAATGGTTTTTAACACCTTTGAAAGGACATGCGGTGCCCCCATGTGTGGTTTTGGTAATTGATGACATTCTCTATGGACTAATGGTTGCATTGAGTTATATTTGAAGGATTTTTCCATAGGCATTTCTTGAAGTCCATGTGTTGGTTTCAAGGAGTTTATGGGTTGACCAAGGTGCTATTAAGGAATTATCCAAAGATGGGTCATGTGAGTGTTGAGCTTATTGCAAGCATGTCTTGAAGAATAAGATTGTGTGACCATTCATGTTTACCTTCAAGACATCATCCAAACGAAGAGAGTTGGAAAGATTCAAGGTTGATCAAGACTAACTCAAGAGTGAATCAAGTTGATCAACTCACAAAGCATAGAAGATGTGGCGAGAGGGATCGAGTGATCCCATGGTATGGTAAGCATTGTCCATTGCACTTTTGTGTACTAACCCATGGTCTATGTGAGAGTCTATGTGGGGTTAGGTACGTGTCCATGGGCTTGCGTCAAGAGGAAGATATCATACAACCCATGGAAAGGATGACATCAAGTGGTGATCGTCATCAAGATTGTCGTGTGCAAGTTCAAGTGGAGAATCACGAAGATATCAAGTGCTTGAAGCTTGCCATCCATTGTGGTGTCAATGGGCTTGTGAATATGTGCCGAAGAGTGGCTCACTCATAGTGGAGTATGGGGGAGCAATCATCTAGTCTCCATCGACCCAACGCAATCAAGAAAGGTGGTCCATCTTGAGGAGGACAAGATCGTCATAATCTAGCTCAAGTGGATCATGTGCAAGGAAAAGGTTTGCCCTTGATAGGTTTTTTATTTTACCGGTCTCATGGTGGTAGTTGGGAGACCGGGTTACAGGATCGATAGCCGCACTATCAAGGGGGGCTCTCAAGTGAGTAGCCTGATCGTATCGTTCGTCGAGAGCTCAAACCATTGCATCCTTGCATCATGTTTCTTGGTTCTTATTTGGTTCTCTTTGTGAGTCTTAGAGCTTATGGTTATCTTGATGACAAGCTTGAGTTCATCGAAAACGGAGTTTGCATGCGTCTTCTATGAAGTTTTCGGTGTTGGAGGTTTTACCGGTC
This sequence comes from Aegilops longissima, assembly GCA_021605205.1. Classification (NCBI taxonomy): domain Eukaryota; kingdom Viridiplantae; phylum Streptophyta; class Magnoliopsida; order Poales; family Poaceae; genus Aegilops; species Aegilops longissima. Next base: position 286,940,251 of record CM038676.1, read on the forward strand.
TTATCCGAGGAAGGTTTCTCACCATTTTCTTTTGGGCCTTTTCTCATTTGCTTATTATTGGTATTTCTATCAAGATTGTGTTAGCCCTTGTCGCTAGCTTTCCAAAAACTTGGTTTCATTCGAATTCGAGTCCGAATGCGAAGTTGTGGTAGTTTTGGTGTTCGAAAAGGTCAGCAGCGGTACTACCGCGGGTAGGAGCGGAAGTAATTTTTACTACCGCCCTTGGGAGCGGTACTACCGCTTGGAGTAGTACTACATGGCTACTTCCATGGCTACTTCGCCGGGACCAAAAACTCGTCACAAGTCCAGCGGTGGTAGGCACGGATGTAATTTTTAGTACCACTGCATAGCAGTAGTACCGCTACCCTTAGCAGTAGTACCGTTACCCCTAGCGGTAGTACCGTGATGTCAAGCGGTACTACCGCTCGGTCTTGGGCTGTGAGCATAACGGTTGGATTTTTCCCCACCTATAAAAGGGGTCTTCTCCCCATTGAACCTTATCCTTTGAGCTCGTGTTCTTCCCCATTGTTGACCTTCTTGAGCTTGCTAACTCTCAATCCCTCTATGGATTCTTGCTAGTTTTTGAGGGAAAGAGAGAGAGATCTAGATCCACATTTCCACCAATCACTTTCTCCTCTATGTGAGGGGAACCCCATGGATCTAGATCTTGGAGTTCTTGGTGTTCTCCTCTTGTTCTTCCTCTCATTTTCTTCCCTAGCATTAGTTGCTTCGTGGGATTTGAGAGAGAAGGACTTGGGCACTCCGTGTGCCCTTGCTATTGCATTTGGTGCATCGTTTGAGTTCTCCACGGTGATACGTGGAAGTTACAAGTTGAGAAGCTTATTACTCTTGGGTGCTTGGTGCCCTTGAGCTTGTTCCTCTTGGGTGCTTGGGCGCCCTAGACGGTTGGTGGTGTTCGAGCTCAATCATTATGGTGTAAAGCTCCTGCAAGCGTCGGGTCTCCAATTAGGTTGTGGAGATCGCCCGAGCAATTTGACGGCACCGTGACCGCCTCAAGGGTTGCCAAAGTGTACGGGTTCGGTGACCACCCCAAGGGTTGCCATTTGTACGGGTTCGGTGACCGCCTCAAGGGTCCCTTAGTGGAATCACGGCATCTTGCATTGTGCGAGGCGTGAGGAGATTACGTGGCCCTAGTGGCTTCTTGGGAGCATTGTGCCTCCACACCGCTCCAAACGGAGATTAGCATCCGCAAGGGTGTGAACTTCGGGATACATCGTCGTCTCCGCGTGCCTCGGTTATCTCTTACCTGAGCCCTTTACTTATGCACTTTACTTTGTGATAGCCATATTGTTTCTTGTCATATGTCTTGCTATCACCTAAGTAGTTTTTCTTGCTTAGCATAAGTTGTTGGTGCACATAGGTGAGCCTAGTTGTTGTAGGTTTTGTGCTTGACAAATTAACCGCTAGGTTTATTCTGCATTTGTTCAAGCCTAAACCGTAATTATTTTTAAAGCGCCTATTCACCCCCCTCTAGGCGACATCCACGATCTTACAATTGGTATCAGAGCCTCGTCTCTCTTTATAGGGCTTAACTGCCTAGAGAGTAAGGATGTCTACTAGGGGTTTAGGATTCTCTGACACTCTTAGTTTCAATGGCACAAATTTTGATGTTTGGGTAATTCGCATGCTTAATCTCTTTAGGGTCATGGACCCAAATTTAGAGCGAATTGTAGATATGGGTTTTTCTCCTCCAAAGGATCCCCAAAGATTATCTTTAGAGGATGAGAAAAACTCTTATCTCAATGCTCAAGCTTCTAATGTGCTTTTCGATACTTTGAGCAATGTAGTTATATTTCAACTCATGCCGTTCCGGGATGCTCATGAGTTGTGGACAAAGCTTCAAGATAAATATGGTGTGTCCAAGATTTGTAAGGATGATTGTTCTCCTCCACCTCCAAATCGTGTTATGCGTTCTCAACTTCTTCTACTTCACCTACATGTGGTTTGCCACAAGGTAATGACATGGTGAGTAGTGGTGTTCATTGCAATGATGATAGTGGGCTTATTATTGATAATCCTTCATCACTTTCTTATTGCAATGGTTCATCTTTGGACTTTAGCACTTCGAGCACTCCAAATGTTTCACATGCTTGTGTTGATAGTCCTTGCATATCATGTAGAAATTGCTTGACTAAATCTCATGATGATATGCCTTCTATATCTTTTTGCCATGATAAAAATGCATGTATTTCCTCGAGGTTTTGTGCTAACAATGTAGAGGAAACCCAACACTCCATGGAACAAGATGTGGTCTTGGATGGTGCTTCAAGGGATCCTACATCATCATCTATTGCATTTTGCCTTATGGCCAAGGCTTCAAATGTATCTCCCACTTTGAATCCCAATATATCTTGTGATGATATTGATGATGGCAAGAGTGATGATGATGTTGATTATGATGAAGAGAATGATGATGTTGCCTCCTTAAAATTAAGGGGAAATGATTTTAAAGCTCTTCTTAAGAATAAAATTGCTCGCTCCAACTTCATGGAAATCATGTCTATTGCTATTGAGGGCAAGAAATATATTGATGAGTTGGAATCTCGTCTTGAGGAGCTTGAGGTCACCATTGATAAAATGGAAGGTCATGAGCGTGATTACGCTAATGAAATTGCGGACCTCTCTCAAGCTCTTGAACTTGAACATACCACCAAGGAAACTCTTGAGGAGACTTTTGCACTAGAATTATCTAGAGTGAAGGAATATCATGATAGAGCTCTTGAGGTGGCCAATGTTTTCGAAACTAAAAATGCTAAGCTTGAAGTTTCTCATGCTAGACTCCTTGAGGATTTTGAGCACCTCGAAAATGGCTCAAGAGCCATCAAGGGTGAGCTCATCAAACTCACCGAGTCTCATGCACAACTTAAAGCTTCATATTCAAAAGATCTTGTAAAGTTGCCTTCTCCTCTTGCTATTATTGATGATGCTTGTGCTACTAACTCTATTACTTGTGAAGCATCCATTTTGAAGGAGAATGTTGAGCTTCGGGCTCAACTTGAGTTGCTATCTAGCAATTATGAGAAATTGGAAGAAAGCCATGAAAAGCTCTCAAGCTCTCATGATGATCTTCTAGTATCCCATAATGTGCTAAAGATAGCTCATGAGGCCATGATTGCTAAGGTAACATCTAGTGAGCCTCATGTGGATACTAGCACTACTTCTAGTCAAAATGCTATATTACCATGTGCTAGTCCTTGTAATTCATCTACTCACAATGTTGGTACATCTTGTGATGAATTGCTTTCCTTGCCTTGTTGCTCTAACGATGAAGCTTATACTTCCTCTAGTATTTGTGTTGAGACTAACCATGTAGAGGAAATCAAAGAGCTCAAGGCCCAAGTCACTTCTTTTAAGAAAGACTTGGAAAAGTGTCATGAAGGGAAATTTACACTCAACAACATCTTGAGCGTGCAAAAATCCCCCAATGACAAAGGTGGGCTTGGATTCAACTCCAATAAGAAGAAGAAGTCTAAGAGCAACAAGAAGGAGGGCCAAAAACAAGTCAAGAATTTGGCCAAGATCATTTGCTTCAAGTGCAAAATTGAAGGGCATCATGTTAGATCTTGCCCTTTGAAGAAGAAGGCCATTAGTGACAAGCAACAAGGGAAGCGGCCACAAGTTCACTCTCATTCTCAACCTCAAGTTGAAGAAAGGCCTCTTCCCAAGAAGACTCAAGCTAATGCTTCTCAAGTTGAGAAATCAAGTGAGAAGAAAGTGAAGAGTAGACATTGCTACCTATGTCGTGAAAAAGGTCCCGTCGCTTCTTCATGCACTAATGGTACCTTATCCAACCCTATTCTAATTGATGATATCTATTCTCTTGGGAAGGATAAGGTTGGCAATGTGTTTGCCAAATTTGTTGGTACTCAAAGTGGTGTCAAGAAAAGAACCATTTGGGTAGCCAAGCCTATTGTGACTAACCTCTTAGGACCCAACTTGGTTGGGGACCAACTAGCTCATACTTGATCAATAGGTGTTGTTGGAGGTCATTGGAGACTTGGCTACATTATGAAGAATTAAGGGGACTTCATCATTCTTATTGTCTCAAGCCAAGTCATTTGGGTTATCAAGTTTCTATCTTATATCCAATGTGCCTCCTTGCGGTAACTTGTACTTAAATTGTTTACATTGAAAGTTACTTTCCCTTTTGCATGTTTTGGTTTTGTTCCTTGCATGTGTTTGTATGTGTTGTGTCTCCAAATTTCTTATCTTGAGTAATCAAGTTTATGTATGTTGGTTTGCACTTCATGTACATGTGTGTCGTACGTTGAGCCTTTATGCATCTTGTTTGTATCTTAGTTGGTTCTTGTGAGAGATTAATGGAATATCCCATTATGGGGGAGTGATGTGATTTGTGCACCTCACTATCCTATAAATGTGTGTACATGAGTAATACCATCTAGTATTGATATTTCAAGATTATCTAGTCGCTATGTGGTATGTCTTCTCATAAGAAATTCAAATTCTAAATAGTCCATTAATTATCTCTTGTTGGATTCTCTTATTGCCTCTTGTTAAGTTTTTATTGGTATCACATTATGGGGGAGTAATATGCTATGTGCATATTACAAGCCCAGAAAATGTGTACATTTGAGATATTGTCACCTAGAATTGATATTGTAAATTATCTTGTTCTTAGGTGGCATGTTAGCTCTACAAGTTGCACTTTGCTTGTGTTCGGTGTGAAGATGATGTTGGATATCCTTGCTATCTACCAACGGGAATCATTTCCAAATACTTCTTGTCTATTGACAATTGGTACTCACTTATGTGTGGTAGAAATTATTGATCATCTCTACATTGGCCTTTGCTTTTATTTGCCTTATCTCTTGCCTAGGATTGTATCAACTCCCTTTGTCTTCCATACCACTTGTGGATCTTGTTAATTTCTTGATCTTGTCTAGTGTTTTCTAGATATAGTGAAAGTGGTGATCCCACCTTGTGCATTTTGTATTCAAATGCAAATTCTCTATAATGCACTAGTCTTGGGGGAGCTATCCTATTTTCTATAAGGCACTCATCTTGCGATCCTTATCAAGTGTGTGTTGGTGGAAGGCAAGCCGTTTTCTTTTTGGTACTTTGTGCCATCATAAAACTTTGTAGAGAGCTTGGTTTGTTTGGAACTATCCTCACTTTTGGGAGTTTGATATCTTTTTTTAGTGTGTATCAACCGATATCTCATTCCTCGATGTATCTTTTATGGATATCCTCCAAGTGATGATTTATTCATTTGGTATATTTTCTTCACTTGGTTTTTCTTTGTCATCTGGTATCGGTTCTTGAAAGTCTTGAGCATGCATATTAATTTGATGTAGTATTTTTAGCATGCTTTCTTTCTTGGACCCAATATATAGGGGAAACTCCACCAAGTCTCAAATTGGATGAGATGTGCATGAAATTCATTTTCATATCTATATGCACATATTTATGTGGAGGTTGCCCTATGTATTGTTGGTTCTCTAACTCTTTGGTCCCAATGAGTTTGGGTACCATTTTGTTTGTGTTGTTGTTCTAGGAACAATTGGAGATGCATTGGATGCTCGGCTCACTCACAAGGAAGATGGTGTCATCATGTGCTAATTGGAGTCAAGCTAGGATGATCAATGAACTACTGCCTACCTTTAATTGGTATCTACTACATCCTTCCAATGATATCTCGGTAACAAGTATCTCTTCATGCATTCTTTTCTAGCATTCAACCTTGTGTAGGTTGCATCTTAGCATGTTTTTCATTCCATCTTGTGATACTTGTTTCCTTTCTCAAAGCATCTCAATGATGATCTCATATTGCTAGTTGTGATGTCTTTGATGGGTGTGTGGTAGGAATTCATTTATATACTATAAGACCATATCTAGCCATGTGCTATGCTTCCAAGCAAATATCTTATTGGTATATGTATGACTTCCTTGTGGATATCTTGTTCCTTCGTGTTGTAACTATTTCGGGTGTACATCCTTCTTTGTATATATATATATATATATATATATATCATGATTTCGTCTACCTAGAATCTTATACACTTGAGAGAAGTTGCATATCTAGATGATATCCTTTCTTTCACGTCCACCTTGTCTTTCTTATGTTATTTCTTTGGTGGCTCCGTGAAAGCTTTTGCCTTGAGTGCGTGTCTTCTATCATTGCATCTTGATGCGCTCTTGTGTGGTGAAGATTATTTTCCTCATGCTTATCTTTACGAGGTTTTTGCCATCTTAATTGGTATACCTCGTCTTGATGAGCCTTTCATCTTCTATCTTCATCGCGGGTTGTCACAAGCATAGGTTCTCTATATGCTTATTAGTAAGCTTGTGAACCCATTTGCTAGTTGTGTGTGGGAATGGTAGGCCTTGCACCGTGTGCCTCGTTCTTTCAAGACTTTATTGATGCTTAATGCTCTTCTGTACATTAGTCTTCTCAAGTGCATTGCCTTGACTCACACACATCTTTTTGGTTGAGCCCACTCTTAAGTTGCCTCTCTTACTTGTTGCTCAACCATGTGTTTGTTGCAAGTACTAGGCTTAGTTTCCTATATGCTCTCTTGCACGTGTTGTAAGTTTCTATTGATTTTGGGGGAGCTATGATCCTATTTTGTGCACTTTGTATCCAAATACAAAAATTCTTGATGTGCACAAATCATGGGGAGCTTCTCTAGTTTATTTAGAACACTGCTATGCTCTTATCATAATATCCTTTATTCATGTGGCTCGTAGGATCATTGGCCTAGTTGGTTCAATTGGTATCTTTTGATAGATTGCTTCAATAGGTATCTTTTGATTGCTTGATTGCTTGTTTCTCTCTTTGTTATGTCTTTGTGGCATATCTTCCTTTTACAATCTTTGGGCCTCAATATAGTTTGTCTTCCTCCAAGTATTTACCGTTGGATATGTGTATTGCATTCCACTCTCTTGTTGAGAAATACACAATTTATGGAGGAACACATTTTATATTGGGCTTCTAAGCTTTTAGCCCATTTTGGCAATCGATGCCAATGGGGGAGAAGTTTCAGGGAGTTTTGTGGAGAAGTTTAGAGAGTTGTCTCTTCTAGCTTCGGTTTGTTCCTAAGCATACGCATCTCCTTCGCATGCATTATTGCTTGTTGCATTGCATGGTGATGCATAATTCCTTATATAAACTCTCTTGAAAGTGATTGTTCATCAATTACCAAAATGGGGGAGATTGAAAGGACATGCGGTGCCCCCATGTGTGGTTTTGGTAATTGATGACATTCTCTATGGACTAATGGTTGCATTGAGTTATATTTGAAGGATTCTTCCATAGGCATTTCTTGAAGTCCATGTGTTGGTTTCAAGGAGTTTATGGGTTGACCAAGGTGCTATTAAGGAATTATCCAAAGATTGGTCATGTGAGTGTTGAGCTTATTTCAAGCATGTCTAGAAGAAGAAGGTTGTGTGATCATTCATGTTTACCTTCAAGACATCATCCAAACGAAGAGAGTTGGAAATATTCAAGGTTGATCAAGACTAAGTCAAGAGTGAATCAAGTTGATCAACTCACAAAGCATAGAAGATGTACCGAGAGAGATCAAGTGATCCCATGGTATGGTAAGCATTGTCCATTGCAGTTTGTGTACTAACCCATGGTCTATGTGAGAGTTTATGTGGGGTTAGGTACGTGTCCATGGGCTTGCGTCAAGAGGAAGATATCATACAACCCATGGAAAGGATGACATCAAGTGGTGATCGTCATCAAGATTGCCGTGTGCAAGTTCAAGTGGAGAATCACGAAGAGATCAAGTGCTTGAAGCTTGCCATCCATTGTGGTGTCAATGGACTTGTGAAGATGTGCCGAAGAGTGGCTCACCCATAGTGGAGTATGGGGGAGCAATCATCTAGTCTCCATCGACCCAACACAATCAAGAAAGGTGGTCCATCTTGAGGAGGACAAGATCGTCATAATCTAGCTCAAGTGGATCATGTGCAAGGCAAAGGTTTGCCCTTGATAGGTTTTCTATTTTACCGGTCTCATGGTGGTAGTTGGGAGACCGGGTTATAGGATCGATAGCCGTACTATCAAGGGGGGCTCTCAAGTGAGTAGCTTGATCGTATCGTTCGTCGAGAGCTCAAACCATTGCATCCTTGCATCATGTTTCTTGGTTCTTATTTGGTTCTCTTTGTGATTCTTAGAGCTTATGGTCATCTTGATGACAAGCTTGAGTTCATCGAAAATGAAGTTTGCATGCGTCTTCTATGAAGTTTTCGGTGTTGGAGGTTTTACCGGTCTTATCCGAGGAAGGGTTATCACCATTTTATTTTGTGCCTTTTCTCATTTGCTTATTATTGGTATTTCTATCAATATTGTGTTAGCCCTTGTCTCTAGCTTTCCAACAAACTTGGTTTCGTCGAATTCGGAGTCCGAATGCAGAAGTTGTGGTAGTTTTGGTGTTCTGAAAAGGCTGCAGCGGTACTACCGCGGGTAGGAGCGGAAGTATTTTTTTACTACTGCCCTTGGGAGCGGTACTACCACTTGGAGCAGTACTTCCGCTCGGGACCAAAAACTCGTCACAAGTCCAGCGGTGGTAGGCACGGATGTAATTTTTTAGTACCGCTCGCAAGCAGTAGTACCGCTACCCTTAGCAGTAGTACCGCTACCCCTAGCGGTAGTACCGTGATGTCAAGCGGTACTACCGCTCGGTTCGGGCTGTGAGCATAACGGTTGGATTTTTCCCCACCTATAAAAGGGGGTCTTCTTCCCCATTTAAGCTTATCCTTTGAGCTCGTGTTCTTCCCCCATTGTTGACCTTCTTCGAGCTTGCTAACTCTCAATCCCTCCATGGATTCTTGCTAGTTTTTGAGGGAAAAGAGAGAGGAGATCTAGATCCACATTTCCACCAATCACTTTCTCCTCTATGTGAGGGGAACCCCTTGGATCTAGATCTTGGAGTTCTTAGTGTTCTCCTTCTTGTTCTTCCTCTCATTTTCTTCCCTAGCATTAGTTGCTTCGGTGGGATTTGGGAGAGAAGGACTTGGGCACTCCATGTGCCCTTGCCATTGCATTTGCTGCATTGGTTTGAGTTCTCCGCGGTGATACGTGGAAGTTACAAGTTGAGAAGCTTATTACTCTTGGGTGCTTCGTGCCCTTGAGCTTGTTCCTCTTGGGTGCTTGGGCGCCCTAGACGGTTGGTGGTGTTCGGAGCTCAATCATTGTGGTGTAAAGCACCGGGAAAGCGTCGGGATCTCCAATTAGGTTGTGGAGATCGCCCCGAGCAATTTTACGGGTACTGGTGACCGCCCTCAAGGGTTGCCAAAGTGTACGGGTTCGGTGACCACCCCCAAGGGTTGCCATTTGTACGGGTTCGGTGACCGCCCTCAAGGGTCCCTTAGTGGAATCACAGCATCTTGCATTGTGCGAGGGCGTGAGGAGATTACGGTGGCCCTAGTGGCTTCTTGGGGAGCATTGTGCCTCCACACCGCTCCAAACGGAGATTAGCATCCGCAAGGGTGTGAACTTCGGGATACATCGCCGTCTTCGCGTGCCTCGATTATCTCTTACCTGAGCCCTTTACTTATGCACTTTAGTTTGTGATAGCCATATTGTTTCTTGTCATATATCTTGCTATCACCTAAGTAGTTTTTCTTGCTTAGCATAAGTTGTTGGTGCACATAGGTGAGCCTAGTTGTTGCAGGTTTTGTGCTTGACAAATTAACCGCTAGGTTTATTTTGCATTTGTTCAAGCCTAAACCGTAATTATTTTTAAAGCGCCTATTCACCCCCCCCCCTCTAGGCGACATCCACGACCTTACAACCTTTCCGCGGTGGCATTTTAAACCTTCGCCTTGCCAGTGTGGGCGATAGGGGGTTTCTTCCCACACGACCCAAAAACCGTCGAGGATAGGCCCTCCGGTCACACACACTGGGCAAAATGAGCTCGTGTGCGATCGGGGTAGCCATCACATACAATTATACAGGCCCAATCATTTCCGTTCGTAAGTACATCCCACACAGTGAATCCCAGTGAAATGTTTCCCTTCGTATGTATATCCCACACACTCAATCCAAGGAATATGTTTCCGTTCATATGTACATCCCATACAGTCAATCCAAGAAGAACGTTTTCATTCGTATGTATATCCCACACGATGAATCTCAAACAAAGCTTTCCGTTCGCACGTACATAACACACACTTTTTTTCCATCAAAACATCTGTGATAGCGTTGCCATTGCAGACGATATTAACAATTTTATTGTTTGAATTATTGAATGCATCACGCACGGTGCCTAGAAGAAACTATGTGCCATAAGCTGTCCATCACACACACTTTTTATGTGGAAAACGTTTGCGCAAGGTGCCCTAACGCAAACAGTTTTCAAGAGGAAGTCATGTGTGACTGTTCATTGATCCAACACGTTTTCCTAGAAATTGTGTGGGTTTTCTGAGATCATCGCCCACGGTGTTGTCTCAATAACCGTTTGTAATATAAAAACCCAATAAGCAGGCTGATTGGCCTATTATTAGTAATACATTTATTAATCAAATTGACATTTCATATTAAGCACATAATATATTTCATTTTTGTACTACAGAACCATGATTTCATAATTGAAATACATCTGGGTAGAACATCACATAGCTTCAGCACTCAGTTACACCATATAGGCATATAGCTAGCTACTGTTGGGGAACGTAGCATGCAATTTCAAAAAAATTCCTACGATCACGCAAGATCTATCTAGGAGATACATAGCAACGAGAAGGGGAGAGTGTGTCCATGTACCCTCGTAGACCGAAAGCGGAAGCGTTAGATTAACGCGGTTGATGTAGTAGAACTTCTTCGTGATCCAACTGATCAAGTACCGAACGTATGGCACCTCCGAGTTCAGCACACGTTCAGCTCGATGACGTCCCTCGAACTCTTGATCCAGCAGAGGGTCGAGGGAGAGTTTCGTCAGCACGACAGCGTGGTGATGTGATCCATGCAGGGCTTCACCTAAGCACTACGTGAATATGACCGGAGGAGTAAACCATGAGAGAGACGCCGCACACGGCTTGGAACAATTGTTGTGTCTCCAAGGGGTGCCCTGCCCACGTATATAAAGGAGGAAGAGGGAGGGAGGCAGCCCTAGGGGCGCGCCAATGAGAGGGGAGTCCTACTAGGACTCCTAGTCCTAGTAGGATTCGCCCCCCTTCTATTCCTTCTCATGGAGGGGGAAAGGAGGAAGGAGTAGGAGGAGAAGAAGGAAAGGGGGCGCCACCCCCTTCCCTACTCCAATTCGGCCTCCTTCCATGGGAGGGACCCTCCACCCATATGTGGGTTGGTGCGCCTCCTTCTTATGGCCCATAGGGCCCATATCCCCGGGGGGTTTCAGTAACCCCGAACTCCGATATGTACCCAGTATCCCTCGGAACCCTTCCGGTGTCCGAATACTATCATCCAATATATCAATCTTTACCGCTCGACCGTTTCGAGACTCCTAGTCATGTCCATGATCTCATCCAGGACTTCGGACGATCTCCGGTCACCAAAATACATAACTCATAATACAAATTGTCAACGAATGTTAAGCGTGCAGACCCTACGGGTTCGAGAACTATGTAGACATGACCGAGACACATCTCCATTAATAACCAACAACGGAACCTGGATGCTCATATTGGTTCCCATATATTCTATAAAAATCTTTATCGGTCAAACCGCAATGACAGCATACGTCATTCCCTTTTTCATCGGTATGTTACTTGCCCGAGATTTGATCGTCGGTATATTCATACCTAGTTCAATCTCGTTACCGGCAAGTCTGTTTGCTCGTTCCGGAATGCATCATCCCATAACTAACTCATTAATCACATTGCTTGCAAGGCTTATAGTGATGCGCATTACCGAGAGGGCCCAGAGATACCTCTCCGATACTCGGAGTGACAAATCCTAATCTTGATCTATGCCAACCCAACAAACACCTTCGGAGACACCTGTAGAGCATCTTTATAATCACCTAGTTACGTTTTCACGTTTGATAGCACACAAGGTGTTCCTCCGGTATTCGGGAGTTGCATAATCTCATAGTCAGAGGAATATGTATAAGTCATGAAGAAAGCAATAGCAATAAAACTTAACGATCATTATGCTAAGCTAACGGATGGGTCTTGTCCATCACATCATTCTCACAATGATGTGATCCCGTTCATCAAATGACAACACATGTCTATGGTTAGGAAACTTAACCATCTTTGATTAACGAGCTAGTCAAGTAGAGGCATACTAGGGACACTTTGTTTTGTCTATGTATTCACACATGTATCAAGTTTCCGGTTAATACAATTCTAGCATGAATAATAAACATTTATCATGATATAAGGAAATTAAAATAACAACCTTAGTATTGGCTCTAGGGCATATTTCCTTCAGCTACCCCATTACACGACTGCACCAGCACCAAGTTTCACATGCAACGTCTATAACATTCGGAAATTAACATCATAGACGGTAGATAGACATATGCATCCCATCTGGAAAACTGCTGAAGTGGAATGCGAATATTGAGCCTTCATTGATGTTGAAGGTCCTTGCAACTTTAGGCCAGTGCATGTGGATGATTGACAATCCATCCTTCATCCTCTTGAGAAACTTCAATATTGTACCGTGGATGTTGTATGAATACCTTCCTCGCCTCCTAACCATACATGTGGTTTGAGAGGTAATCATCAGTGAACTACTTTGGAAAGGCCTGAAAACAAAGATATGCATAGATATCTTCTCTAAATTTGGAAATGGCGCAAAGGAATAAAAAAGACAAGGTATAATAGTTAGTACCATCCTATAGTGCACTGATGTCTTCTTCACTGTGCAGGCAAAGATCTTGTTGTTTTTTGTCGCTAGTTTCTTTATCCTAACAATCTTTCTGAGTTTCTCGATTTGACTGATATTCATGGACAACTCATTTCCCCATATGCAAAATGGGTCGTACAGTGGGTCAAAACCTCAGACAGCAGGGCCTACATGTGCAAGACCAAAAATTTTAAAACCTAAATATTAGAATGGTTCCTGCAATTGCACAATAATGTGCTATTAGACAAAGGACCATTCATGTGCAAACCTCGATTGTAAACCTGAGTGCTTCCCATTGTTTCCCTGTAGGCGTACCTGCCCCAGGGGGGCGGCTGAGCCTTTGACCACCCCCGAGAAGGGCCTGGTGGGTGCGAGATGGTCGTAAGGCACCTAGAGCAGGTTGAAGGTCTCCACGGAGAGGACGTTAAGACCGGCGCCGCCGTCGACGAGGGTCTTGATGAACGCGATGTTGCTGATGGTGGGTGTGCATAGCATGGGGAGCGTGCCCACAGTGACCGCAGTCTTGGGATGATCCCTGATGTCGAAGGTGATGTCGGGCTCAGGCCTAACATGGCCCCAAGAAGCCTCATGTTGCAGCCGAGTGGTGCTTGCCCGACGGAAGAACTGCTTGACGTGGCGGCTAGAGGCAGGCGCCTGCGACCCACCGATGATGCATGCGACTGCATGGGGCGCCGGCGCCACGAAGCGTGCAACGAACCGGTTGCGGAGCTCCTCCCAAGGGAGATCGAGGCGTCCGGGAGGCCACATAGTCAAGATCGAGGGGCCTCCGTGAGGTCCAAGGGGAGCCAGTTTTCCATGGCCTTGTCGTCGCCACCCGCCGCTTGGATGGCCTGCGTGTACAGCTCGAGGAACTCTTCGGGGTCCACAGCGCCATCATACTGCGGGGGCAGCGCTGGCCTGAACTTCGCGGGCCACATCACCCGGCGCAGGCCGGGGACGAAGGCCGGGCAGCTCGTGGCGCTCCCATAGGCCTCGAGCGGCCAGACCTGCGGGACCACGTCGGCCATGGAAACAACGAGGCGAGGGGGAGCGCGGTTGGTGAAGAGGCGGAGCTTCGACACACCCCTACCTGGCGCGCCAAATGTCGGATTCAGGGCTTCGCAGACCCAAAAAAGGTTCGAACTCTGGGGCGTGTGCGAAGATCTCCCCTAGGCTAATCTCAAGCTCACCACCCCACGGCCTAGCCTCGTCGAGTTCGTGCGAGCCGGGAAGAAGATGGACACGGCTGTTTACCCAGGTTCGGGCCACCTTGCGGTGTCAAACCCTACTCCTGCTTTGTGGTGGATTGGCCTCACGAGGAGGCTGAGGATGAACTAGTACAATGGTTGAGCAGCCTCGCGAGGGCTCGGTAAGTGTGGGCGGTAGTGGATCTGATATGGGGTTCTCTTCCCGGAACCCGAATCCCCCTCTATGGTGGTGGCTAGCCTATACTTATAGTGGCCTTGGTCCTCTTCCCTTAAAACTTAGTCGGGAAGGGATCCCACAACAACCAATTTGAAAGGGGACAAGAAGTACATCTAATCCTGACAGAAGGTGGTCTTCACTTGCAAAGCTTCTGGTCGTGATGCAGAGGTGGGCTCGGCGATGACAACCGTCCTGCCGAGCTCGTGGTCTTGGTCTCGTTGCACCAGAATGGAAACCTTTGGGGGGTTCCTTGGGAACCCGCATTCGTCCTTGCCTCCTTAGAGCCAAAGAGGAAACTGTCTCCTCTGCGCCCGCTGGCGCCCGCCTGGTCCTTGGTCGTCATGGCTCACGTCATCACAGCCTCGTGAGGTTGCGTACCTGCATAGAAATCTCCACTCCTCGAGAGGAAGGCTTGGAGAGCTGCTCTCTTGGGAGGTCTTGGTGTCGTTCTCCTCACGAGGCCAGGGCCCTCGCGAGGGTCTTGACTTGGGGGTCCTGCAGCTGGGTCATACAAGGCCGTCGAAGGAGCCACGTCATGGGCCGCAGGTAGGTAGGTCTGGGTACCCCCGATCCCAGAATGCCAACAAACCTTATGCTAGATGACCATGCTGCACATCTCCTCACTACAAAAAAAGACACATCCGTGACATTTTGGGCGGAATGAATTTTTTCCCATCATGCTTATGACACTTCTATGACGATAATTGTGACAAAACCCAGTATCATCATAGATGTGTGATGACCCACAAGTATAGGGGATCAATTCTAGCTCTTTTCGATAAGTAAGAGTGTCGAACCCAACGAGGAGCAGAAGGAAATGACAACTAAAATTGTAAGTAGCAGAGTAGTTTGATAGCAAGATAATTTGTAACGAGAAAGTAACGATAGTAGTAACAAAAGTGCAGCAAGGTAGCCCAATCCTTTTGAGGCAAAGGACAAGCCAAAACGGTCTCTTATGATAAGCAAAGCGTTCTTGAGGGTACACGGGAATTTCATCTAGTCATTTTCATCATGTTGGTTTGATTTGTGTTTGCTACTTTGATAATTTTATATGTGGGTGGACCGGTGCTTAGGTGCTGTTCTTACTTGAACAAACCTCCTACTTATGATTAACCCACCCTCAAGCATCCGCAACTATGAGAAAAGTATTAAGAATAAATTCTAACCATAGAATTAAACTCCTGGATCCAATCGGTCCCTTACGAAATAGCGCATAAACTGGGGTTTAAGCTTCTGTCACTCTCGCAACCCGCCATCTAATTGCTACTCCACAATGCATTCCCTTAGGCCCAAATACGGTGAAGTTTCATGTAGTCTACGTTCACATGACAACACTAAGGGAATCACAACATACATACTATCAAAATATCGAACACATATCAAGTTCACATGATTACTTGCAACATGATTTCTCCGGTGACCTCAAGAACAAAAGTAACTACTCACAAATGATAAACATGTTCATGATCAGAGGAGTATTAAATAGCATAATGGATCTGAACATATAATCTTCCATCAAATAAACCATATAGTAATCAACTACAAGATGTAATCAACACTACTAGTCACCCACAAGCACCAATCTATAGTTCCGGTAACAAGATTGAACACAAGAGATGAACTAGGGTTTGAGATGAGATGGTGTTGATGAAGATGTTGATGGAGATTGCCCTACCCAAGATGGTAGAGTTGTTGGTGATGATGATGACGATGATTTCCCCCTCCGGGAGGGAAGTTCCCCCGGCGGAATCGCTCCGCCGGAGGGCAAAAGTGCTCCTGCCCAAGTTCCACCTCGAGACGGCGGCGCTCCGTCCCGAAAGTCTCCTCCTTAATTTTTTCTAGGTCAAAATGACCTATATACCAAAAGATGGGCACTGGAGGTGGGCCTAGGAGGCCACAACCCACCAGGGCGTGTCTGGGGGGCCTGGCGCGCCCAGGTGGGTTGTGCCCACCTGGTGGCCCCCTCCGGTGGTTATTGGCTCCAGTATTTCTTAAATATTACATAAAAAATCTTCATGAAGTTTCAGCTTGTTTGGAGTTGTGTAGAATAGGTGGCCTGATGTAGCTTTTCCAGGTCCAGATTTCCAGCTGCCGGAATTCTCCCTCTTGGTGTGTTCCTAGCAAATTATGAGAGAAAAGGCATTAGAATTACTCCAAAAAGCATTATTATGGACAAAAACATTATAAATAACAGTAAGAAAACAAGATGCAAAATGGACGTATCAACTCCCCCAAGCTTAGACATCGCTTGTCCTCAAGCGAAAACCGAAATCGAAAAACATGTCCACATGCTTTGAGAGAGAGGTGTCGATAAAAACAAAATACAGACATAGAAGCATCATGTTGATTATTATAACAACAACAAAATTAAACATAGGACATTTATCATAGAACTTTTATCATATACTTCTCATGAATAAGTAATAGTTCACCACACAACCGAAGTATAAAGCAAAAACTCTATTAAAAACCAACAAACTATGTTCTCAGTCAACTTTGCAACTACAATTCATCGTCTTTACAGGAAGGGTCACGTATCGGAGCCTTTAGGCAAGTCCACGTACTCAACCATCAATAGTATTCTATGATTGCTAACACTCACCTCGTACACATGAGCAAAACGTTTCAACCGGACTCATAGAAAGATAGGGGCGTATAGTTTTGCCTCCCAACATACTCACCTCAAGGGTGATGTCAACAATAATAACTCATGCTATCTATATTCAACTAGACATATGTGCCTAGATCTTTCCTCACCACATGATGCTTGCCAAAGGAGAAAATAAAAAGGAATAGAAGGAAAACTTTGACTCTTTGCATAAAAGTAAATACATAAAAGTAAAAGATAGGCCCTTCGCAGAGGGAAGCAGAGGTTGCCATGCGCTTATTTGTTTGTATTCTCAATGCAAGAGAACGTCACGTTGTATTGCCCCTTAAGATGACAACCTTTATTATGCAGTATGTCGCTTTTATTCTTTGTCATCCAAGTTTGTACAACGCTCACTTTTCTCTTACACTAAATGATCTCACACATTTAGAAGCTATTTTTATTGCCTTTTTGCACCGATGACAACTTACTTGAGGGATCTTGCTCAACCCCTAGGTAGGTATGGTGGACACTTTGAAAATAAGATTTGGGTTTAAGGGCTTTTGGATGCACAAGTAGTATCTCTACTTAGTGCAGAATTTTTGGCTAGCAAAGATAGGGGCAAGCACAACATGTTTAAGGATCTATGACAATATGACTTCTATGTGAATATAAACAAACATAAACCATTAAGTTGTCTTCCTTGTCCAACGTCAACAATTTTGGCATATAATATTTTGATGAGGGCTCACAATCACAAAAGATTTCTAGGATAGTATATTTATATGTGAATCTTCTCTTCCCTTATTAATTCTTTGATGAGTTGCATCATTGACTAATGCTATGTTTGTCAATCTCTAACAAAATTTTCTACTTATACTTTTCCTTATGTGGTGCTATCACCTACCATAGGATTAGTATATAATCTTATTGATTTATTTCCTTTCCTTTTTTTCTTATTTCTTTTCTTTATTTGCAACATGAAAGTAAAGAAAGCCAAAACTCAAACTAAACTTTATTATATAACTTGCACACGATTACAAGGATAGATCACTAAGCAAACTCTCAAAGAAGAAAGGATCGAACTAAACTTTATTTCATCTAAAGCAAAAGATCGAACTAAGATAAGTAAAAGCAAAAGGATAGTGGGATGATACGATACCGAGGCACCTCCCCCAAGCTTGGCGGAAGCCAATGGGAGTGCCCATACCCGAAACTCAGTTCTCTTTTGGTGGTGAAGAAGATGGTGGTGATGAAGAAGAGGTCTTGTCCTCGGATTTCCACGGCAGTGCTCCACCATCATAAGAGGAAGAGTGAGTCTCACAGGTCCTGCAACTAGCAGCCAAACTCATACCTTTAAACCTCGCCTCATATTCAAAGACTTGGTTCTGAAGGTCGTAGATCTGGCTTTGGAGAAAGTTGATTTGCTCGTTGAGGGTGAAGATCATGTCCTTCATGGGCTTGCCATCCACCTTGAGATCACGGGAGAGGTCCGTGATCATAAGGTGATTGGCGTTGAGTCCACGCTCCACCATCCCCTTGCACCGGAAGACGTCTTGCTCCACAGCTTCAAGCATGTCCTCCACGGTTCCCGTCCCCTTGGGACATCGCGGAGATGAAGCAACCCCTCATGCATCTGGATAACCTGAGGGTGCTGCACCACCTCCCGCAGATATGGGTTGATGACGTTCTTGAAGAACTTGTCCTTGGAGGAGCTTGAAGAGGCCATGGTAGATGGGATATGACGGAAAACAGCAAGGAAAAAGAGAACAGAGGATTTCTCCGCGATACGGTGATCAACAGGTTCGGAAAGTATATATAGATTTTTTTATCTTGGAGGACAAGCATATGGAAGAAAAACGGAGTACGGAAGGTGTCACAGGTGGGCACAACCCACCTGGGAGCGCTAGGCAAGCCTGGCGCACCCTCATGTCTTGTGCCCACCAGGGGACACTTCCTGGGAGTTTCTTTATTTCCAAAATTCTAAAATATTCCAAAACTGATCAAAAATATTTTTGCGGATTTTTTGGAGTCCGTTTACTTACCGTGTCACGTACCTCCTTATTTTCATGATTCTGGAGTGTTCCGGACAGACTCTTTTATGTGTTCTTCCGGTGTCAAAGTTTGGATAATATTACTTTCAACATTGATAGGCGTACCTGAGATATAATGCTTTATTCGTTGCCCATTCACAACCTTCGGGTTAGTACCTTCGGAATTATTTATTTTGATGGCTCCAGACCGGTAAACCTCCTCGATGACATATGGGCCTTCCCATTTTGAGAGGAGCTTTCCTGCAAAAAATCTAAAAAGAGAGGTGTACAAAAGAACATATTCTCCGACTTTAAACTCACCCTTTTGGATTCTTTTGTCATGCCATCTTTTAACTTTTTCTTTGAATAACTTTTCATTTTCATAAGCTTGGGTTCTCCATTCATCTAATGAGCTAATATCAAATAACCTCTTTTTACCAACAAGTTTGAAATCATAGGTGAGCTCTTTAACTGCCCAATATGCTTTATGTTCTAACTCAAGAGGCAAATGACAAGCTTTTCCATAAACCATTTTATAAGGATACATACCCATAGGATTTTTATATGTTGTTCTATAAGCCCAAAGTGCATCATCTAATTTCTTAGACCAATTCTTCCTGGACTTATTGACAATCTTTTGCAAAATTAATTTTATTTCTCTATTTCTAAGTTCAATTTGACCACTAGATTGAGGATGATAAGGTGATGCAATTCTATGGTTAACATCATAGTTGGCAAGCATTTTACGGAAAGCACCATGAATAAAGTGTGAACCAGCATCAGTCATTAAATATCTAGGGACTCCAAACCTTGGGAAAATAACTTACTTAAGCATTTTAATAGAGGTGTTGTGATCAACACTACTGGTTGGAATAGCTTCCACCCATTTAGTAACATAATCAACAGCAACCAAAATATGTGTATACCCATTAGAGGAAGGAAAAGGTCCCATGTAATCAAATCCCCAAACATCAACAACAAGTGAATAATTCATAGGAATTTCTTGACGCTTACCAATATTACCTATTCTTTGACATTAATCACAAGATGAGATAAACTTACGTGCATCCTTAAAGAGAGTAGGCCAATAAAATCCAAATTGCAATACCTTGTGAGCAGTTCTATCTCCAGCATGATGCCCTCCATAAGCCTCGGAGTGACATTTCCATAGGATTTGTCCCTATTCATGCTCATGTACACAACATCTAATAATACCATCTACAACTTCTTTATAAAGATGTGGGTCATCCCAAAAGTAATGTCTTAAATCATAGAGAATTTTTTCTTTTGTTGGTAAGTAAAGCTAGGTGGTAAATATCTAGCAACAATGTAATTGGCATAATCGGCATACCAAGGAGTACTACGAGAAACATTTATTGCAGCTAATTGCTCACCAGGAAAACTATCATCAATAGGTAGTGGGTCATCAAGCACATTTTCAAGCCTAGACAAGTTATCGGCTACAGGGTTCTCAGCTCCTTTTCTATCAATGATATGTAAAATCAAATTCTTGTAACAAGAGAACCCATCGAATAAGTCTAGGTTTAGCATCTTTCTTTTCCATAAGATATTTAGTAACAGCATGGTTTGTGTGAATAGTTACTTTGGAATCAACAATATAAGGTCTGAATTTATCACAAGCAAATACCACTTCTAAGAATTCTTTTTCAGTAGTAGCATAATTTCTTTGAGCACTGTCTAGAGTTTTACTAGCATAATGAATAACATTCAATTTCTTATCAACTCTTTGTCCTAGAACATCACCAACAACATAATCACTAGCATCACACATAATTTCAAAAGTCAAGTTCCAATCAGGTGGTTGAACAATAGGTGCAGATATTAAGGCTTTCTTGAGTGTTTGAAAGGCTTCTAAACAATCATCATCAAAAACAAAAGGAATATCCTTCTGCAGAAGATTAGTAAGAGGCCTAGAAATTTTAGAGAAGTCTTTGATAAATCTTCTATAGAAACCAGCATGACATAGGAAACTACAAATACCATTGATGTCCTTAGGACATGGCATTTTCTCAATGGCATCAACCTTAGCTTGGTCCACTTCAATACCTCTTTCAGAAATTTTATTACACAAGACAAAGCCTTCATTAACCATAAAGTGGCACTTCTCCCAATTGAAGACAAGATTTGTTTGTTCACATCTCTGCAAAACTCGCTCAAGATTGCTTAAACAATCATCAAAAGACTTCCCATAAATAGAAAAGTCATCCATGAAAACCTCAACGATCTTTTCACAAAAGTCAGAGAATATAGCAGTCTGCTACCTCTTGAGCACTGCATTGGATTTCCCCGAAGAGGATAGGATGATGCAGCAAAGTAGCGTAAGTATTCCCTTAGTTTTTGAGAACCAAGGTATCAATCCAGTAGGAGGCCACACACAAGTCCCTCGTACCTGCACAAAACAATAGCTCCTCGCAACCAACGTGATTAGGGGTTGTCAATCCCTTCACGGTCACTTACAAGAGTGAGATCTGATAGAGATGATAAATAATATTTTTGGTATTTTTGATATAGAGATGCAAAGTAAAAAGTAAAAGGCAAAGTAAAAACAAAGGAAGTATTAAAGTGATGGAGATTGATATGATGAGAATAGACCCAGGGGCCATAGGTTTCACTAGTGGCTTATCTCAAGAGCATAAGTATTACGGTGGGTGAACAAATTACTGTTGAGCAATTGACAGAATTGAGCATAGTTATGAGAATATCTAGGTATGATCATGTATATAGGCATCACGTCCGAGACAAGTAGACCGACTCCTGCTGCATCTACTACTATTACTCCACTCATCGATCGCTATCCAAATGCATCTAGAGTATTAAGTTAAAAACAGAGTAACGCCTTAAGCAAGATGACATGATGTAGAGGATAAATTCATGCAATATGA
Organism: Aegilops longissima; assembly: GCA_021605205.1. Taxonomy (NCBI): domain Eukaryota; kingdom Viridiplantae; phylum Streptophyta; class Magnoliopsida; order Poales; family Poaceae; genus Aegilops; species Aegilops longissima. The sequence continues at coordinate 286,962,001 of CM038676.1, forward strand.
TAAAAACCCATCTTGTTATCCTCGATGGCAACAATACAATACGTGCCTTGCAACCCTTTCTGTCACTAGGTAAGGACACTGACGGCAAGGGACAAGAGTCATAAATGCCCGTCTCAGTCGCCTGAACGGGTACCCCTACTCTAGTACACCGACAGACACCGCAAGATTGAACCCAAAGCTAAGCACTTCTCCCATTACAAGAACTACTAATCTAGTTGGCCAAACCAAACGGATAATTCGAAGAGACTTGCAAAGATAACCAATCATACATAAAAGAATTCAGAGAAGATTCAAATATTGTTCATAGATAATCTGGATCATAAACCCACAATTCATCGGTCTCAACAAACACACCGCAAAAAGAAGATTACATCAAATAGATCTCCACGAGAGAGGGGGAGAACATTGTATTGAGATCCAAAAAGAGAGAAGAAGCCATCTAGCTACTAGCTATGGACCCGAAGGTCTGAAGTAAACTACTCACGCTTCATCGGAGGGGCTATGCTGATGATGTAGAAGCTCTCCGTGGTGGATGCCCCCTCCGGCGGAGCTCCAGAACAGGCCCCAAGATGGGATCTCGTGGATACAGGAAGTTGCGGCGGTGGAATTAGGTTTTGGCTCCTCTTCCGATCGTTTGGGGTGCGTGAGGTATATATAGGAGGAAGGAGTACGTCGGTGGAGCAACAAGGGGCCCACGAGGCAGGGGCGCGCCCTAGGGGGGGCCCCCACCCTCGTGACCGCCTCTTTTGTTCCTTGGAGTAGGGCCCAAGTCTCCTGGATTACGTTCGGTGAGAAAATCGCGTTCCCGAAGGTTTCATTCCGTTGGACTCCGTTTGATATTCCGTTTCTTCGAAACACTGAAATAGGCAAAAAAAACAGCAATTCTGGGCTGGGCCTCCGATTAATAGGTTAGTCCCAAAAATAATATAAAAGTGGAAAATAAAGCCCAATATAGTCCAAAACAATAGATAAAGTAGCATGGAGCAATAAAAATTATAGATACGTTGGAGACGATCGCATCCTCAAGCTTAATTCATGCTCGTCCTCGAGTAGGTAAATGATAAAAGAGAATTTTGATGCGGAGTGATACTTTGGCATAATTTCAATGTAAATCTTCTTAATTGTGGTATGAATATTCAGATCCGAAAGATTCAAGACAAAAGTTCATATTGACATAAAAATAATAATACTTCAAGCATACTAACTAAGCAATTATGTCTTCTCAAAATAACATGGCCAAAGAAAGTTATCCCTACAAAATCATATAGTGTGGCTATGCTCCATCTTCCCCACACAAAATATTTAAATCATGCACAACCCTGATTACAAGCCAAGCAATTGTTTCATACTTTAACATTTTCAAAACTTTTTCAATCTTCACGCAATACATGAGCGTGAGCCATGGATATAGCACTATATGTGGAATAGAATGGTGGTTGTGGAGAAGACAAAAGGAGAAGATAGTCTCACATCAACTAGGCGATCAACGGGCTATGGAGATGCCCATCAATAGATATCAATGTGAGTGAGTAGGGATTGCCATGCAACGGATGCACTAGAGCTATAAGTATATGAAAGCTCAACAAAAGAAACTAAGTGGGTGTGCATCCAACTCGCTTGCTCACGAAGACCTAGGGCATTTGAGGAAGCCCATCATTGGAATATACAAGCCAAGTTCTATAATGAAAAATTCCCACTAGTATATGAAAGTGACAAAATGAGAGACTCTCTAACATGAAGATCTTGGTGCTACTTTGAAGCACAAGTGTGGTAAAAGGACAGTAGCATTGTCCCTTCTCTTTTTTTCTCTCATTTTTTTTGTTTGGGCCTTTTCTCTTTTTTTATGGCCTCTTTTTTCATTTTTCTTTTTTTTCGTCCGGAGTCTCATCCCGACTCGTGGGGGAATCATGGTCTCCATCATCCTTTCCTCACTGGGACAATGCTCTAAAGAATGATGATCATCACACTTTTATTTTTATTACAACTCAACAATTACAACTCGATTCTTAGAACAAAGTATGACTCTATATGAATGCCTCCGGCGGTTTACCAGGATATGCAATGAAACAAGAGTGACATGTATGAAAGAACTATGAACGGTGGCTTTGCCACAAATACGATGTCAACTACATGATCATGCTAGCAATATGACAATGATGGAGCGTGTCATAATAAACGGAACGGTGGAAAGTTGCATGGCAATATATCTCGGAATGGCTATGGAAATGCCATGATAGGTAGGTACGGTGGCTGTTTTGAGGAAGATATATGGTGGGTGTATGATACCGGCGAAAAGTGCGCGGTATTAGAGAGGCTAGCAATGGTGGAAGGATGGGAAAAAGTGCGTATAATCCATGGACTCAACATTAGTCATAAAGAACTCATATACTTATTGCAAAAATCTAGAAATTATCAAAGCAAAGTATTACGCGCATGCTCCTAGGGGGATAGATTGGTAGGAAAAGACCATCGCTCGTCCCCGACCGCCACTCATAAGGAAGACAATCAATAAATAAATCATGCTCCGAGTTCATCACATAACGGTTCACCATACGTGCATGCTACGGGAATCACAAACTTCAACTCAAGTATTCTTTAAATTTGCAACTACTCAACTAGCATGACTCTAATATCACCATCTTCATATCTCAAAACAATTATCAAGCATCAAACTTTTCTTAGTATTCAACGCACTCAAAAGAAAGTTCCACATATCTTGAATACCAAGTATATTAATATTTAAGCAAATTACCATGCTATTAACGACTCTCAAAGTAATCTAAGTGAAGCATGAGAGATCAATAGTTTCTTTAAAACAAATCCACCACTGTTCTCTAAAAGATCTAAGTGAAGCACTAGAGCAAAAATTATCACGCTCAAAAGATATATGTGAAGCACTATAAGAAAAACTATCAAGCTCAAAAGATATAAGTGAAGTACATAGAGTATTCTATCAAATTCCAATTCATGTATGGCTCTCTCAAAAGGTGTGTACAGCAAGGATGATTGTGGTAAAATAACAAGCAAAGACGCAAATAATACAAGACGCTCCAAGCAAAACACATATCATGTGGTGAATACAAATATAGCTCCAAGTAAATTACCGATGGAAGTAGACGAAAGAGGGGATGCCTTCCGGGGCATCCCCAAGCTTTGACTTTTTGGTGTCCTTGGATTATCTTGGGGGTGCCATGGGCATCCCCAAGCTTAGGTGTTTGGCTCCTCTTCTGATCGTTTGGGGGTACGTAGGTATATATAGGAGGAAGGAGTACGTCGGTGGAGCAACAGGGGGCCCATGAGGCAGGGGGCGCGCCCTAGGGGGCGCGCCCCCCACCCTTGTGACCGCCTCTTTTGTTCCTTGGAGTAGGGTCCAAGTCTCCTAGATCACGTTCGGTGAGAAAATCATGTTCCCGAAGCTTAGGCTCCTCTTCTGATCGTTTGGGGGTACGTAGGTATATATAGGAGGAAGGAGTACGTCGGTGGAGCAATAGGGGGCCCACGAGGCAGGGGGGCGCGCCCTAGGGGGGTGCCATGGGCATCCCCAAGCTTAGGCTCCTCTTCCCGAAGGTTTCATTCCGTTTGGACTCTGTTTGATATTCCGTTTCTTCGAAACACTGAAATAGGCAAAAAAAACAGCAATTCTGGGCTGGGCCTCCGGTTAATAGGTTAGTCCCAAAATAATATAAAAGTGGAAAATAAAGCACAATATAGTCCAAAACAATAGATAAAGTAGCATGGAGCAATAAAAAATTATAGATAAGTTGGAGACGTATCACAGTCATACATCTTTGAAAGGTAGCTGGTGCATTACATAAACCAAAAGGCATACGTCTATAAGCATAAGTTCCAAAGGGACAAGTTAAAGTGGTCTTTTCTTGATCAGGTTGAGAAACAGGTATTTGTCAAAAACCAGAATATCCATCAAGGAAGCAAAAGTGTGTGTGCTTAGATAATCTTTAAAGCATTTGATCAATAAAAGGCAAAGGGTAATGATCTTTTCTAGGTGCTTTGTTTAATTTTCTAAAATCAATTACCATTCAATAGCCTGTAACAATTCTTTGTGGAATAAGTTCATTCTTATCATGATGAACAACAGTAATACCTCCTTTCTTATGGACACAATGAACAGGACTTACCCATCTACTATCAGCTATGGGATAGATTATACCTACTTCCAGAAGTTTTAATATTTCCGTTCTTACCACTTCTTTCATCTTCGGATTTAACCGACGTTGATGATCAACAACGGGTTTAGCATCAGGTTCCATATTAATTTTGCGCTGACATAGAGTGGGACTAATGCCCTTTAAATCATCAAGAGTATATCCAATAGAAGCTCGGTGCTTCCTTAGAACTTCCAATAATCTTTCTTCTTCATGTTCTGAAAGGTTAGCACTGATAATAACAGGATATATCTTCTTTTCATCAAGATAAGCATATTTCAAAGTGTTTGGCAATTGTTTTAATTCAAACACAGGATCGCCTTTAGGTGGAGGAGGACCTCCTAGAGTTTCAATAGGCAAATTGTCTTTAAGTAGAGGACGTTATTCAAAGAAAATCTTATCTATTTCATTTCTTTCATGCATATGTAAATCATTTTCATGGTCTAGCAGATATTGTTCTAAAGGATCAGTAGGTGGTACAACAATAGAAGCAAGACCAATTAATTCATCCTTACCAGACAATTCTTTTTCATGATGATTTCTACTAAACTTGGAAAAATCAAACTCATGAGACTCATCACCAAAGCTGACACCAACAGTTTGTTTCTTGCAATCTATCTTAGCATTAACTGTGTTCAAGAAAAGTCTACCAAAAATAATGGGACAAAAGTCATCTTGTGGGGAACCAAGAACAAGAAAATCAGTAGGGTATTTTATTTTCCCACACAAGACTTCAACATATCTAACAATCCCAAAAGGTGATATGGTGTCTCTATTAGCAAGTTTAATAGTAACATCTATGTCTTCTAACTCTGCAGGTGCTATGTCTTTCATAATTTCTTGATATAAGGTGTAAGGAATAGCACTCACACTAGCACCCATGTCACATAAACCATGATAACAATGTTCTCCTATTTTAACTGAAATAACAGGCATGCCAACAACAGGTCTATGTTTATCTTTTCTATCAGGTTTAGCAGTTCTAGCAGCTTCTTCACAGAAGTAAATAACATGCCCATCCATATCTTCTTCCAAGAGATCTTTAACCATAGCAATGCTAGGTTCTACTTTAATTTGTTCATCAGGTTTAGGTGTTCTAATACAGCTTTTGTTAACCGTAGTTGAAACTTTAGCATGTTCCTTTATCCTAACAGGAAAAGGTGGTTTTTTAATATAAGCAGAAGGAACAACTGGATCAACATTATAAAGTATAGTTTCTGTAGCGATCCGACCTCAGCCGGTCAAATCTCTGTGTATAAGTGTCATCCCGGGATCGGTAATGCTGACACACACAGTACTCGAAGGATTTATAACAGAGTAGCAATCACACACTTATTACATCGAATGTCTCAAAAGAGAACTCATTACAATAAATATGGCTTAAGGCCATCTAAACAAGATAACAGCGGGGTCTCCCATGAATACTCCTAGCTTTCTTGTCAGGTTGTCATTCTTCTCCACTAGTATTGTGATTTCCTCCTTGTATCCATCGCGTGTAGACTTGAGTTCCTCTTCTAGCTCCATGTTCTGGGTCATCACCTTCTTCAGGTCTATCATGCTTGCACACATCTGGTTCTCCTGGCGACGAATGTGCTGGTTTAACTCCTGGATGAAAGCTGCGATGGACCTGTCTCTCCTGGTGCTGATCATCTCCCATTGCCCATCCCGGAACCCACATATCTGGTAGATAGTTGTTGGGGAACGTTGCAGAAAATTAAAATTTTTCCTACGGTTTCACCAAGATCCATCTATGAGTTCATCTAAGAAACGAGTCATGGGAGAGTGATTGCATCTACATACCACTTGTAGATCGTGTGCGGAAGCGTTCAAAAGAACAGGGTTGAAGTAGTCGTTCTTGCCGTGATCCTATCACCGGAGATCCTAGCGCCGAACGGACGGCACCTCCGCGTTCAACACACGTACGGGACGGGAGACGTCTCCTCCTTCTTGATCCAGCAAGGGGAAGGAGAGGTTGATGATGATGGCTCCAGCAGCAGACAACGGCGTGGTGGTGGTGGAGCAGCAAGACACTCAGGCTTCGCCAAGCACGTGACGAAGGAGGACGAGGTGTAGCAGGGGAGGGAGGCGCCAGAACTTCAGGGTGCGGCTGCCCCTCCCCCTCCTTTATATAGGCCCCAGGGGGCGCCGCCCTGGGGATCCCATCTCCCAAGGGGCGGCGGCCAAGGGGGAGGAGTGCCCCCAAGGCAGTGGGCGCCCCACCCTAGGGTTTCAACCCTAGGCACAGGGGGGGCCAGGGGGCGCACCAGCCCTCTATGGGCTGGTTCCTCCCCACTTCAGCCCATGGGGCCCTCCGGATGGGTGGCCCCACCGGTGGACCCCGGACCCTTCCGTTGGTCCCAGACAATACGGTGACCCCAAACTTTCCCGATGGCGAAATACCACTTCCTATATATAATTCTTTACCTCCGACCATTCCGAAACTCCTCGTGACGTCCGGGATCTCATCCGGGACTCCGAACAACATTCGGTATATTCCATACTCATATTCATACAACCCTAGCGTCACCGAACCTTAAGTGTGTAGACCCTACGGGTTCGGGAGACACGTAGACATGACCGAGACGGCTCTCGGGCAATAACCAGCAGCGGGATCTGGATACCCATGTTGGCTCCCACATGCTCCTCGATGATCTCATCGGATGAACCACGATGTTGAGGATTCAAACAATCCCGTATACAATTCCCTTTGTCAATCGATATGTTACTTGTCCGAGATTCGATCGTCGGTATCCCAATACCTCGTTCAATCTCGTTACCGGCAAGTCACTTTACTCGTACCCTAATGCATGATCCCGTGACGAGACACTTGGTCACTTTGAGCTCATTATGATGATGCACTACCGAGTGGGCCCAGTGATACCTCTCCGTCATACGGAGTGACAAATCCCCGTCTCGATCCGTGTCAACCCAACAGACGCTTTCGGAGATACCTGTAGTGTACCTTTATAGTCACCCGATTCGTTGTGACGTTTGGTACACCCAAAGCACTCTTACGGTATCCGGAGTTACACGATCTCATGGTCTAAGGAAGAGATACTTGACATTGGAAAAGCTCTAGCAAATCGAACTACGATCTTGTGCTATGCTTAGGATTGGGTCTTGTCCATCACATCATTCTCCTAATGATGTGATCCCGTTGTCAATGACATCCAATGTCCATAGTCGAAACCATGACTATCTGTTGACCAACGAGCTAGTCAACTAGAGGCTTACTAGGACATAATGTGGTCTATTTATTCACACGTGTATTACGATTTCCGGATAATACAATTATAGCATGAATAAAAGACAATTATCATGAACAAGGAAATATAATAATAATCCTTTTATTATTGCCTCTAGGGCATATTTCCAACAGTCTCCCACTTGCACTAGAGTCAATAATCTAGTTACATTGTGATGAATCGAACACCCATAGAGTTCGGTGTTGATCATGTTTTGCCCATGAAGAGAGGTTAGTCAACGGATCTGCGACATTCAGATCCGTATGCACTTTGCAAATTTCTATGTCTCCATCTTGAACATTTTCACGGATGGAGTTGAAGCGATGCTTGATGTGCTGGTCTTCTTGTGAAACCTGGCTCCTTGGCAAGTGCAATAGCTCCAAGTTGTCACTGAAGAGTTTGATCGGCCCCGACGCATTGGGTATGACTCCTAGGTCGGTGATGAACTCCTTCACCCAAATTGCTTCATGCGCTGCCTCCGAGGCTGCCATGTACTCCGCTTCACATGTACATCCCGCCACGACGCTCGCTTGCAGCTGCACCAGCTTCGCTCCACCATTCAACATATACACGTATCCGGTTTGTGACTTAGAGTCATCCGGATCTGTGTCGGCTTAGCGTCGACGTAACCCTTCTGACGAGCTCTTCGTCACCTCCATAAACGAGAAACATGTCCTTTGTCCTTTTGGTACTTCAGGATATTCTTGACCGCTGTCTAGTGTTCCTTGCGGGATTACTTTGGTACCTTCCTACCAAACTTACGGCAAGGTTTACATCAGTCCGGTACACAAGATGGCATACATAATAGATCCTATGGCTGAGGCATAGGGATGACGCTCATCTCTTCTTTATCTTTTGCCGTGGTCGGGCATTGAGCTGAGCTCAATCTTACACCTTGCAAGACAGCAAGAACCCTTTCTTGGACTGATCCATTTTGAACTTCTTCAAAATCTTATCAAGGTATGTGCTTTGTGAAAGACCTATGAGGCGCCTTGATCTATCTCTATAGATCTTGATGCCTAATATATAAGCAGCTTCTCCAAGGTCCTTCATTGAAAAACTTTTATTCAAGTAGGCCTTAATGTTGTCCAAGAGTTCTATATCATTTCCCATCAAAATTATGTCATCTACATATAATATGAGAAATGCTCTGAGCTCCCACTCACTTTCTTGTAAATGCAGGCTTCTCCATAAGTCTCAAGATAAACCCAAACGCTTTGATCATCTCATCAAAGAGAATGTTCCAACTCCGAGATGCTTGCACCAGCCCATAAATGGATCGCTGGAGCTTGCATACTTTGTTATCATTCTTAGGATCGACAAAACCTTCCAGCTGCATCATATACAGCTCTTCCTTAAGATAACCTTTAAGGAACGCTGTTTTGACGTCCATCTGCCATATCTCATAATCAAAGTATGCAGCAATTGCTAACATGATTCGGACGGACTTAAGCTTCGCTACGGGAGAGAAAGTCTCATCGTAGTCAATCCCTTGAACTTGTCGATAACCCTTAGCGACAAGTCGAGCTTTATAGATGGTAACATTACCATCCGCGTCCGTCTTCTTCTTAAAGATCCATTTGTTTTCTATCGCTCGCCGATCATCGGGCAAGTCTGTCAAAGTCCATACTTTGTTTTCATACATGGATCCTATCTCGGATTGCATGGCTTCAAGCCATTTGTTCGAATCTGGGCCCGCCATCGCTTCTTCATAGTTCGATGGTTCACCGTTGTCTAACAACATGATTTCCAGGACAGGGTTGCCGTACCATTCTGGTGCGGAACGTGTCCTAGTGGACCTACAAAGTTCAGTAGCAACTTGATCCGAAGTACCTTGATCATCATCATTAATTTCCTCTTGAGTTGGTGTAGGCATCACAGGAACATTTTCCGAGCTGCACTACAATCCTGTTCAAGAGGTAGTACTTCATCGAGTTCTACTTTCCTCCCACTTACTTCTTTCGAGAGAAACTCTTTTTCCAGAAAGGATCCGTTCGGCAACAAAGATCTTGCCCTCGGATCTTAAGTAGAAGGTATACCCAATGGTTTCCTTAGGGTATCCTATGAAGACGCATTTTTCCGACTTGGGTTCGAGCTTTTCAGGTTGAAGTTTCTTGACATAAGCATCGCATCCCCAAACTTTTAGAAACGACAGCTTAGGTTTGTTCCCAAACCATAATTCATACGGTGTCGTCTCAACGGATTTTGACGGTGCCCTATTTAAAGTGAATGCAGCTGTCTCTAGAGCGTATCCCCAAAATGATAGCGGTAAATCGGTAAGAGACATCATAGATCGCACCATATCCAATAGAGTGCGATTACGATGTTCGGACACACCGTTACGCTGAGGTGTTCCAGGCGGCGTGAGTTGTGAAACGATTCCACATTTCCTTAAGTGTGTACCAAATTCGTGACTTAAATATTCTCCTCCACGATCCGATCGCAAGAATTTTATCTTTCGGTCACGTTGATTCTCTACTTCATTCTGAAATTCCTTGAACTTTTCAAAGGTCTCAGACTTGTGTTTCATTAAGTAGACATACCCATATCTACTTAAGTCGTCTGTGAGAGTGAGAACATAACGATATCCTCCGCGAGCCTCAACGCTCATTGGACCGCACACATCGGTATGTATGATTTCCAATAGGTTGGTTGCTCGCCCATTGTTCCGAGAACGGAGTCTTGGTCATTTGCCCATAAGGCATGGTTCGCATGTGTCAAATGATTCATAATCGAGAGACTCTAAAAGTCCATCAGCATGGAGCTTCTTCATGCGCTTGACACCAATGTGACCAAGGCGGCAAAGTGCCAAGTATGTGGGACTATCATTATCAACTTTACATCTTTTGGTATTCACGCTATGAATATGTGTAACATTACGCCGAGATTCATTAAGAATAAACCATTGACCATAGGGCATGACCATAAAACATATCTCTCATATAAATAGAACAACCATTATTCTCGGATTTAAATGAGTAGCCATCTCGTATCAAACGAGATCCGATACAATGTTCATGCTCAAACTTGGCACCAAATAACAATTATTAAGGTTTATAACTAATCCCGTAGGTAAATGTAGAGGTAGCGTGCCGACGGCGATCACATCGACCTTGGAACCATTCCCGACGCGATCGTCACCTCGCCCTTCGCCAGTCTCCGTTTATTCCGCAGCTCCTTGTGAGTTACAAATATGAGCAACGGCACCGTATCAAATACCCAGGAGTTACTACGAGTAATCGGTAAGGTACACATCAATTACATGTATATCAAATATACCTTTAGTGTTGCCGGCCTTCTCGTCTCGCTAAGTATTTGGGGCAGTTCCGCTTCGAAGGGCCCTTCCTTTGCAATAAAAGCACTCTGTCTCGTGCTTGGGTCCATTCTTTGACTTCTTCCCGCAACTTGCTTATGGGCGCAAACCTCCTTGCCGTCCTTCTTGAAGTTCTTCTTGCCCTTGCCCTTCTTGAACTTAGTGGTTTTATTGATCATCAACACTTGATGTTCTTTCTTGATTTCAACCTCTGCTGACTTCAGATTGAGAATACTTCGGAATGGTCTTCACCATCCCCTGCATATTGTAGTTCATCACAAAGCTCTTGTAGCTTGGTGGGAGCGATCAAGGATTCTGTCAATGACCGCCTCGTCCGGGAGATTTATGTCCAGTGGGACAAAGGTTGTGCAACCTGACATTTTGAGTATGTGTTCACCGATGTAACTGTTTCCTCCATCTTACAACTATAGAACTTGTCGGAGACTTCATATCTCTCGACCCGGGCATGAGCTTGGAAAACTAGTTTCAGCTCCTCGAACATCTCATATGCTCCATGTTGCTCAAAACTCTTTTGGAGCCCCGGTTTTAAGCTGTAAAGCATGCCGCACTGAACGAGGGAGTAATCATCAGCACGAGACTGCCAAGCATTCATAATGTCTTGGTTCTCTGGACGGGTGCATCACCTAGTGGTCCTTCTAGGACATATTGTTTCCTGGCAGCTATGAGGATGATCCTCGTGTTCCGGACCCAAATCGTATAGTTGCTGCCATCATCTTTCAGCTTGGTTTTCTCTAGGAACGCGTTGAAATTCATGTTGACATGAGCGTTGGCCATTTGATCTACAAGACATATTTGCAAAGGTTTTAGACTAAGTTCATGATAATTAAGTTCATCTAATAAAAATTATTTTAATGAACTCCCACTCAGATTAGACATCCCTCTAGTCATCTAAGTGTTACACGATCCGAGTCGACTAGGCCGTGTCCGATCATCACGTGAGACGGACTAGTCATCGTCGGTGAACATCTCCATGTTGATCGTATCTTCCATACGACTCGTGTTCGACCTTTCGGTCTCCGTGTTCCGAGGCCATGTCTGTACATGCTAGGCTCGTCAAGTTAACCCTAAGTGTTTTGCTTGTGTAAAACTGTCTTACACCCGTTGTATGTGAACGTAAGGATCTATCACACCCGATCATCACGTGGTGCTTCAAAACGACGAACTTTAGCAACGGTGCACAATTAGGGGAGAACACTTCTTGATATTGTTGTAAGGGATCATCTTATTTACTACCGTCGTTCTAAGTAAACAAGATGCATAAACATAATAAACATCACATGCAATTATATAGTAGTGACATGATATGGCCAATATCATATAGCTCCATTGATCTCCATCTTCGGGGCTCCATGATCATCTTGTCACCGGCATGACACCATGATCTCCATCATCATGATCTCCATCATCGTGTCTTCATGAAGTTGTCACGCCAACGACTACTTCTACTTCTATGGCTAACGCGTTTAGCAATAAAGTAAAGTAATTTACATGGTGTTCTTCAATGACACGCAGGTCATACAAAAATAAAGACAACTCGTATGGCTCCCGCCGGTTGTCATACTCATCGACATGCAAGTCGTGATTCCTATTACAAGAACATGATTTCATACATCACAATATGTCATTCATCATTCATCACAACTTCTGGCCATATCACATCACATGACAATTGCTGCATAAACAAGTTAGACGTCCTCTAATTGTTGTTGCATCTTTTACGTGGCTGCAATTGGGTTCTAGCAAGAACGTTTTCTTACCTACGAATAACCACAACGTGATTTTGTCAACTTCTATTTACCCTTCATAACGACCCTTTTCATCGAATCCGCTCCAACTAAAGTGGGAGAGACAGACACCCGCCAGCCACCTTATGCAACTAGTGCATGTCACCGGTGGAACCGGTCTCACGTAAGCGCACGTGTAAGGTTGGTCCGGGCTGCTTCATCCCACAATACCGCTGAAGCAAGATAAGACTAGTAGCGGCAAGCAAGTTGACAAGATCTACGCCCACAACAAAATTGTGTTCTACTCGTGCAATAGAGAACTACGCATAGACCTAGCTCATGATGCCACTGTTGGGGAACGTTGCAGAAAATTAAAATTTTCCTACGGTTTCACCAAGATCCATCTATGAGTTCATCTAAGAAACGATTCATGGGAGAGTGATTGCATCTACATACCACTTGTAGATCGCGTGCGGAAGCGTTCAAAAGAACGGGGTTGAAATAGTCGTTCTCGCCGTGATCCTATCACCGGAGATCCTAGCGCCGAACGGACGGCACCTCCGCGTTCAACACACGTACGGGACGGGAGACGTCTCCTCCTTCTTGATCCAGCAAGGGGGGAGGAGAGGTTGATGATGATGGCTCCAGCAGCAGCACAACGGCGTGGTGGTGGTGGAGCAGCAGCACTCCGGCAGGGCTTCGCCAAGCACGTGACGGAGGAGGACGAGGTGTAGCAGGGGGAGGGAGGCGCCAGAACTTCAGGGTGCGGCTGCCCCCTCCCCCCTCCCTTTATATAGGCCCCCAGGGGGGGGCGCCAGCCCTTGGTAATCCCATCTCCCAAGGGGGGCGGCGGCTAAGGGGGGAGGAGTGCCCCCCAAGGCAAGTGGGCGCCCCCCACCCTAGGGTTTCAACCCTAGGCGCGGGGTGGGCCAGGGGGCGCACCAGCCCACTATGGGCTGGTTCCTCCCACTTCAGCCCATGGGGCCCTCCGGGATGGTGGCCCCACCGGTGGACCCCGGGACCCTTCGTGGTCCCAGACAATACCGGTGACCTCAAACTTTCCCGATGGTCAAATACCACTTCCTATATATAATTCTTTACCTCCGGACCATTCCGAAACTCCTCGTGACGTCCCGGATCTCATCCGGACTCAACAACATTCGTATACTGCATACTCATATTCATACAACCCTAGCGCCACCGAACCTTAAGTGTGTAGACCCTACGGGTTCGGAGATACGAGACATGACCGAGACGGCTCTCGAGCAATAACCAACAGCGGATCTGGATACCCATGTTGGCTCCCACATGCTCCTCGATGATCTCATCGGATGAACCACGATGTCGAGGATTCAAACAATCCCGTATACAATTCCCTTTGTCAGTCGGTATGTTACTTGCCCGAGATTCGATCGTCGGTATCCCAATACCTCGTTCAATCTTGTTACCGGCAAGTCACTTTACTCGTACCCTAATGCATGATCCCGTGACCAGACACTGGTCACTTTGAGCTCATTACGATGATGCACTACCGAGTGGGCCCAGTGATACCTCTCCGTCATACGGAGTGACAAATCCCCGTCTCGATCCGTGTCAACCCAACAGACGCTTTCGGAGATACCGTAGTGTACCTTTATAGTCACCCGCTTACGCCAGACGCTTTGGTACACCCAAAGCACTCTTACGGTATCCGGAGTTACACGATCTCATGGTCTAAGGAAGAGATACTTGACATTGGAAAAGCTCTAGCAAAACGAACTACACGATCTTGTGCTATGCTTAGGATTGGGTCTTGTCCATCACATCATTCTCCTAATGATGTGATCCCGTTGTCAATGACATCCAATGTCCTTAGTCAGGAAACCGTGACTATCTGTTGACCAACGAGCTAGTCAACTAGAGGCTTACTAGGGACATAATGTGGTCTATTTATTCACACGTGTATTACGATTTCCGGATAATACAATTATAGCATGAATAAAAGACAATTATCATGAACAAGGAAATATAATAATAATCCTTTTATTATTGCCTCTAGGGCATATTTCCAACAATAGTGTCCTTAAGCTCCTTGTGATAAACTTCGCTGATGCGTCCCATGGTGATGTGGGCTTCCATGCTTTTTCCTAGACTCGAGGTGGGTGCATCAATTGAAAACTCTATGGGCTCAGTAACTGGTGTGAATGTCCTTCCTGGAACTTGAACTCGAATCATCCATCGCTCCTCTTCTGGTAGAGTAGCGGTGTAGGTCCCGGTGAAGCTTGGTATTCCGATGGTCAAGTACCTAGTGACTTCCTTCAAGTGTCGTCCAAAGGGTGTGTCTTCATCCGGTTGTGCAAACTTGTTCCTTGAGTCTGCCATCCTAAGGAGTAGAAAATGGAGAGGAGTCAGAAATGAGTAGAGAAGAGTGACCTATGGCTCATCTTAGTGGTCGTGTCCTACATTCAGCGTGTGCTCTGATACCATCTTGTAGGGATCCGTCCGCAGACGGTCAAATCTCTGTGTATAAGTGTCATCTCCGGATCGGTAATGCTGACACACACAGTATTCGAAGGATTTATGACAGAGTAGCAATCACACACTTATTACATTGAATGTCTCAAAAGAGAACTCATTACAATAAATATGGCTTAAGGCCATCTAAACAAGATAACAGCAGAAGGCTTAGAAGATAAAGTGAGTCCATCAACTCCAATGGCATAGCTGAGTGCACGACAAACGACCTAGCGCACCTTACTCTTAAATTCGAAAAGTCTGCAACATGATATGTTGCAGCCCAAAATGGGTCAGCACATGGAATATGCTGGCAATATAACACAGTAGAGCAATGAACAGAGTAAATGCTATCACTATATGCATATATGGCTGGTGGAGGCTCTATGGTTATAATGTTTTGCCAAAAGCCAATTTTTCCTACAACAAAGGAATATATTTTATTTAACTATCAAGTTGGTTGAAAATTATTGAGAAGGTTCCTCCAACTCAATCCCAAAATAAGTTATAACCCAACAAATTAATTAAGTAAAGTGATGAGATCAAATCAATAATTCAAGTACCAGATACTCAAGATGTCCATAACCGGGGACACGGCTAACCATGATTAGTTTGTACACTATGCAGAGGTTTGCGCACTTTTCCCCACAAGACTCGATCTCCTCCATTGGATTTCTCGCACTACATGATGTTTGAGAAACGGATGACCGAGACACGCCTCTTCGTAAGCATTAACTCTAACCCCGGGTAGACAGTACCAACCTACATCCCCTACATCTGCTAGCCTACCACTGGAAGAGGTCATGCAACATACTCAACTATGCTAGAGCCCATAATAGCTTGTGGCTGCATATGGAAGTTTCTAGCATGAATAATCTTATGATCCCTTTGAGCCTGGGTGGCGGACCATAGGAGGATCACACGGTATAACCCCGGGATCTCTTAGGACAACACTGGTATAACCCCAGGTGCCCAAACCAACAATCACCCAGATGTGTATTAAAGTTGCCACCTTAAGTTGGACCATTAATTAACAATCTCACATCTGTCATGGATTCACTCAAACCCTATCCATGTCTATGAGCATACCATGGCAACATAGCATAACGTAGAAGTAACTCCCAAGGGTTTGATAATAAAACAGGTAATAGGTTCTATCTCATCATCTACTTCCCAAACCCACATGTTAATCACATCCTAATCATGCAGTGTTTGAGGGTTGAAACTAATGCATAAAAACTGGGTAATAAAGAGTATGGTCAATGTGTTACTTGCCTTGCTGACGATCCGCAAACCCTAGAGACTCGTAGTAGCACGCTTCGCACTCCGGCGATTCTATCGCAAACAAACAATAGCATACATAAGCACTCAAGCAAATATGCACGGGTAAATCTCAAATAAGAAGATCGAATCTGAAAGCTCAACTGAAGAGATTCGATCTGCAAAAAGAATCAATTGAATCAGAGCTACGAACTGAAACTACGGTCAAAAAAACTTTGAATACAAATCTGCTTGAAACCAAATTTTAAATTTGTCAAAACCTTGTTCAAGTTGATTAAACAGAAAGAGGGGCTCGAGATGAGAATTTTGGCGTTGTTTTCACCGGATTTGGACAAACGGCTTAGAAACGGTGAGGGTTTGAAGATCAGGGGCTAATCTGCGTAAAAAATTAATCGCAGATAGGTCCCTGGCAGAAAAAGGAAATAAAAAGAAAAGACTAACGAACGAACATTCGCTGTCTGAACCTAACCGGTGAACGACATTCGTTAAAATGAACGAACATCCGCTAAATAAAATAAACCAACGAGAACCGAATAAAAACCAATCTAAAAAACGCATCTAGGGTTTAAAAAATCGATCGAATTTTACCTAACCGAAAAATAAACCGGCGGCGGATCCGGTGGCTCGGGCGGCTCGATTCCGGTGGGCGAGGCAAGGGTTCGCGGGACTAGGCGGCGGCGCGAGCAGCAGCGGTGGCGCGCGGGCGAGCGGGCGGCGGCGGAGGCGCGCGCAGCGGGCGGCGAAGCGGTGGCAATGACATCTGCGGCGGCGGCCACTGCTGTTGACGGCGGCGGCGATGGTGAGAGGCGGGGGGCACTATATATAGGAGGGGGCGTGGCTTGGGGAGGGGGCCGGCCCGAGGTGGAGTCCGGCTCGGACTCTGCCTCGGCGTCCGTGCCGGCGACGGCGCAGCGCGAGGGAGGCGGTGCGGGGAAACGGGTCGGCTGGGCTGCGGCCCTATGCGGTCCGGGATTTTTTTAAATAGATTCCGCCGAGAAAAATCGTAATAAAATAAAAATAAAAATCAAAAAATGCCTTATCACCGTCTAAATAAAATATTTAGAACAAAGTGAACATTTTCTTGGCCTAAAAATGCAATTTTGAAAAATGCATATTTTTCTAATTCAAATAAAATAGCAATAAAATCCAAATAAATTTATTTATTTGATTTTAACATTTTTCCTCCAATATTTCATTATTTTGGAGAGAAAAATAATTAAAACCAAAATGATCCCCGTTTCAATATTTGAGAAAACTCAAATAGGAAAATCGTGAAATCCCCAACTCTCTCCGTGGGTCCTTGAGTTGCTTAGGATTTTCTAGGATCGTAGAACCGAATGCAATAAGATATGATATGCAATATGATGTCCTATGTATAACATTCCAAATTGAAAATTTGGAATGTTACAGTTTCTTCTTTAATTGGTACCGGTTCTTTATTTCTTCTTTAATGGATGAGAGCTCATGATTGGGGCATGAATATAACATTGACTTAAGCCTCCCCCAAGATAGAGCGATACTTTCTCCTTCACGAGGCCAAAAATTATATATATAATTCCGATCACAATGAACTATATGCATAGGATAATTTTTTTGGTGGAACTCCAATTTCCAACGTTTCCAATTCCATGATCCAATATCATCGCATAGCCTATACCATGCCAATGCTTTTCCCTTAAAAGGTAAAGGGAAAACATTTTTCATAACTTCATCCCTGGGTAAACCTGCAAGCTTAAACAATCCACAGATTTGTTCCACATATATCAAGTGCATATCAGGATTTTCAATTCCGTATCGTGCATAAGGATTAGCTAGCAGTTGTTCTATCATACCCGAAGGAATTTTGTCGGCGTTCTAGGAACAGGGGTCCCCAGACTTGCCTGCCTGCGGCCTGCAGCGTGGCTCAAAGGGGGGCCCAACACGGCCCATCTTCATCAACATGAGCTCAAGACCTCGCGAGGGGCAAGCCTCATGGGCGGACGACAGGGAGCTTCCTCGAGCACGGCCTCAGTCGGGCTCGCGAGGAGGCGGAGAGATCAAGGCGGGTACCTCACGAGGTGCCCATGACACAAGCCATGATTTAACAAGGGCGCCAAAGGGCGCCAACCCAGCAGAAGTCCTCCTTTCCTCTTTGGTGCAAAGGGAGCAAGCGCAGCGAGAGCATCAAGCAAAGGCGCCTATTTCGTGCAACAAGACCAAAACCAGTCCAACGGCAGGAAGGAAGTCATTGTGGAGCCCAAGCCAAGGCCACCACCAGAGCCTTTGACAAAGCGAGGACCAACTTTAGTCAGGATAAGTGTACCAGATGTTCCCCTTCAAAATAACCAATTGTTGGCGCCCTTCCCGCTCAATATTTGGGAAGAGGCCCAGGGCCTTTGCCTATAAATAGGACTAGCCACACACAGAGCTAGGGGCATCTTGATCCGATCCGGAATAGCTTGAGCTGGATCCAAGAGAGAGAGAGAGAGAGAGAAGGCGATCGAACTCCCCAAGCAATTCATCGCCCAGCCAAGAATGACCCTCATGAGGCTGTTCTTCCTTGTATTGTTCATCACCATCAGCCCAAGAGGCAATCTACCACACCACAAACTAGAGTAGGGTATTACACCACAATGGTGGCCCGAACTAGTATAAACCTTGTGTCTCTTGTGTTGTTCCTTTCAGAGTTTAGATCCTAGCGAGGCGACGGGTGCAGTAGGTAGAGGGTGAGATTCGCGCACCCCAAAGGTTCGAACCTCAAGGGTCTGCTGGAACCCGAATCGACATTTGGCGCGCCCGTAGGGCGCCAGAATTGCCTTCCGCCGCCTGTTCTCCGTCGACCCCGCATCCATGTCGACGCTGTCGGGCCCGCGCTGAAGCGCCGAGCCGCTCTCGCTTCCGCACGCCAGATGACTCCGTCGGTGGGTGCCTCGTTGTTCCCGTCGCTGCCGTCAACACCGCCACCGCCCGGCAGGGAACAAGCAGCAAGCATCGCCCCAAAGATCCTCCGTGAGGCAAGACGGCCGCCGCTGCTACCCCTCGCCGCCCGGCTGGTTCTCCGTCTCGCGCATTCCGCGCGCCATGGAGGCTCGAGCTGCGCTCATCGCGCAAACGAGCTCCTGCGCTACCATCCTGCCGATGACGCTCACGAGAGTGGCTCGACCGCCGCCGAAGCTCGTCCGCGCCGCAAGGGGCTCCCCGCGCCATCTGTCCCCGCTGCACCGCACTCCCGCCCTGCGCTGGGCGACGAGCCCGGGCGCCTTTGGCCGCCCCTCAAGAAGGTGCCTCGCCCCAAGCGCGTGGTCCTCGGGCGGAACCCGCTCCGTCCCAGCCCCAGCCAACAAGCAAGAGCAGAGCTGCCAGGAGGTCCTCGCCCGCAAGAAGCTGCCCGAGTGCTCCCTCTCCACTTCGTCGCGACCACGCTCCTGCTCCCAAGACGCGTCAAGACCCCTGCTGCTCCCCAGCCTGCAGCGCATGGGGACCCACAAGACCAAGCTCTTCGTCACCCAAGGCCTCCTGTACACACTGGCTGCCGTGTTTCACCCCCGAGTGCAAGCAGCGTCGCGTGGCTTCGGCAAGTTCAAGCCGGACCTGCCTCCTTGCTATGACGGTACGGCCGACCCCAAGAGTTCCTCCAGCTCTATGAGCTGGGCATCGGCCGCCAACGGAGACGAGAAGGTCATGGCGAACTGGTTTCCCATGGCGCCAAGGACGGGCCCGCACTGCTCCTGAACTCGCCCCGTGCACGATCTCCTCCTCGGGGCGAGATGCGTGCCGCTTCATCGCCAACTTCCAAGGTACTCGTGACCGCCACCCGCCATGAGCGACATGCGCCAGATCAAGCAGCAGCCTGGGGAGACCTCGCAGAATACATCCAGCGCTTCAACAACGCACGCCTCAAGATTCCCAAGGTGACCGAGGAGGCCATCATCTCCGCCTTTCTCCGACGGTGTGCGACGTCAAGATGAAGGAGGAGTCATGATGCATGAAGACTTGTGCACTTCCTTGGAGCTGTTCAGCTTGGCGACCAAGTGCGCCAGGCCGAGGAAGGGCGCCTCTCCTCCTCGAGCTGCTCGCCGCACCCGAAGAGAAGAAATCCAAGGCCAAGGACGTGAAGCGCAAGGGGCTGCCATGCTCGCGCGAATCAGCACCAAGCGGGCGAGATCAGCCCGAGTCTTCCAAGGGCAGCCGCATCTGCGGTACCACGACCTCCACACCCACAACACCAGCGAATGTCAAGAGCTCCGAGCCGTCTTGAGAAGGGAGGATCGGCCGACGTCCCGACCGCAGCGACCGGGCTACGGCCGAGGAGGAGGAAGGAACGCAGGACGCTGGGAAGACCGCGCCCACGCCAAGGGTGGCGTGACCAACCTCGCGAGGATTGTCAAGGGACCCGCCTCGAGGGAGGCTGGAGGATCAGCCTCGCGAGGATCGCCTGCAAGGCAACGCAGCCTCCCTCCTCTCGCCACCGCAGCCAAGGAGAAATGAAGACCATCATCGGGACGAGGGGC
The DNA here is from genome assembly GCA_021605205.1 of Aegilops longissima. Lineage (NCBI taxonomy): Eukaryota > Viridiplantae > Streptophyta > Magnoliopsida > Poales > Poaceae > Aegilops > Aegilops longissima. Next base: position 286,982,731 of record CM038676.1, read on the forward strand.
TGGGGCTTCAGAGCTGCACATGATCGCTCAGATCTTGGGAGGAGCTCAAGCCCCACCTCTCAATGCATCTTCAAGCAGTTCGCCCGCTGGTGAATGCAGTCCTCCCAAGCTCGGGCCACACGGCCCCTCGTGGTCGGCGGCACCATCATGTTCAGCTCAGCGGATCAGCTCAAGTGTGCGGTCACAGCCGAGTCCTCCCGATGCTTTGTTCCCCAATCATCGCGAACGTGCTAGTCACCAAGACCTCATCGATGGCGGGCAGGGCTCAACGCCCCGTCCGTGGAAACGCTCAACAATCTCCAAGTGCCTTACAATCAGCTTCAGCCAACCAAGCCTTTCTGCGGGTCGCCGACGGCTCCACGGTCCCGATCCGCAGGTTCGCCTCCACCTTCACCTTCGGCGACGCGACAACCACCGCGACCGAGCTCATCGACTTCGACGTCGCCCACATTCGCCGCCATACAACGCCATCGTCGGTACCCAGCGCTGGCCAAGTTCATGGCCATAACCCACCACGGCTACAACGCCCTCAAGATGCCAGAAGTGGCGGAGTCATCACGGTGCCCCGCGAAGAGAAAGACGCAGCAGCTCCCCGAGCGAGCTTTTCAGCCGCATCACCGAAGACCCGGATCGCGGAAGCGAGGCTTCCCAAGACCGCCCCAAGAAGAAGAAGACATCGTCCGCCCGGCCCCTCAGAGGCAGGCCCTCGTGGTCCGCTACCGCTTAGGGGGAACCTCCTTCTATTGCATAGGAAAGCGCCCAAGGCCCTCCTCGTGCAGGCTCTGGGCTCCTCGAGGGCCACCTACCTTGCTAAGGTCACGAGGGAGGCGCTTGGGCACCACTTGGATGCGTGTTTCAAAGCACGTTTCCCTCAAGAAGGAGCAAGGCAAGGAGGGCCAAACCCTCAGGAGTTCGTCAGCAAGGCCATTCAGGAGCTGCAGGAGTCAATAGTCATGAGTGGCAGCCGCAGCTTACCTGCCGTAGCACCCCATCCAGGCGAGGATGGTGGGCTGCGCGTCTGCATCGACATACCAGGCTCAACCGAGCCACCTCTCGAGAGCGCCTGCCCTCTCGCGTGGGGGCGCCAAGGTCCACCCACAACCACGTTCAGATGCCTTACGGCTGCCCGAACGCAGATGCCACGCACCAGCGCCTCATGAGGGACACCCTGGAGGCTCAAGAGGCCAGGCGTTCCGCAGCCCTGGCGGAGATGGAGATGGTCCACGAGGAGCCACCAGCGCCTCCGGAGCCTCCCGAGGCCCCTGAGCCTGGGGGCTCGTGAGGATCGGCTCCCGCAGCCCACCGAGTCTGCTGCACCAACACCCTTTCGCCTTCAACGCTATCAGTGACATCTTTCAAGTTTCATTTAATCGAGCGCCCCAGGCTGCATTATTCCGCCGCGTGGTCCGCTCCTCGCGCGTGTATCCTTTTACTTCATGTTCCTAGCTTACCTTGTTGGGGCGCCTCGGGCTGCATCATCCCTAAGTCGCTCGGGCCAGCCCGGGCATGTATCCTCTTGCGCTTATTTCGGTCACTGCTCGACCCATCATGCTTGTTATTTGATGCCAATCCATGGCACCTTTTTCTTCGCTCATGTCGACCGCTTGCACGCTAAAGGGGGTACCGAGCATCGCGACTCGTGGCTCCTACCGCTCTCCAGCCCTCACCTTCGCCTTGTCCACGGCATCGTGACTGGCATACCAATGACGGCCGAGACCAGCTCGAGCCAGACCCGAGGACGAGGGCGCCGACATCTAACCAAATCTGCAGGAACACATCACAAGATAAGGCCCAGTGCGGCGCAACCCGCCTTGAGGTAGGGCCCGTGAGTCCCGTGGTGGCTCACGGGTGCCCAGATACACCTCGTCAGCCCTACCGCGCCAGCCACGTGTCGTATGGGCTGACACGCCTGGGGGCTCCTCCCGGGGGATCCCCCCCACGCACTGAGTGGAAGCACCATGTCTCCGGCCGGCTGGACGACACTGTCGAGGAGCGGCTATGCCCATACACATACGGAAGCGCTATGCTCCGCGCTGGTGATAAACAACTGAGGGTGGCCCCCGGGCTGCATCAACCTTAGGGAGCCAAGAGCTCAGTGTCTGGCCTCATTGCAACGCCTCCCCTCGGGAGTGCCGCGCGAGGGGGCTGGGCACGGGGGCTGCGCCTGGGTCACGCCCAGACGCACGCCACCCAGCCAGGCCCCTCGGGCCTGGTTCGTCGCGCGTCCCTCCCCGAGCGGAGCCAAGGTACGAAGGCCGCTTGAGCGCCAAGGGGACTCCGAGCATCGTGACTCAGAGCCTAACTCGTCACGTAGCCCTCACTCCTTAGTTCCGAAAGGCTAACGGCGGTTGAGGTATGCGCGGGGCCGGGCTCTGCAGACGTAGAACGGCAGATCCACCCACATCTCACCTCCCTACTTGTTGTTCGTGCGCCAAGGGGGACTCCTGAGCATCGCGACTCAGAGCCTAACTTGTCATGTAGCCCCTCACTCCTTGGTCCCGCCCTGGTTTCCGTCGGGGCTAACGGCGTTGAGGTATCTGCAAGGGCCGGCTCTGCGGCGAGAACATGAGCAAGTAGGAAGCAAAATTTCAAGGAATTCAAAAGCAAAATATTACAGTCCATAACTGTTATCACAACACCAAATGCAAGTTTAAACGCCTCCCGAGGCATGATACATGTGCAGGAATTAAAAGCGAACAGAGCCACAATGGAGTCACTTGTCGGCGGTGGAGCTGCGCTGAGCGGTTCGCTTTGTGGAGCCGCAGGTTGGCAACGCCCGCTTGCTTGGTGTCAAGGCCTGAACTTCCCAGCAGAGCCTCCGACGACCCTTCACGGCCTCAAGCAGCGGCAGTGGCAAGCTCGCCGCCACTGGCTCCAAAGAGTCGTCGAGGTCGACGTTGGGATCGCGAAGGTAGACGTGGGTGAGGACCCGCGTCAACGCCGCAGAAGACAAGACACGCGCCTCGGCCTCAGCCGTAGGGCCAAGGCCAAGGGCGACATCTTCAAGAGTGCGAACCAGGAAGGGAAGCAGCTTGGCGGAGCCGTCTTCTGCGCCGGCCAGCGGGCTCTCCAGGCCGCTATCGTAAAGCTCCCTCGGCAAGGTGCGAGCCTTCACCTCCATATCTGTGAAGGCCACGCGATCCTCGGCAAGGACCCGTGCCTTGTCGTCCAGCTCTACCTTCCTCGCCTCCAACTCTTGCTCTAGCACGCCTAGGCGTTCACGGCGCCTCTTGAGCTTGGCGTCCCGATCCTTGACGGCCACCTCGTGAGCTTTCATGCCTTCCTCCTGCTCTTGGCGAAGGCGGGCCTCCTTGACGAGCTGGTCCCGCAGGCCCTGCAGCTCGCTCTCCAGCGCCTTGCAGCGACCTCGGACATCGGCTACCTCCCCCAAGGAGGCGTCGCGAGCAGCTTTCGCCCCAAAGACGGCCTGCTTCTCCTCGTCACAAGCCGTCGAGGCCTGGACCAGCGCCGCCGGATTGAAGCGTTGGAGCGAATCCAGCCAAAAGCCAGCTCCAGGCGCCCGGCCACCAAACGAGGGTCGGCGCCCAGAAGATCTTGCCGCAACCGGTCCAGTTCGGCAGCAGCACGATCCAGAACGGTAGGAGGAGTCGGAGAGACAGCAGTTGGTGGAGTAGGAGGAGAGGACGGCAGTGTGACCACGGTGTCCTGAGGCGGGACCTGCTGCGCCCCAACAGCTGTGGCGGCGGCATCAGGCAAGGACACCTCAGGAGTCGCTTGGGCCATGGGGGCTGAGCTCGCCCCAGCCAGCTCCACCAGGCCTCGCGAGGATGACCGGGCAGGGGATGCCCGTGCATCACGATCACCTTCTTTCAGGGGCGGCGGCGCTGCCCCAGACGGAACCTCGGGAGATCCCTTCAGCTTCTTTGCCGCGGGCGCCAACCTAGCCAAGAGATACAGACGTCAAGCCTCAGCGACAAAACAAGAAATAAGATAGGAATCGAGCACTTACAGGTCGTCGCTCGCGAGCTCGAGCAACCTCCGGGCATACTTGAAGCCCGAGAGCCGGCTACAAGGATCATCCTCAAGGAGCTCGGGAGCAGGAGGCGCGCCTGCAGATCGCCTCGATGCCGGGGCAGACCCGCGGGGACCAGCCCGGTCCTGTCCTTCTTCGGGATCGGGGGCAAGCTTCCGCCGCCCCGCTCGTCATCATCCTCGTCGTCGTCGCTCGGTGAGAGGCGGAGAACGCGGGACTTGCACCGAGGGAGGGGAGCCCTCGACTCTCCGTCGGTCGCCTCGGAGTCGAGCCCTCCTTCCCGCTCCCCTTCTCCCTTCTCTTCGCTGGAGTCGCCGGAGGACACGTCGACGGGGTCCTCGGGGGCCTCCGCGGGCACGGGCCCGTCCCCGTTGAAGACGGGCATGGACTCCACTACCTGCTCCCAGTCGTCGCGGAGGAACAGGGGTGAGGAGCACCTCCAACCTCGCCACATCACCCCGACCAAAGATTGGAGAACCGCAGCTGTGTCTTCGCTGGCCAAGACCGCAGGGCTCGGGTGGGGCCTCCACATCGAAGTGGAGTACTTGACGGCGGAGCCACCGGTGCTCTAGGAATTCCTCAAGAGCGACGCTGCCGGCTCAGCTCGCCGCCGCCATGCTGGCCGGCCTCAGATCCATGTCCATCCTCTCCAACACCGGCCTTGCGCAGGATCCACGAGCTCCACTCAAGACCACTGCCGGAGTGTATGGGGTGCCCGTGGGCAAGATTAGCCGAGGTGGATCGCCCAACATCTACCAAGACCCACTTGCTCCTGAAGCCCTCAATCCTCTTCCCGGGGTTCGAAATGGAGATGGAGCTACCGTACGCGACGAAGCTCGCACACGCAGAGAAGGAACCACGAGAGGTCCGGAGGGAGAAATAGTGGCGCAGCAGGGCCACTGAGGGCTGCACCCTGACGTGAGCCTCAAAATAGTAGGCGAAGATCTCCAGGAGGAGAACAGAGTTGGGGTGGAGATGTAGAGCTTGTAGCTTGTAATGGCGGAGGACGGAGAAGAAGAACTCGGAAAAGGGAGGCATCAGACCGGCAACAATGGCACTTACAAAGAGTGGATAGAAGGTGCTCCCTTGGCCCTCAGGGAGGGCGGGACCAGCCTGAACACCTTCGCCTGCCGATGCCTCTCGTCGCCGCCATCCGCACACTCGGGCAAGGCTCGCCTCCGACACGCTCAGCGAAGTCCAGGGTAGGCGCGCATAAGCTCCGCCGAGGTCTGCAAGGCGCCATGCCTTGCTAGGGCGTCAAATGAAGTGGATCTCAAGATTTCGGAGGCAGGAAGGAGAGGCGCAAGAAAGGGGATCTGAGCAGTAACCAGAGAAAGCAAGGGAAGCAAAGCCTAGGCAGACGCCGCTCCTTTATCGACTCGCGCGGTTGCTGAGGTGCCCACGTCCAATCAACCGCCACGTGGCGCCGAAAGCCGCAGGCTGTTAGGACCCGCAGCGCTTCGGACTTGCCCCTTTGCCTCTCTGCTTGGCCAAGTCCGGGTGCGCCTTGGGCCCAGGGGCTACTGTCGGCGTTCTGGGAACGGGGGTCCCCAGATTTGCCTGCCTGCGGCCTGCAGCGTGGCTCAAAGGGGGGCCCAACACGGCCCATCTTCATCAACACGAGCTCAAGACCCTCGCGAGGGGCCAAGCCTCGCGGGGCGGACGACAGGGAGCTTCCTCAGGCACTGCCTCGTCAGGCTGGCTCGTGAGGAGGCGGAGAGATCAAGGCGGGGTACCTCATGAGGTGCCCATGACGCAAGCCATGACGACCAAGGGCGCTAGGCGGGCGCCAGGCGGGCGCCAGCCCGCGCAATGTCCTCCTTTCCTCTTTGGTGCAAAGGGAGCAAGCGCAAGCGAGAGCATCAAGCAAAGGCGTCTATTTCGGTGCAACAAGACCAAGACCAGTCCAACGGCAGGAAGGAAGTCATTGTGGAGCCCAAGCCGGCGTCACCACGAGAGCCTTTGACAAAGCGAGGACCAACTTTAGTCAGGATAAGTGTATCAGATGTTCCCCTTCAAAATGGCCAATTGTTGGCGCCCTTCCCGCTCAATATTTGGGAAGAGGCCCAGGGCCTTTGCCTATAAATAGGACTAGCCACACACAGAGCTAGGGGCATCTTGATCCGATCCGGAATAGCTTGAGCTGGATCCAAGAGAGAGAGAGAGAGAGAGAGAGAGAGAGAAGGCGACTGAACTCCCCCAAGCAGTTCATCGCCCCGGCCAAGAACAGACCCTCGCGAGGTTGTTCTTCCTTGTATTGTTCATCACCATCAGCCCAAGAGGCAATCCACCACACCACAAACTAGAGTAGGGTATTACACCACAATGGTGGCCCGAACTAGTATAAACCTTGTGTCTCTTGTGCTGTTCCTTTCGTAGTTTCGATCCTAGCGAGGCGACGGGGTGCAGGTAGGTAGAGGGTGAGATTCCGCACGCACCCCAGTGTTCGAACCTCAAGGGTCTACCGGAACCCGAAATCCGACAAACTTCATATTCAATATTTTCAGTAGGTGCAATAGGTTGAGGGGTAGCTAATTTTGGTTCCGAACGAGGTGAAGATACCTCGAACAAACCCCTCAAAGGATTGTTTTCCATAGTAACAAGTGACAATAAATTTCAGCACACTATATAAATGTTTCCTTACCAAATTCCACTTACCAAAGGCGCTTCACTCCCCGGCAACGGCGCCAGAAAATAGCCTTGATGACCCACAAGTATAGGGGATCAATTGTAGCTCTTTTCGATAAGTAAGAGTGTCAAACCCAATGAGGAGCAGAAGGAAAAGACAAGTAGTTTTCAGTAAGGTAATGTCTGCAAGTGCTGAAATTGTAAGTAGCGGAGTAGTTTGATAGCAAGATAATTTGTAACGAGCAACTAACGATAGTAGTAACAAAAGTGCAGCAAGGTAGCTCAATCATTTTGAGGCAAAGGACAGGTCAAAACCGTCTCTTATGATAAGCAAAGCGTTCTTCAGGGTACACGGGAATTTCATCTAGTCACTTTCATCATGTTGGTTTGATTTGTGTTCGCTACTTTGATAATTTGATATGTGGGTGGACAGGCGCTTAGGTGTAGTTCTTACTTGAACAAACCTCCTACTTATGATTAACCCTCCCGCAAGCATCCGCAACTATGAGAAAAGTATTAAGAATAAATTCTAACCAAAACATTAAACTCTTGGATCCAATCGGTCCCTTACGAAATAGCGCGTAAACTGGGGTTTAAGCTTCTATCACTCTCGCAACCCACCATCTAATTGCTACTCCACAATGCATTCCCTTAGGCCCAAATATGGTGAAGTGTCATGTAGTCGACGTTCACATGACACCAGAGAATCACAACATACATACTATCAAAATATCGAACACATATCAAGTTCAAATGATTACTTGCAACATGATTTCTCCCGTGACCTCAAGAACAAAAGTAACTACTCACAAATGATAAACATGTTCATGATCAGAGGAGTATTAAATAGCATAATGGATCTGAACATATGATCTTCCACCAAATATACCATATAGTAATCAACTACAAGATGTAATCAACACTACTAGTCACCCACAAGCACCAATCTATAGTTCCGGTAACAAGATTGAACACTAGAGATGAACTAGGGTTTGAGATGAGATGGTGCTATTGAAGATGTTGATGTAGATTGCCCTCCCCAAGATGGAAGAGTTGTTGGTGATGATGATGACGATGATTTCCCCCTCGGGGGAAGTTCCCAGCGAATCGCCCACGGAGGGCAAAAGTGCTCCTGCCCAAGTTCCACCTTGAGACGGCGCGCCCATCCCAAAGTCTCCTCCTTATTTTTCTAGGTCAAAATGACCTATATACTGAAGATGGGCACCGGAGGTGGGCCGAGGAGGCCACAACCCACCAGGCGCGCTGGGGGCTCGGCGCGCCAGTGTGGGTTGTGCCCACTGTGGCCCCTCCGTGGTTATTGGCTCCAGTATTTCTGAAATATTCTGTCGTGGGATTGTCACGGCAGATGTCCTAGTGCAAGGACTTAGTCGTGGAGTCATTCCAACAAGATTAGCTTAAAGGGGTTAAAATGGGACAAAGGACACAAGGAGTTTATACTGGTTCGGCCCCTTGTGGTGAAGGTAAAAGCCTAATCCAGTTGAGGTGGTATTACTTATATCTCGATTACGCTTGACCTAGAGTTCGATCTCTTCTTTCTTGTCCTTAACTCGCCGCCGGGTCGTCCCTTTATATACTCAGGTTGACGCCCGGTGGCTTACAGAGTCCAAGTTGGCTCATAAACGTGTCCGGCCCGGTGACTTAACTACAATTGCCTTATCATACAAGTTATACGCATATGGCGGTTTATACCTACGGGCCTTAAGTTGTCTTTGGGCCTTGGGCCCTTCATAAGTTATCCTCATGAACCGCCATCTTCAATTCCTTCCTGGGCTTTGTCTTTATGAGTCGCCATGAATATAACCCGGCTCCTCCTGGGCGGGTTAACTCAATAACTATATCCCCAACATTAGGCCCCAGGTTGATTTGAACCTGTTCATCCTTCATTACCTTCGCGAAACTTGTAACTCACCATGACGTCATCCTCTGGGATCAGGGTAACCCGCCGTGATGTCACCTGTCATTAATTTTACACAAAGCAAAAAATCTCTAATGTATCTCCTCATTTTTAATGAATCTCCGAAAATCGAGGCGTCTGCACTGTCACATATTCATTTTTGGGCCTCCTCGATTCCCGCGCTTGCCATTTATCCATTCGCCTTATAAATAGGGCCGGGGGCCTCTTTCACTTTCCCCCTCCCCCCCTCAGCCTCTTCGTCTTCATCCTCCACCTCGTGACGCCCTGCGCCTGAGCCCAGCCGCCGCCGTCGATCTTCACCTCTGCTTCAACGTTGGCCGCTGCATCAACCTGGCTGGTCCAGATTCGACTCGCGCGCCTCCGCCACCCAACAGCCTCAGTAAGTTCTTCCTCTTCCCCCTCCGTAGATCTCATTAGGGTTTACAGAAGTTCATGGAAGCTCATCGCTGTTCTTCGCTGTCCTTCTCTATAGCACGGATACTCAACTCAAACTTGATACTTTTCTTGTGCGGCAATAGCCATAGTTCCTTTTTCATCATCAGAGCATCTCCTCTTGAATAGAAAATCCAATCTGGACCGTATGAACTGCTCAAGCACCCATATTTAGGTCTGAATATATTTTCATTTCCTGACACGCGTTAGATCTAAAATTGTAACATCAATCTGTGAAACCTGTTTTTCATCACTTAGAAATTTTCATCCGTAAATATGTTCCTTCAACATTGGTATGGACGGCTTAATTAAAAATAATAACTCACCAGGTACCATTAGTCCCTTCTTAAGCTGTCGATAGTTTACTGTAATTTTGTAATTCCACACTTCGGCTTAAAACCTGTCAACCATAAGCCGGCTCATCTATGTAATCTTAAGCCGGCATAATCTTTTTCCAGGTCTTTAAAACAATGGCTAAGAAGTATACTTCTTGCAACTGGGTCAAATCCCGGGTTACGGAGGAAGAACTAAATAATTTTGTTGCCACTGGCGCCTTAGCCAAAAAAAGAGGATATTCACTAGAGAGCTCCTGGTGATGAAGTCCTTCCTCAACCAAAAGATGGAGAAGTAATTATTTTTACGGATCACTTAGGTCGGGGGTTCAGCCCTCCCGGCTCAAAAAATTTCCGTGATGTGCTTCATTTCCTCCAACTGCATCCTCAAGACATCGGACCCAACTCCGTGTCTAATATTTGCAACTTTCAAGTATTCTGCGAAGCCTATCTTCAAGAAGAACCCGCGGTTGATCTATTCAGGGAATTCTATTATTTAAATTGCCAAACTGAATTTGTTGATGGGCCATGCCAAGAGCTTGGTGGAGTCATTATTCAGAAAAGGAAAGATGTCAGTTTTCCTCATGCTAAGCTGCATAGCCACCCCAAAGATTGGAATCAGACCTGGTTATATGTTCAAGACACATCCCTGGCTGGTGAAAGTCCTCTGTCGGGTTATCGCGAGCACCGGCTTAGCAACAACCATCCTCTTCCCCAACGGCTTGATGCAAAGGAACTGGTCAAGTATGCACCTGCCTTCTCAAAGCTCAGAGCCTTTATGGCCAATGGCTTAACTGGCGTCGATTTTTTTTTGTGTTGGCTGTCTTGGAGCATCTTACCATTAAGCCGCCACTCCGGCTTAATGTGTGAATATACCGGTGATGTAAAAGATCCTCAATGCCATTCTGACATTCAGTTAACTGAACCAGAAGTTACTAAAGCTACCAAAAAAAATTTGAATGAGCCGGTAAAAGAATGCAGCAAAACTAGACTTAGTCCTTTCTGCACTGTCAACAAGCCATCAGCTGTAAGAATTGCCCAATTCCTGCGTAATCCATATTCTTAATATTCTCTTATGATTTTTTCAATCTTAATAGGATGATGATCCATTTTGGAAGAGGAAACCGCAGGACAAGCCGGCCAAAACACCCCGTGTTAAAACCAAGGCCAACAAGAAGCCCGCCAAAAAGAAAGCCGCCGCGTCTTCCGAGTTAAACATTGACGATGACGATGATAATCATGAGTCTGAGGTAGAACTTGATTAACTTGGCTCCTTTTTCATACATCTCATTGACATAAATTATTATCAGGACGACGCAGAGGCTAGCCGTGCAGGTGACGCAGAGGTAATTATTCTTTCCTCCGGCTCAAAACCTCTGCCAACCCCGAAAACCGACAAGCAAGCCGGAAAGTAAGATTTTCTCACCCTCTAGCTCACTTGGATCCACACTTTCTTTTGAAGAAACAGCAACATGAAGCTCGCCGCATGACCCGGCATAGCGGCAACGTGATTACTTCTTCTGGTTTACCGAACACTCCACTTCGCAAACGACGTCCAGAGGTCTCACATATTTCTGACATACTTTACCCCAAGGCGGGTTATTTTCGACAACCTCTTAACCCGTCTGACTCAAACTATCAGGGGACTTCTCATTCTTCCTCTGGCGAGTCAACAGGAACACAAATCCCGGCTTTCAAGACTGTACCTGGGTAAGACTATTTTCATCTTTTCCAATGTTTGTACTTGACCATCACCTTGACTTCTTTTTATTTCTTGTTTGTCAGGGGCCAAGCTAAACCCAGTAAAAAGGAAAAGTTGAATAAGCCGGCCAATGAATCCAATCCGTTTGAACCGGAAAGACAACAACCAGAATCCTCTTACCCGATTGCTGAAAATATTGTGGATGACTTGCCACCAGAAGATCACAATGTTGACCTTGACCCGATGAATGTTAACCCGACTGATACCAATCCGCCGAGCCCTATCAGACCAGCCAATCCCGTTAAGTCGGCTGAAAAGGATCATGATGTTACCATTACTGGTCATGGCTTCACAACCCCGGGTCGTCCTACCGCCTTATCCAGGCACAACACCAAAGAAGAAATTTCTGGTGAGGATAAAGGCAAATGGAATGTCGACTTAGAACGCTATACCTAGCTCAACGCCCAGGACCTCCATTTTGGCTACTTTAACCAGTTATACACCAGCCGTGATTTTGAAGCCAGCTTAGTGAATATGATGAAGGATCGCTATGAGGTAAGCGCTGTTACTTCCTTTCATATAAACATATCTTCATTAGCCGCCAAGTTTATTGGACATGATAGAATAGAATGTGCTTTAAACTTCAACAGTTGCATAGATGAAAACCAGTAGCCCCCAAGGGCCGGTTTATATTTTGGATATGAACCGGGACTTATGATAATAGTACTGCAATTCTGCATATGTAGCCCCCAAGGGCCGGCTTAATAGATATGTTAAGCCGGGACGTTTCAGTAGTAGAAGGAAACATTACATCTGTAGCCCCCAAGGGTCGGCTTAACAATTTATGTTAAGTCGAAACTTATCATCTTGGAAGAAATAATACTGTTCATAGCCTTCATAAGACGGATCATCGTCATTTGTCCCCAATAATACTGTCGTGGGGGCAATAAATATATTCATTTCTTGAGAAGAGCAATATGAATTAGCCCCCAAGTGCCAAGGGTAAGACTTGTATTGTGCTTGGGACTTCGTAGTATTTGAAGAAGCAATAGACATTAGTCCCCAAGTGCCAAGTATAATACTTGTATTGTTCTTGGGACTTCATATAAACCCATTGCCCTGTCACAAATTGTTTACCTCTTGCAGGCTGATCTTAGCAGTAAAGAATCCCAAGTGGCCGACCTTCAGGAAAATATCAAATCTCAACAAGCAGAAACCTCCAAAGCTAAGGATGAACTGACCAATGCTTTAGCAGAAATGGAAACATTGAAGGAAAGCTTTAAAGCTAAAGAAGCAGGTTGGGATACAGATAGGTCAGCCTTGCTAAAGAGAACTGAGGACGCTGAAGCTGCGCTTAAGCCGGTAACTGAGGAGTTATCCGGTTTAAAGCAGCAGATTAACCTTATGTCATCAGCCATCTTTGGTAAGAACATACTCCCCTTGTACTTGTAAGAAGCATATTAAAAGCTGCTGCCGGCTTACCCATAACTTCATTTATACAGGTTCTCGGAGCGCGAAGTTGGGCTCAGACATGCGCGTCCAGCTTAAAGCTGTCTACACTCTTGTAGAGCAGCTATATACTGGTGCCCAACGAACCATCGCTGCTACGATGCACAAGAAGACTCCTTCAACACTCATCCAAGATACTTTGAAGAAATTATCAGTGCTGCCCGAAAGAATTGAGGACTTAAAACGGGGAGCTGCTAGGCCTGGCGCTTTAACTGTTTTAAGTCGGGCCAAAGCATGGCAGGCCGATCTTGACCCGGAAGATTTGGCCAACGGCTGCCCCAGTGTTAAGGAAGATGGATCTGATTTCAACGCTGATGACTTTGCAGAAATAGCAAGGGCTTTGCGTCTGTTAGAAAGCAAGCTAGCTGATGAAACCAGCTCATCCACGTACCAGGCGGCTTATGATGCTGACAACAAGAAGATTGGTGCGCCGGTTCATGAGCCAACAGATCTTATTCCTCCGATTTGTAAGCACACCTTTGCCCCTGACATTGACCCATCAAATCTTATTGACGATGAAGCTGTGTTTAGAGCGTTGACCGGTATCAACTGGGCTATGCCTAACTTCCAGCTGATGGATAAGCAAGGAGGTGAAGATGAGGAAGAGGTGCCAGAAGATCCTGAACCTTCAACCCGCCAATAATCATAAGCTGGTGTACTTATCAGAAAACTTTGCTGTGCTGATAACTTTGATGACTGCTTAATCTGGTTGGGCCATCAGATGCCTTGTAATAGGCTAGCTTAAACTCTTGATCTGCTATGCCATCGTGCATATTTTGCTTTGCATGACATTGTTGATCTTCCAATTAAAGATCTGCCACTTGTGCTTATAATATTAGCAATTTGAATCTGTTCCTGTATGCAAACAAGTTACAAGTGTCCTGACGGTTTACCGCAGGACGGGTCATAATGCCCAATATATAATCACTAGAAACTAAAATAGTTTATAACCAGGGTTGGCTTAATTATAACCATAGATAACTATAACAAAATATATCATACCTGTGATATTTGATCACACTGTTGGTTTACCAAACCAGTATAGTAAGGGTGATAACCCAAAAATTTGAGCACTCGAATACTCTGGTAACTGTAATATAGCGCTGGCTTATGAACAAAGCCAGGCCAGGTTAATAAACACCGGATGTTATCTTTTCACATACTGGCGACTTATAGTCGAAAGCGAGGTCGGGTTAATAAACGCCGGATGTTATCTTTTCACATACTGGCGACTTATAGTCGAAAGCCAGGCCGGGTTAATAAACACAGGTGAATTGTAATCATAAAGCATTATAAGCTTCATTGTAACGTGTTATAAGGGACAAACCTCAAAAAATCTTTCAAATAAGAAACAAAGAGGAAAAACAAGGCTTTTCATAGGCTGCCAGGCCTAAAAAGCAAGTGCTTTCAAGGGCCGCACAGCCACTGAGTTAAACCTTCATACAAACCTTATAAGCCGGACCTCACATAACCAATCATTGTTTTAACTCTGACAAGTTCAGGGTTAAGATTGACTTGTCAAAAGTACGGCGGGTCATTCCAGGATTACCTGGGCGGAGTGACACACTTAAAAAGGCAGGATAACCCGGGTTTTTAGGTGAATACACCTGGCTTCCAAGCCTGGCTTTTAAGCCTACTGCAAGGGTCACAAAAACTTATGTTCTTTGAACAAAGGGCCCCCAAGCAATTTTTTTGAGCTGTGCTCAGTGGGTACCCATGTTTGAGTTGTGCTTTGCAACAGACTCTCTTTGGTCCCTTTAACCTGGGAGCAAGCCCCCAAGTATATATACCTTTTTTTCATGGCATATAAGCCGGATCAAAAGGGTAATCATAACTTCACTTTATAAGTCGGAAGCCCCCAAGTGACCAAAGACTCATTATGTAAAAATAAAACGGCAGAGGCCCTGCTTTAGCAGGGATGCGGGCTTTAGTATATTGATCGTAATATATACATTGTCAAAATATGTACATCAGAAGAGCCGGTGGCTCAGGTGTAGTAAGGCCGAAGATGAGCAATATTCCACGGCCGGTGGGTCTCCTCCTCCGACTTACGCGATTCTTACTGACCACAAAAGGTCCTTCCCAAGGTGGGGATAACTTGTGCATATCAGTTTGATCCTGGATAAGTCGAAGCACCAGATCACCTTCTTGAAAAGTTCTGATTTTAACCCAGCGGCTGTGATAATGGCGCAGATCTTGCTGGTAGATCGCTGAACGAGCCGCCGCGATGTCACGCTCCTCATCTAACAGGTCAAGTGCTTCCTGACGTGCTTTTTCATTGTCAGCTTCAATATAAGCTGCCACACGAGGTGAGTCGTGACGGATGTCACTAGGGAGAACTGCTTCTGCTATGTAAACCATGAAGAAAGGCGTGTAACCCATAGATCTGTTGGGGGTGGTATTAATGCTCCATAACACGGAAGGTAACTCCTCCACCCAACAACCCGGCGTCCTCTGTAGGGGAACCATAAGCCGGGGCTTGATGCCTCTCAGGATCTCTTGATTGGCTCTCTCGGCTTGACCATTAGATTGGGAGTGAGCCACTGACGACACGTCAAACCGGATGTGCTCACGTTGACAAAATTCTTTCATAGCACCCTTGGATAGATTAGTGCCATTATCAGTTATGATACTGTGGGGAAAGCAAAAACGAAAAATCACCTTTTTAATGAACTGAACCGCCGTCGCCACGTCACATTTACTGACCGACTCGGCTTCAACCCACTTTGTAAATTTGTCAACCGCCACCAGGAGATGTGTCTTTTTGTCCTTGGACCTTTTGAAAGGTCCAACCATATCAAGCCCCCAAACTGCAAACGGCCAAGTAATTGGAATCATCCTCAATTCTTGAGCCGGCACATGGGCTCGTCGTGAAATTTTCTGACATCCATCACACCTACTGACCAGGTCTTCAGCATCAGCTTGAGCCGTTAGCCAATAAAATCCATGACGAAAAGCTTTAGCCACGAGAGACATCGAACCAGCATGATGACCACAGTCTCCTTCATGAATCTCACGCAGGATCTCACGACCCTCTTCTGGAGAAACACAACATCAAAAGGCCCCTGTAACACTGCAGTGATGCAGCTCTCCATTGACAATTGTCATTGACTTAGACCGTCGGGTTATCTACCTGGCTAAGGTTTCATCCTCAGGTAACTCGCCCCGGGTCATATAAGCCAAATAAGGGTCTGTCCAATCAGGATAGCATGAATAGCCGCCACCAATTGTGCTTCTGGGTCAGGAATAGCAAGATACTCCTCTATAGGCAACTTGACTGAGGGGTTATATAGAATATCCAAGAAAGTATTGGGTGGCACCGGCTTACGCTGAGAACCTAGCTGGCTTAAAGCATCAGTTGCCTCGTTCTTCCTTCGATCAATATTCTCAACTTGATAACCCTTGAAGTGACCCGCAATAGCATCAACCTCTCGAGATTAGCCGCCATGAGTGGATCCTTAGAATCCCAAGTACCAGAAACTTGTTGAGCCACCAAGTCTGAGTCGCCAAAGCACCTTCCCAGCTTAAGTTCATCTCCTTAGCCATCCGAAGACCGTGGAGCAAGGCCTCATACTCAGCTGCATTGTTAGTACGTACAAAGGAACATCAATCAAACAACTTTACAAAGTTTATCACCTCGAGGGGAAGATAGCACAACTCCAGCCCTCGAGTCCTCCAAATGCCTGGACCCATCAAAGTGAATAGTCCAATACGTGTTATCTGGCTTTTCTTCAGGCATCTGCAGCTCTGTCCAGTCATTGATGAAATCCACCAGTGCTTGAGACTTGATGGCCGTGCAAGGCATATACTTCAAACCATGAGGTCCAAGCTCAGTGGTCCACTTGGCTATCCGACCTGTAGCTTCTCTGTTCTGAATAATATCCCCTAAGGGAACAGAACTTACCACAGTGATAGGATGGCCAAAACAATATTGCTTAAGCTTCCGACTGGCCATGAACACTCCATATACAAGCTTCTGCCAGTGCGGATACCTCTGCTTGGACTCGATAAGCACCTCACTGATGTAGTAAACCGGCATTTGAACCGGATATTCCTTGCCTGCCTCCTTCCGTTCCACCACAATGGCTACGCTGACCGCCCGGGCATTAGCAGCCACATACAAAAGCAACGGCTCCTTATCAACAGGGGCAGCAAGAACGAGCGGCTCAGCCAGCTGTTTCTTCAAGTCCTCAAACGCTGCATTAGCGGCATCGTTCCAGACAAAATTATCCGTCTTTTTCATCATCTGATACAGAGGGATAGCCTTCTCTCCCAACCGGCTTATGAACCGGCTTAAGGCTGCAATACGACCCGCCAAACGTTGAATATCATTGATACAAGCCGGTTTAGCTAAAGAAGTAATGCCTTTGATCTTCTCCGGATTAGCTTCAATGCCTCTGTTAGAAACCAGAAAACCCAAGAGCTTGCCTTCCGGCACACCAAAAACGCACTTGGCCGGGTTAAGCATCATCTTATAAACCCGGAGGTTATCAAAGGTTTCCTTCAAGTCTTCTATCAAGGTCTCCTTCTTTCTGGATTTCCCTACAATATCATCCACATAAGCGTGAATATTGCGCCCAATCTGATTATGAAGAAAATTCTGCACACAACGCTGGTAAGTCGCCTGGGCACTTGATACGTCCATTTTGCATCATGCTTTTATATTGATATTTATTGCATTATGGGTTGTTATTACACGTTATGTCATGATACTTATGACTATTTTCTCTTATTTTACAAGGTTTACATGAAGAGGGAGAATGCCGGTAGCTGGAATTCTGAGCTGGAAAAGGAGCAAATATTAGAGACCTATTCTGCACAGCTCCAAAAGTCCTGAAACTTCACGGAAGTCATTTTGGAATTAATAAAAATACTGAGCGAAGAAACTACCGAGGGGGGCCACACCACGTGTAGCGACCCGACCTCGACGGTCAAGCCTCGTATTCTTGTGCCATCCTCGGATCAAGATATCTTTGGCACACACAAGACATCAATGTATATATCAAAGTGCAATCACATGTATAAATAACGTAAAATGATATATACCTCATAATACTCAGCGGAAACAATCAAACGGGTGTGGAGTCCCATCAACGCCATCGGCAGGTTGAGTGTAGACCGTAACCAGATCGTAACTCTTACTGTCGAGGAAATATCGCAACATGATACGTTGCAGCCTTGTAGGTCAAGACATTGAATGTACCGCAAGATCACAATATGAGAAAACAGATGATAAACTATACTATATGCAAGATGGCTTTATGGCTCAGATCGAGTTTTGTTTGCATAAAAGCTGATTTTATTTTACCTACATCAAAGGCATAAATGGAGTCTGTACTATGGAGTTTTCTATCATGACATGGTTCCGCCAACCGATGTCTCATAGCCCAAAATCATCATAAGTTGCCCACAATTAAGTTATCAATCCGTGTTGAGAGTTCCAGATAGATCCAAGTCCAGAGGCAAAATTGTCCGTAATCGGGACACGACTAATCGATTAGGTTATAACCCTCTGCAGAGGTTTGTACACTTTACCCGCAAGATTCGATCCTCTCGTTACGTTCTCGCACTTCGTGGTGTTTGAGAACAAGATGACCAAACATGGTCTTCCAAAGAGTTCCTCGACCACCGTCCGTACTCAACCCATCCTACCGTAGTTCTACATCTGCTAGTACCGCCCCAGCCAGAGTCACAACTAAGGTCAACCAAGCCAGAGCCCATAATGACTTGCGGTTGCACAGTAAGCTTCCGGGCATGAAGTATTCTTCCGTCTCTTTGAGTCTGGGTGAAGCTTTCCGCAAGATGTCATGGCGCTTCTCCATGCATCCCGCCAACCACTGGTTTCTCCAGGTGCCGTCAACCGTCCTTCACCCAAAGAGTGTGTATTGAATTCTTGTCTCGAGTCTTGAAGTCTTGAGGTCTTGAAGATGCAGTCCTTGCAGATTCCATCATGGAGTTGTCGCCATTGACGAGAGTCCTCCTTCTTCACACCACTCTCGAACACTCATACCAAACCCCGTCTACTACAAACGTAGCATTAGAATAAAATAACGTCCGGGCTTGGTAACAGGGTGATGGGTTCCTACCTCATGCATACTACTCAACTACAAGAATTTCAATAACACTACTGAGGGGTGGTTGCAAAGGTGCCACTAAATGCAATAAAACATAGGTAAGAAAGCATGGTCAAAGTGAACTTGCTCGGTTGACGATCTTCAAAACTAGGGTTTCAGAGTAGCAATCTTCGCACTCGGAAATTCTACCGAGGCAAACAATAACTATAATAAGCTCATAGCATAACATCACTTAACACAATAACATAACAAATTAACACACCAAAACCAACAAAGCAAAACCCAAAGGGAAAACTTAAAGAAAAACAACTCAAATTTCCTACTTCAAACAACAACTAGAACTAGTTTTATATAATAAAATTTTTGTAACATAACCTAATCAAGGTTTTAGGTTAACCTAACAGAAAAGAACTCACTAAGCAACTAGGAGCAAAAGAACTAATTAAAAGCTATTATAAAACTCATTTTAGGCCTAATCCAATTTCTATTAAGAAAATAAAATAAAACTTTTATTAATTATAAATAAAAGTTCATCTATTAGAGTGACAGAAACTAACCTAGAATAATCAATCATAAGTTAAAATAAATCTATTTACTTATTAAAATATTAGGAAAACAGGAGCTAGTTAATTAATTAGGATTAATAGGATTCTGCTTAAAACTATTTATTTATTAATCCTAAAATACCCAAGTTAATTTTTATGGTTTGGCAATGTCAAAATAAAGTTGGGACAAAAGAATCATCCAAAAATAATTTTTCTAACTCAAGTTATAGCAGATTTACTATTCTGACTAAAACTAATTTAAAGAAATTTTAATTATTTTTAACATAGCTAAATATATATTCTACAGAAACTACATAAAATTTTCAATCCAACAAAAAAGAATCATCTAAAAATAATAAACAGAATAAAAGATATCAATTTTTCAAAACAGAAACTATTCTGCTAAAACAGAAAATCAAAATAAAAGAAAAGGCCTAATGGGCCTAAACTGTGTATCGAAAGCGTCAAATAGTCTAAACGGGCCTAGGGTTAAACTAAACGGACCGGCTAAATAAAAACCTAACTAAAATAATAAACCGGAAAGAACCGGCGGTTTTCTAATAAAACTTACCCTTCGGGTTCTAATCCTAGCCCTAGATTAGAGATCGGACGGGGGTGTTTCCGGTGGCTTACCGGAGTCCGGCGACGGCGGCGGCGGCGGCGTCGAGGCCGAGGCTTCCGGCGCCGGGAGCTCTGGGAGTCGCCGTCTTGGTCTTGAGGGGAGGTCGGTGAGGGTTTTGGTGGGGTCGGGGTTGGTCGGGAGGCTGGGCGCCGACGGCGGCGACAATGGCGGCGGAGGGAGCTCGGGTCTCCAAGCGTGCTCGGAGAGAGAGGGAGAGGGCTCCGCGAGGCTAGGGGAATGGGGTGCGGGGCTCCGGCTTTATAGCCGGGGGCTCATGAGCCGGGGTCGATCGGGCGATCGGGATCCGGATCCTTCGATCCGACGATCCGCATGCGCGCGACAGGTGTGTGCGAGGGGTAGGGGATGGGTGCGGGCCCCATGGTCGCTGAGAGAGAGAGAGGCGAGGCGAAGGGTGGTCGGCGCAGAGCGCTTTAGGCGAGGAGGAGAGGGGGAGCTGGGCGGTCGGTGGCTCACTGGGCTGGCCTCAGTGGGCGGGCCGGCCAGCTCGAGGGGGGGGGCTAGCTGGGCAGGGGCTCGGCCGGCGCCAGAGGGGTTTTTTTTTAAAATTTTATTTTGAATAAAACAAAACAGAGATATCTTTTAAAATATAAATATTTTATATAGGACATATATATACCAAATTGATCGAAAAAAAGATTTTCTACAACATGAACTATTTTTCAAGTTCAAATAAAATACACAAAATTCAAATAAAATAAAGAGTGTTTCTGCCTAATAAAATCCAATAAAATCATTTTTTAAAATACCAAAATGACTTCAAATTTATTTTCTCCTAATTTTTCATTGAAGGAATCATTTTACCCTATTTCCATTTATTTGTTTTAGGAGGAAAATAATTTGAATAAAGTCCAAATAATACCAAATTTGAAAGGGGGTTTCAAAATACCTTCCAATGACTTTCAATTTGGTTCTTTTTAACTTCCAACTCATATTTCATATAATTGAAGAAGTCATTTTATCTTCCCTCATGAAAATCATTGAGTTGCATAAAGTTTTGAATTTGAAATATCCCCAAATGAAATTCAAATCTTTTTCCAAAACCCTTTTCATTTCAACATGGAAGAAGTCATGTCATCTTCACTCTAGGTTTTGGTGTTGCAATGGACTTGAGTTCAATTGGGATCCAAAAAGGCAAAATGGAAAGTTTTGGGAAGTCATTTCATTCCCTCTCATACAACTTTCAAAAGTTTCAAATTTCACTCAGTTTCACTCATTCACCATACCAACAATCACCAACAAGCATAGTTATTTATTTAATATAACATTCCAAAATTTAGAATTTTGGGATGTTACAAACCTACACTTAAAATGAATCTCGTCCTCGAGATTCAAGAGGCTAGCAAGAAAAGGTTAGGGTTGGGGTCTTCTAGCAAATGTCTTGGTCGAAAGGTCAGGGGTGCTACTACACTTAAAAACAAGGTCATGGTTCCAATAAACTCAGATATTTCCTCTGGAGTGTTGACAATGTATGTCTATTCACATATCTTACAATAGCTCCTCTGTCAGAAGCATAGAGTTTTCCTTAGAATCTTGGGTCGGTTCATCAAAGTTGAAGTTCGTCCGAGACTGGATCTTCTTAGCTGATGGGTCTGTGTCCATTCTAAACAACTATCGAAACACTCATGGTGGTCTACAATTTATGGTTTTCTCCTGCAGAAAACGGGTCTGGGTTGAACCTCACCGTATAACCTACGATTGGCAACGGTTGCCTGTAAAGGGGTTCCATCGTCCTACCATTCTATGGTTTTATGGCTTATCGCGTCGACACTCTTCTAAGTTTTTCAAGGCTCTCTGATTTTCCATCAACATATGATAGTTCATGATAGAAGTCTCCGGTATGGGGGCCAATCCATCCCGTACTTGAATCATTACCACATATGTAAATATCGAATCACGTATTTTAACACTTGGGCATTCTCACCAGCATTACAGAAATTTCTCTTGTTCCCGAACTGGTTTCGAGTAAATCCATGGTTTCTGCAAGCCAAACAAAACATCTATCGTTACTCACCACTCTTAGGTTTTTGCGTAACCTCCTATGGAATGTATGCTGATTTGATCACCGCTTCTTCCAAGTGTATTCCTTTATCCAGTTACAACTGTTCCTTCTCAAAATCCTCGGCCACGTGGGTTATGGCCCACTTCAAGACTAGTGCAGCTTTAAATCATCCTTGGAGTAACTCTCTTGTTACACCTCCTTTAAATCCAGAGTACTGTTTCTTCATACCATCATATCAAAAGCAAAATTCCAACTTATTTTGTCTAGCTTCCTTCTATGGACCGTCATGGATAACACATTTCTTTCTTCATTGATCATGTGGTTTTACAGAGTACTATGACCAAAATAAATGCACAAGTTTATCCATAACATCTCATTATTCTCATATCAATCTTTCATTACATCCTTAATCATTTTTCGTGAATCCAAATTCCAAAAAGTTTATTCCAAATGCTGCCACCCACATGGTTCGGTATGGTGGACATTACTTCCAAATTTATTCATTTTCCTCCTTGAGGATTCTTCATCCCCATCGAATTGTGCGACATGCGCCTTGAAATCTTCAATCTTCTGTTTCATCATGGTGGTCTTGAGCTTCACCTTCATCATCTCTGCATGTACTTCGCTTAGGTATTCCTGAGTATAACGGAGTCTTGCTTCAAGTATTTCTCCGATCTGGCGTATGGCTTCCATGGCTGCTTCACGAACGGCATCGAAGAAAGTTGCTTGTGGCACACGTGAGATGAAAAAGTAATGCCCCATCCTCTTTGGGCAAACTCCTTTCAATACCAAAGTTCCACTCCCTTATGCATGAAGGGGTAGCCTTTGTAGACTGCATCTCCTTCAAGGTGAATATGTTTCATCATGTCCTTCAGGATCTTCGGGTAATCATGATCACTTGTCAGGGTCATGATAGT
Organism: Aegilops longissima; assembly: GCA_021605205.1. Classification (NCBI taxonomy): domain Eukaryota; kingdom Viridiplantae; phylum Streptophyta; class Magnoliopsida; order Poales; family Poaceae; genus Aegilops; species Aegilops longissima. Next base: position 287,005,442 of record CM038676.1, read on the forward strand.
TTCCGGACCCTTAAGGAAGGACTCATAAAGGGTTGTCATCTGCAGTTGTATATCAAAAGTGGTGCTCAGAATGAGGTACATATCTCCTGGGCACACATTCATATCATCCAAACAAAACTTCAAACTCAATTCCAATTTTCCTGTTTATGCATCACAACTCACTTTCTTCCATGTTCATCCAGAATATTAATTTCCAAGATAAAATATGACAACTCCTTAAAGCTTTTCAGCATGTGACATTACAACTTTATTGAGTCATGAACTATTACAAACTCTGAGAAATCTATTACATAACTCAACTCATTGAGCTCATGAAAAGGAAATTGCTTTCTACTACTCTTATTATCCATATCAAAATTCCAACTACTCAACTCCAGCTTTCATCTTGTCGGGACATTTACTAGCATAATGTCCTGCCTCCTTGCAGCGAAAACAAATGACTTCCGACATGTCTCGGGCTTCTTTGTGATTATGCGGGCTCCTTGGATTCTTGGCTTCTTTTCTGGGCATTTACTAGCGTAATGACCTAAATCCTTGCACCTGTAACAGGTGATATGACTCAAGTCCTTCTCTGCAAAAATTGTGTTGCTCTCGGGTTGCCTTCCTTTTCTCTTCTGGATTTCTCTGTAATGATCGAGTTTCTATCTCCGGGGTCAAACTTCACTTCTGCTGTCGGAAATATTCGGATACTCCTTTCTTTCCTTGGTGCAATCTTGTGAAAAATGTCCTTCTTCTCCACATGAATAGCAGGCATTGAGTAAAATCTGTTGAGACCTTCTCCATCCGTGTCTTCAACACTTTCATTTATTACTGGTTCTTCTAGATCTTCCTTGAGGGCTTCTTTCATTCCATCTTCCTGCTTCGGAATAGTTTGTTGCACCGTGGAGTAAATGTGACACTGCACCGGGTAGTGGGTGGTTCCTTCACACAGGAAGCAAGTCACCTGACTAGTTGGGCATTCTTCAGCTGGGTGTTTCTCCTCACAATGAGGGCATCCATCTTTGTGTCCCTCCTGGGTGTGTCCTATTTCTACGCAAATCTTGCAGGCACAAGGTTTACTTCTTGGTGTTTCATGGTGCTTCCGGATAAGATGTGATCTCATCAGGGTCCTCTTGAATTCCTCCCAAGTTCTTGCTCCATTAAATCCCTGTATGGCTTGATGCATGTTCCACCAGGTTGCAGCACTTTCGTAAAAATCTTGAAGAGCGATTGGACCTCATACTTCCTTGAAACCAAATTGTTCCCGAAGTGATTCTCCATGTTCTGCATCCATAGCTCTGCCTCCGGCTGAGTCTTCGGTCCAGAAAATATCAGTCCAACTTCATTCATCATCTATGGGGTTCAAGGGTTTTAGGGTGAGATGAGAGAGAGATGATGAGGGATATACACACAATACAAACAATAGTTTTGAAGAAACGAGTTTTATTTTGGGGCTGTCGGAAAACATCAAACAAATGACAGCTCACAAATCATCGCATCTAACGTAGGTGTATAACAGGGGTTTGGTCTTCTAAAGGTCAAATAATTCTTCAGATTCTTCAAATCATCGGAGTCTCCAACGGTTGTACTTCAATTCTTCTAATACATGGTGAAATCCCTTTTTACTCTGAAGTGGTCATCAGTTCTCTGATATCTAATCCTTCTTGGAGCGTCTTTAGTTGATCCTCCGGGTGATCAAAGGATATGGTATATTCTAACTATTTGAGATGAGGGGGTCTATTTGATAAAATCAGAAAAGATGAGAAATAAGAGTCTTTTTGAAAATAAAGTTTTTGAGATATCCTGTCCTAGGGGTTTTCCGATTTCTAGGGTCACGTCCTCACACCAACATGTGCTCGATACCATCTCTATAGCGACCCGACCTCGACGGTCAAGCCTACGTATTCTTGTGCCATCCTCGGATCAAGATATCTTTGGCACACACAAGACATCAATGTATATATCAAAGTGCAATCACATGTATAAATAACGAAATGATATATACCTCATAATACTCAGCGGAAACAATCAAACGGGTGTGGAGTCCCATCAACGCCATCGGCAGGTTGAGTGTAGACCGTAACCTCAGATCGTAACTCTTACTCGTCGAGGAAATATCGCAACATGATACGTTGCAGCCGTGTAGGTCAAGACATTGAATGTACCGCAAGATCACAATATGAGAAAACAGATGATAAACTATACTATATGCGGTATGGCTTTATGGCTCAGATTCGAGTTTTGTTTGCATAAAAGCTGATTTTATTTTACCTACATCAAAGGCATAAATGGAGTCTGTACTATGGAGTTTTCTATCATGACATGGTTCCGCCAACCGATGTCTCATAGCCCAAAATCATCATAAGTTGCCCACAATTAAGTTATCAATCCGGTGTTGAGAGTTCCGAGATAGATCCAAGTCCAGAGGCTCAAATTGTCCGTAACCGGGGACACGGCTAATCGATTAGGTTATAACCCTCTGCAGAGGTTTGTACACTTTACCCGCAAGATTCGATCCCTCTCGTTACGTTCTCGCACTTCAGGGTGTTTGAGAACAAGATGACCGAAACATGGTCTTCCAAAGAGTTCCTCTGACCACTGTCCGGTACTCAACCCATCCTACCGTAGTTCTACATCTGCTAGTACCGTCCCAGCCAGAGTCACAACTAAGGTCAACCAAGCGAGCCCATAATGACTTGCGGTTGCACGGGTAAGCTTCCGGCATGAAGTATTCTTCCGTCTCTTTGAGTCTGGGTGAAGCTTTCCGCAAGATGTCATGGCGCTTCTCCATGCATCCCGCCAACCACTGGTTTCTCCAGGTGCCCGTCAACCGCCTTCACCCAAAGAGTGTGTATTGAATTCTTGTCTCGAGTCTTGAAGTCTTGAGGTCTTGAAGATGCAGTCCTTGCAGATTCCATCATGGAGTTGTCGTCATTGACGAGAGTCCTCCTTCTTCACACCACTCGAACACTCATACCAAACCCCGCCTACTACAGCGTAGCATTAGAATAAAATAACGTCCGGGCTTGGTAACAGGTGATGGGTTCCTACCTCATGCATACTACTCAACTACAAGAATTTCAATAACACTACTGAGGGGTGGTTGCAAAGGTGCCACTAAATGCAATAAAACATAGGTAAGAAAGCATGGTCAAAGTGAACTTGCCTGGTTGACGATCTTCGAAAACTAGGGTTTCGTAGTAGCAATCTTCGCACTCCGGAAATTCTACCGAGGCAAACAATAACTATAATAAGCTCATAGCATAACATCACTTAACACAATAACATAACAAATTAACACACCAAAACCAACAAAGCAAAACCCAAAGGGAAAACTTAAAGAAAAACAACTCAAATTTCCTACTTCAAACAACAACTAGAACTAGTTTTATATAATAAAATTTTTTGTAACATAACCTAATCAAGGTTTTAGGTTAACCTAACAGAAAAGAACTCACTAAGCAACTAGGAGCAAAAAGAACTAATTAAAAAGCTATTATAAAACTCATTTTAGGCCTAATCCAATTTCTATTAAGAAAAATAAAATAAAACTTTTATTAATTATAAATAAAAGTTCATCTATTAGAGTGACAGAAACTAACCTAGAATAATCAATCATAAGTTAAAAATAAATCTATTTACTTATTAAAATATTAGGAAAACAGGAGCTAGTTAATTAATTAGGATTAATAGGATTCTACTTAAAACTATTTATTTATTAATCCTAAAATACCCAAGTTAATTTTTATGGTTTGGCAATGTCAAAATAAAGTTGGGACAAAAGAATCATCCAAAATAATTTTTCTAACTCAAGTTATAGCAGATTTACTATTCTGACTAAAACTAATTTAAAGAAATTTTAATTATTTTTAACATAGCTAAATATATATTCTACAGAAACTACATAAAATTTTCAATCCAACAAAAAAGAATCATCTAAAATAATAAACAGAATAAAAGATATCAATTTTTCAAAACAGAAACTATTCTGCTAAAACAGAAAATCAAAATAAAAGAAAAAGGCCTAATGGGCCTAAAGCGTATCCTGAGCGTCAAATAGTCTAAACGGGCCTAGGGTTAAACTAAACGCATCGGCTAAATAAAACCTAACTAAAATAATAAACCGGAAAGAACCGCCGGTTTCTAATAAAACTTACCCCTTCGGGTTCTAATCCTAGCCCTAGATTAGAGATCGGACGGGGGTGTTTCGGTGGCTTACGGAGTCCCACGACGGCGGCGGCGGCGAGAGTGCGTCCGAGGCTTCCAGGCGTCGGGAGCTCTGGGAGTCGCTGTCTTGGTCTTGGGGAGGTCGGTGAGGGTTTGGTGGGGTCGGGTTGGTCGGGAGGCTGGGCGTCGACGGCGGCGACAATGGCGGCAGAGGAGCTCGGGTCTCCGGCGTGCTCGGGAGAGAGAGGAGAGGGCTCCGCGAGGCTAGGGGAATGGGGTGCGGGGCTCCGGCTTTTATAGCCGGGGCTCATGAGCTGGGGCTCGATCGGGCGATCGGGATCCCGGATCCTTCGGGATCCGGCGATCCGCGGCGGCGACGGCGTGGCGTGGGCGAGGGGTAGGGGATGGGTGCGGGCCCCGCGGGTCAGTGAGAGAGAGAGAGGGGCGAGGCGAGCGGGTGGCGCGCAGAAGCGCTTTGTGAGAGGGGGGAGAGGGGAGCTGGGCGGTCGGTGGCTCACTGGGCTGGCTCGTGGTGGGCCGGCCGGGCCAGCTCGAGGGGGTGCGGGCGCTAGCTGGGTTGGGGTTCTGGCCGGCGCCAGAGGGGTTTTTTTTTAAAATTTTATTTTTGAATAAAACAAAAACAGAGATATCTTTTAAAATATAAATATTTTATATAGGACATATATATACCAAATTGATCGAAAAAGATTTTCTACAACATGAACTATTTTTCAAGTTCAAATAAAATACACAAAATTCAAATAAAATAAAGAGTGTTTCTGCCTAATAAAATCCAATAAAATCATTTTTTAAAATACCAAAATGACTTCAAATTTATTTTCTCCTAATTTTTCATTGAAGGAATCATTTTACCCTATTTCCATTTATTTGTTTTAGGAGGAAAATAATTTGAATAAAGTCCAAATAATACCAAATTTGAAAGGGGGTTTCAAAATACCTTCCAATGACTTTCAATTTGGTTCTTTTTAACTTCCAACTCATATTTCATATAATTGAAGAAGTCATTTTATCTTCCCTCATGAAAATCATTGAGTTGCATAAAGTTTTGAATTTGAAATATCCCCAAATGAAATTCAAATCTTTTTCCAAAACCCTTTTCATTTCAACATGGAAGAAGTCATGTCATCTTCACTCTAGGTTTTGGTGTTGCAATGGACTTGAGTTCAATTGGGATCCAAAAAGGCAAAATGGAAAGTTTTGGGAAGTCATTTCATTCCTCTCATACAACTTTCAAAAGTTTCAAATTTCACTCAGTTTCACTCATTCACCATACCAACAATCAGTCAACAAGCATAGTTATTTATTTAATATAACATTCCAAAATTTAGAATTTTGGGATGTTACACCCTGGCCACGAGGGTGGGAGGCGCGCCCTACTCCCCTGGGCACGCCCCCTGCCTCGTGGGCCCCCTGGTGGCCCTCTGATGCCCATCTTCTGCTATATGAAGTCTTTCGTCCGAGAAAAAATCATAAGCAAGCTTTCGGGAAGAAATCCGCCGCCATGCTACCTCTTGAGCACTGCGTTGGATTTCCTTGAAGAGGAAAGGGTGATGCAGCAAAGTAGCGTAAGTATTTCCCTCAGTTTTCGAGAACCAAGGTATCAATCCAGTAGGAGGCTACGCGCGAGTCCCTCGTACCTACACAAAACAAATAACTCCTCGCAACCAACGCGATAAGGGGTTGTCAATCCCTTCACGGTCACTTATGAGAGTGAGATCTAATAGATATGATAGGATAATATTTTTGGTATTTTTGTGATAAAGATGCAAAGTAAAATAAAAGCAAAGTAAAAAAGCAAAGGAAATAACAAAGTGTTGGAGATTAATATGATGAAGATAGACCCGGGGGCCATAGGTTTCACTAGTGGCTTCTCTTAAGAGCATAAGTATTTTATGGTGGGTGAACGAATTACTGTTGAGCAATTGATAGAATTGAGCATAGTTATGAGAATATCTAGGTATGATCATGTATATAGGCATCACGTCCGAGACAAGTAGACCGACTCATGCCTCGCATCTACTACTATTACTCCACTCATCGACCGCTATCCAAAGATGCATCTACAGATTAAGTTAATGAAAACAGAGTAACGCCTTAAGCAAGATGACATGATGTAGAGGGATAAATTCATGCAATATGATAAAAAACCCATCTTGTTATCCTCGATGGCAACAATACAATACGTGCTTTGCTGCCCCTAATGTCACTAGGAATGGACACCGCAAGATTGAACCCAAAGCTAAGCACTTCTCCCATTGCAAGAAAGATCAATCTAGTAGGCCAAACCAAACTGATAATTCGAAGAGACTTGCAAAGATAACCAATCATACATAAAAGGATTCAGAGAAGATTCAAATATTGTTCATAGATAATCTTGATCATAAACCCACAATTCATCGGTCTCAACAAACACACCGCAAAAAGAAGATTACATCGAATAGATCTCCACGGGAGAGGGGGAGAACATTGTATTGAGATCCAAAAAGAGAGAAGAAGCCATCTAGCTAATAACTATGGACCCGAAGGTCTGAGGTAAACTACTCACACTTCATCGGAGAGGATATGGTGTTGATGTAGAAGCCCTCCGTGATGGATGCCCCGTCCGGCGGAGCTCCGGAATAGGCCCCAAGATCGGATCTCGTGGGTACAGAAGGTTGCGGCGATGGAAATAGGTTTTCGGCTCCGTATCTGATCGTTTGGGGGTACGTAGGTATATATAGGAGGAAGGAGTACTTCGGTGGAGCAACAGGGGGCCCTGGGGGGTGGGCACGCCCCCTACCTCATGGCTTCCTCCTTTGTTTCTTGACGTAGGATCCAAGTCTCCTGGATCATAATCTTCCTAAAAATCACGTTCCCGAAGGTTTCATTCCGTTTGGACTCCGTTTGATATTCCTTTCCTGCAAAACTCTGAAATAGGCAAAAACCAGCAATTCTGGGCTGGGCCTCCGGTTAATAGGTTAGTCCCAAAAATAATATAAAAGTGTATAATAAAGCCCAATAATGTCCAAAACAGTAGATAATATAGCATGGAGCAATCAAAAATTATAGATACGTTGGAGACGTATCAGGCATCCCCAAGCTTAATTCCTGTTCGTCCTCGAGTAGGTAAATGATAAAATAGGATTTTTGATGCGGAGTGCTACTTGGCATAATTTTAATGTAATTCTTCTTAATTGTGGTATGAATATTCAGAACCGAAAGATTCAAGACAAAAGTTTAATATTGACATAAAAATAATACTACTTCAAGCATACTAACAAAGCAATCATGTCTTCTCAAAATAACATGGCCAAAGAAAGTTATCCCTACAAAATCATATAGTCTGGCTATGCTCTATCTTCACCACACAAAGTATTTAAACCATGCACAACCCCGATGACAAGCCAAGCAATTGTTTCATACTTTTGACATTCTCAAACTTTTTCAATCTTCACGCAATACATGAGCGTGAGCCATGGATATAGCACTATATGTGGAATAGAATGGTGGTTGTGGAGAAGACAAAAAAGGGAGAAGATAGTCTCACATCAACTAGGTGTATCAACGGGCTATGGAGATGCCCATCAATAGATATCAATGTGAGTGAGTAGGGATTGCTATGCAACGGATGCACTAGAGCTATAAGTATATGAAAGCTCAACAAAGGAAACTAAGTGGGTGTGCATCCAACTCGCTTGCTCACGAAGACCTAGGGCATTTGAGGAAGCCCATCATTGGAATATACAAGCCAAGTTCTATAATGAAATATTCCCACTAGTATATGAAAGTGACAAAATGAGAGACTCTCTATCATGAAGATTATGGTGCTACTTTGAAGCACAAGTGTGGTAAAAGGATAGTAACATTGTCCCTTCTCTCTTTTTCTCTCATTTTTTTATTTGGGCATTTTCTCCTCTTTTTTTATGTCCTCTTTTCTTCTTCTTTTTTTCGTCTGGAGTCTCATCCCGACTTGTGGGGGAATCATAGTCTCCATCATCCTTTTCCTCACTTGGGACAATGCTCTAAAAATGAAGATCATCACACTTTTATTTTCTTACAACTCAACAATTACAACTCGATACTTAGAACAAAATCTGACTCTATATGAATGCCTCCGGCAGTGTACCGGTATATGCAATGAATCAAGAGTGACATGTATGAAAGAATTATGAATGGTGGCTTTTTCACAAATACAATGTCAACTACATGATCATGCTAAGCAATATGACAATGATGGAGCGTGTCATAATAAACGGAACGGTGGAAAGTTGTGTGGCAATATATCTCAGAATGGCTATGGAAATGCCATGATAGGTAGGTATGGTGGCTGTTTTGAGGAAGGTATATGGTGGGTGTATGATACCGGCGAAAAGTGCGCGGTATTAGAGAGGCTAGCAATGGTGGAAGGAAGAAAAGTGCGTATAATCCATGGACTCAACATTAGTCATAAAGAAATCATATACTTATTGCAAAAATCTACAAGTTATCAAAGCAAAGTATTATGTGCATGCTCCTAGGGGGATAGATTGGTAGGAAAAGACCATCTCTCGTCCCCGCCCGCCACTCATAAGGAAGACAATCAATAAATAAATCATGCTCCGACTTCATCACATAACGGTTCACCGTACATGCATGCTACGGGAATCACAAACTTTAACACAAGTATTTCTCAAATTCACAACTACTCAACTAGCATGACTCTAATATCACCATCTTCATATCTCAAAACAATTATCAAGCATCCAACTTCTCATAGTATTCAACACACTCATAAGAAAGTTTTTACTATTCTTGAATACCAAGCATATTAGGATTATTTAAGCAAATTACCATGCTATTTAAGACTCTCAAAATAATATAAGTGAAGCATGAGAGATCAATAGTTTATATAAAACAAATCCACCACCGTGCTCTAAAAGATATAAGTGAAGTGCTAGAGCAAAACTATATAACTCAAAAGATATAAGCGATGCACAAAGAGTATTCTAACAAATTCCAAATCATATATGGCTCTCTCAAAAGGTGTGTACAGCAAGGATGATTGTGGTAAATAAAAGACAAATACTCAAATCATACAAGACGCTCCAAGCAAAACACATATCATGTGGTGAATAAAAATATAGCTCTAAGTAAAGTTACCGATGGAAGTAGACGAAAGAGGGGATGCCTTCCGGGGCATCCCCAAGCTTTGACTTTTTGGTGTCCTTAGATTATCTTGGGGGTGCCATGGGCATCCCCAAGCTTAGGCTCTTGCCACTCCTTGGTCCATAATCCATCAAAATCTTTCACCCAAAACTTGAAAACTTCACAACGTAAAACTCAACAAAAATCTCGTGAGCTCTGTTAGCGAAAGAAAACAAAAGACCACTTCAAGGTACTGTAATGAACTCATTATTTATTTATATTTCTGTTAAACCTACTTTATTCCAACTTCTCTATGGTTTATAAACTATTTTACTAGCCATAGATTCATCAAAATAAGTAAACAACACATGAAAAACAGAATCTGTCAAAAACAGGACAGTCTGTAGTAATCTGTAACTAACGCAAACTTCTGGAACTCCAAAAAATAAACAAAATAGGACGACCTAGGAAATTTGTTTATTGATCAGCATAAATTGGAATCACTATTTTATCACGTTCTGGTGATTTTTAACAATTGTTTTCGTGAACAGAAAGTTTTTGGCAATTATAGCAAGATCAAATAACTATCATCCAAGAAATCCTATAGGTTTAGCTTGGCACAAACACTAATTAAAACATAAAAACACATCTAACCAGAGGCTAGATCAAAGATTTTTTTTCCTAACAGAAGCAAAAGCGAAAAAACTAAAAATAAAATTGGGTTGTCTCCCAACAAGCGCTATCGTTTAACGCCCTTAGCTAGGCATAAAAGCAAGGATAGATCTAGGTATTGCCATCTTTGGTAGGCAATCCATAAGTGGCTCTCATAATAGATTCATATGGTAGTTTTATTTTATTCCTAGGGAAGTGTTCCATGCCTTTCTTTAATGGAAATTGGAATCTAATATTCCCTTCCTTCATATCAATAATTGCACCAATCGTTCTAAGGAAAGGTCTACCAAGAATAATAGGACATGAAGGATTGCAATCTATATCAAGAACGATAAAATCTACGGGCACATGGTTCCTATTTGCAACAATAAGAACATCATTAATTCTTCACATAGGTTTCTTAATAGTGGAATCTGCAAGGTGCAAATTTAGAGAGCAATCATCAAAATCACGGAAATCTAGCAAATCGCACAAAGTTTTGGGAATAGTGGAGACACTAGCACCCAAATCACATAAAGCATAGAATTCATGATCCTTAATCTTAATTTTAATAGTTGGTTCCCACTCATCGTAAAGTTTTCTAGGGATAGGAACTTCCAACTCAATCTTTTCTTCATAAGATTGCATCAAGGCATCAACGATATGTTTAGTAAACGCTTTATTTTGACTATAAGCATGAGGAGAATTTAGCACGGATTGCAACAAGGAAATACAATCAATCAAAGAGCAACTTTCATAATTAAATTCCTTGAAATCCAAAATAGTGGGTTTAGCAACATCTAGGGTTTTGATTTCTTCAATCCCACTTTCATCAAATTTAGCATCAAGATCTAAAGATTCCAAATTTTTGGAATGCCTTCTAGGTAAAGGTGGATCATATTCAGTCCCATCATTATCAAGATTCATATTGCAAAACAAAGATTTAATAGGGGACACATTGATACGTCTCCAACGTATCTATAATTTTTTATTGTTCCATGCTATTATATTACCTGTTTTGAATGATTATGGGCTTTATTATACACTTTTATATTACTTTTGGGACTAACCTACTAACCGGAGGCCCAACCCATATTGTTGTTTTATTGCCTGTTTCAGTATTTTGAAGAAAAGGAATATCAAACAGAGTCCAAACGGAATGAAACCTTCGGCATCGTGATTTTTTGGAAGAATATCATCATGGAGGCTTGGAGATCAAGTCAGAAGACCCTCGAGGAGCCCAAGAGATAGGGGGCGTGCCCCCCTGTAAGCCGCCTGTCTCGTGGACCCTCGAGCACCCCCGACCGACTTCTTTCGCCTATATATTCCCTCGTACCCTAAAACCATCGAATATCAAGATAGATCGGGAGTTCCGCCGCCGCAAGTCTCTGTAGCCACCAAAAACCTCTCAGGAGGCCGTTCCGGCACCCTGCCGGAGGGGGAATCCATCACCGGTGGCCATCTTCATCATCCCGGCGCTCTCCATGACGAGGAGGGAGTAGTTCACCCTCGGGGCCGAGGGTATGTACCAGTAGCTATGTGTTTGACCTCTCTCTCTCTCGTGTTCTCTCTCGTGTTCCCTCTATGGCACGATCTTGATGTATCCCGAGCTTTGCTATTATAGTTGGATCTTATGATGTTTCTCCCCCTCTACTCTCTTGTGATGAATTGAGTTTCCCCTTTGAAGTTATCTTATCGTATTGAGTCTTTACTTTGAGAACACTTGATGTATGTCTTGCCGTGTTTATCTGTGGTGACAATGGGATATCACGTGCCACTTGATGTATGTTTTGGTGACCAACTTGCGGGTTCCGCCCATGAACCTATGCATAGGGGTTGGCACACGTTTTCTTGACTCTCCGGTAGAAACTTTGGGGCACTCTTTGAAGTACTTTGTGTTGGTTGGATGAATCTGAGATTGTGTGATGCATATAGTATAATCATGCCCACTGATACTTGAGGTGACAATGGAGTATCTAGGTGACATTAGGGTTTTGGTTGATTTGTGTCTTAAGGTGTTATTCTAGTACGAACTCTTTAATAGATCGATCCGAAAGAATAACTTTGAGGTGGTTTCGTACCCTACCATAATCTATACGTTTGTTTTCCGCTATTAGTGGCTTTGGAGTGACTCTTTGTTGCATGTTGAGGGATTGTTATATGATCTATCTATGTTATTATTGTTGAGAGAACTTGCACTAGTGAAAGTATGAACCCTAGGCCTTGTTTCCTATCATTGCAATACCGTTTACACTCACTTTTATCATTAGTTACCTTGCTGTTTTTATTATTTCAGATTACAAATACCTGTATCTACCATCCATATTGCACTTGTATCACCATCTCTTCGCCGTAATAGTGCACCTATACAATTTACCATTGTATTGGGTGTGTTGGGGACACAAGAGACTCTTTGTTATTTGGTTGCAGGGTTGCTTGAGAGAGACCATCTTCATCCTACGCCTCCCACGGATTGATAAACCTTAGGTCATCCACTTGAGGGAAATTTGCTACTGTCCTACAAACCTGTGCACTTGCAGGCCCAACAACGTCTACAAGAAGAAGGTTGTGTAGTAGACATCAAGCTCTTTTCTGGCACCGTTGCCGGGGAGGCTAGGTAAGTGGCACTCACTCACACCCCGTCAACTAAGCTCTTTTCTGGCGCCGTTGCCGGGGAGGTGAGTGCTTTAAGGTATATCTTTAGATCTTGCAATTGAATCTTTTTGTTTATTGTTTTATCACTAGTTTAGTTTATAAAATAAAACTACAAAAAATGGAATTGAGTTTGTCTCATACGCTTCATCTTTTTAATATCTTTCGTGAGAATGATGGAAAGGAAAATTGTGCTCAAGTGCTAGAAGAAGAATTACATAGAATGCTTGGCATGAAATATGTGAATGATGAGCATGATTGCAATGTTGTTAGTATGAATTCCTTGAATATCCATGATGCTAATGATATGCAAAGCCACAAGCTTGGGGATGCTATGTTTAATGAAGATGATATTTTTAGCACCCCAAGTTTTGCTATGCAAAGTTGTTATGATGATAGCATGCCTCCTACCTATGATGATTATATTGATGAAAGTGGGTTCGGAAGAGTGTCAACTTTAGGAAGTAGTGATCCCACTATTTTGGAGGATGTTGAATTTTATTGTGATGAATATGAAAGTGGATTTGGAAGAGTGTCAACTTTATTTAGTGATTCCACTATCTTGGGAGAGGTTTCAATCGATTATGATGAGAACGGTTGCTACTTATGATGATTATTGTGATGAAACTTATGCTACAAAAGTAGTGATGATTATATTTACAAATATTGTCATGATTATGATTACCCTTTTCTGAACATTACTCTTTTAATGTGGAAACAATTTTTAGTGTTCAAGTCTCTTATGATACTCCCAATATTCCGAATAAGAATTTTGCTTATGTGGAGAGTAGTAAATTTTCTATGCTAGTAGATCATGAAAAGAATGCTTTAAGTGCTGGTTATATTGTTGAATTCATTCATGATGCTACTGAAAATTATTATGAGGGAGGAACATATGCTTGTAGGAGTTGCAATAATGTCAAGTTTCCTCTCTATGTGCTTCAATTTTTGAAGTTATGCTTGTTTTGCCTTCCTATGCTTGTTGATTATTATTCCGATAAGTTGTTTGCTCAAAAAATACCTATGCATAGGAAGTGGGTTAGACTTAAATGTGCTAGTCATATTCTTCATGATGCTCCCTTTATGTTTTAATTCTTATCTTTTATGTGAGCATCATTGAAATCATCATGCCTAGCTAGGGGCGTTAAACGATAGCGTTTGTTGGGAGGAAACCCAATTTTATTTTAGTTTCTTGCTTTTTGGTTCCGTTTAGGAATAAATAATCCATATAGCTTCTGGTTAGATGTGTTTTCATGTTTTAATTAGTGTTTGTGCCAAGAAGAACCTTTGTGAAGACTTGGGTGAAGTCTTTATGATCATGCTGTAAAAAACAGAAACTTTAGCGCTCACGAGATTAGCTTCAACTTTTTACTGGAGAGTGCTATTTAGTTGATTCTTTTTGCAGATGATTACTAGACAAATTCCTCAGGTCCAACAATTTATTTCAGAATTTTTGGAGTTCCAGAAGTTTGCGTTAGTTACAGATTACTACAGACTGTTCTATTTTTGACAGATTCTGTTTTCATTGTGTTGTTTGCTTATTTTGATGAATCTATGGCTAGTAAAATAGTTTATAAACCATAGAGAAGTTGGAATACAGTAGATATTACACCAATATAAATAAAGAATGAGTTCATTACAGTACCTTGAAGTGGTGTTTTGTTTTCTTTCGCTAACGGAGCTCACGAGTTTTCTGTTAAGTTTTGTGTTGTGAAGCTTTCAAGTTTTGGGTAAAGATTCTATGGACTATGGAATAAGGAGTGGCAAGAGCCTAAGCTTGGGGATTCCCAATGCACCCCAAGGTAATATTCAAGGATAACCAAGAGCCTAAGCTTGGGGATGCCCCGGAAGGCATCCCCTCTTTCGTCTTCGTTCATCGGTAACTTTACTTGGAGCTATATTTTTATTCACTACATGATATGTGTTTTGCTTGGAGTGTCATGTAATTTTCTTTAGCTTTGCTTGCTGTTTGAATAAAATACCAAGATCTGAAATTATTAAATGGGAGAGTCTTCACATAGTTGTATAATTATTCGACTACTCATTGATCTTCACTTATATCTTTTGGAGTAGTTTGTCATTTGCTCTAGTACTTCACTTATATCTTTTAGAGCACGGCGGTGGTTTTATTTTGTAGAAATTAATGAACTCTCATGCTTCACTTATATTATTTTGAGAGTCTTAAACAGCATGGTAATTTGAATGAAAACTTTCATAGGAAGTGAATTGGATGCTATGATCAATTTGATACTTGATAATTGTTTTGAGATATGGAGGTAGTGATATTAAAGTCATGCTAGTTGGGTGATTATGAATTTAAAGAATGCTTGTGTTGAAGTTAGCAAGTCCCGTAGGATGCACATATGGTTAAAGTTGTGTAACAAATTTGAAACATGAAGTGTACCTGGCTTGTGCATCCTTATGAGTGGCGGTCGGGGACGAGCGATGGTCTTTTCCTACCAATCTATCCCCCTAGGAGCATGCGCGTAGTACTTGGTTTTTGATGACTTCTAAATTTTTTCAATAAGTATATGAGTTATTTTGACTAATGTTGAGTCCATGTATTATACACACTTTTACCTTTCCGCCTTTGCTAGCCTCTTGATGCACTGCATTGCCCTTTCTCACCTTGAGAGTTGGTGCAAACTTCGCCGGTGCATCCAAACCCCGTGATACGATACGCTCTATCACACATAAACCTCCCTATATCTTCCTCAAAACAGCCACCATACCTACCTATTATGGCATTTCCATAGCCATTCCGAGATATATTGCCATGCAACTTTCCACCGTTCCGTTCATCATCATCATGACATACTTTACTTTTGTCATATTGCCATTGCATGATCATGTAGTTGACATCGTATTTGTGGCAAAGCCACCATGCATTATTTTTCATACATGTCACTCTTGATTCATTGCACCATCCCGCACATCACGGAGGCATTCATATAGAGTCATATCTTGTTCTAGTTTCGAGTTGTAATTCATATGTTGTAATCAATAGAAGTGTGATGATCATCATTATTAGAGCATTGCCCAAAAAAAAGAGAAAGGCCAAAAATAAAAAAAAAGAAAGGCCCAAAAAAAGGGCAATGTTACTATCTCTTTTTCCACACTTGTGCTTCAAAGTAGCACCTTGTTCTTTATGCAGAGAGTCTCATATATTTTGCTTCAAAGTAGCACCATGTTTTTCATATAGTGAGTCTCATAAGTTGTCCTTTTCATACTAGTGGGAATTTTTCATTATAGAACTTGGCTTGTATATTCCTACGATGGGCTTCCTCAAATGCCCTAGGTCTTCGTGAGCAAGCAAGTTGGATGCACGACCACTAGTTTTATTTTGTTGAGCATTCATTTATAGCTCTAGTGCATCCGTTGCATGGTAATCCCTACTCCTCATGTTGACATCAATTGATGGGCATCTCCATAGCCCGTTGATGTGAGACTTTCTCCTTTTTTGTCTTCTCCACACAATCCCCATCATCAAATTCTATTCCACCCATAGTGCTATATCCATGGCTCACGCTCATGTATTGCGTGCAGGTTGAAAAAGTTTGAGATTATTTAAGTATGGAACAATTGCTTGGCTTGTCATTGGGGGTATAGAAGTTGGGAACATCTTTGTGTGACGAAAATGAAGCATAGCCTAACTATATGATTATGTAGGGATGAACTTTCTTTTGCCATGCTATCTTGAGAAGACATGATTACTTTGATTAGTATGCTTGAAGTGTTACTATTTCTTTTATGAAAATGAACTTTTATTTTGAATCATTTGGATCTGAACATTCATGCCACAATAAAGAAAATTACTTTGAGAATCATGCTAGGTAGCATTCCTCATCAAAAATTCTGTTTTTATCATTTACCTACTCGAGGACGAGCAGGAATTAAGCTTGTGGATGCTTGATACGTCTCCAACGTATCTATAATTTTTGATTGTTCCATGCTATTATATTACCTGTTTTGAATGATTATGGGCTTTATTATACACTTTTATATTACTTTTGGGACTAACCTACTAACCGGAGGCCCAGCCCATATTGTTGTTTTATTGCCTGTTTCAGTATTTCGAAGAAAAGGAATATCAAACGGAGTCCAAACGGAATGAAACCTTGACATCGTGATTTTTGGAAGAATATCATCCTGGAGGCTTGGAGATCAAGTCGAAAGACCCTCGAGGAGCCGGAGATAGCCCCCCACAAGGCGCGCCCTGTCTCGTGGACCCTCGAGCACCCCCGACCGACTTCTTTCGCCTATATATTCCTCGTACCCTAAAACCATCGAATATCAAGATAGATCGGGACTTCGCCGCCGCAAGCCTCAGTAGCCACCAAAACCTCTCGGGAGCCCGTTCGGCACCTCTGGGGGGGAATCCATCACCGTGGCCATCTTCATCATCCGGCGCTCTCCATGACGAGGAGGGAGTAGTTCACCCTCGGGGCTGAGGGTATGTACCAGTAGCTATGTGTTTGATCTCTCTCTCTCTCTCGTGTTCTCTCTCGTGTTCCCTCTATGGCACGATCTTGATAAATCCTGAGCTTTGCTATTATAGTTGGATCTTATGATGTTTCTCCCCCTCTACTCTCTTGTGATGAATTGAGTTTCCCCTTTGAAGTTATCTTATCGGATTGAGTCTTTACTTTGAGAACACTTGATGTATGTCTTGCCGTGTTTATCTGTGGTGACAATGGGATATCACGTGCCACTTGATGTATGTTTTGGTGACCAACTTGCGGGTTCTGCCCATGAACCTATGCATAGGGGTTGGCACACATTTTCTTGACTCTCCGGTAGAAACTTTGGGGCACTCTTTGAAGTACTTTGTGTTGGTTGGATGAATCTGAGATTGTGTGGTGCATATAGTATAATCATGCCCACGGATACTTGTGGTGACAATGGAGTATCTAGGTGACATTAGGGTTTTGGTTGATTTGTGTCTTAAGGTGTTATTCTAGTACGAACTCTTTAATTGATCGATCCGAAAGAATAACTTTGAGCTGGTTTCGTACCCTACCATAATCTCTACGTTTGTTTTCCGCTATTAGTGGCTTTGGAGTGACTCTTTGTTGCATGTTGAGGGATTGTTATATGATCTATCTATGTTATTATTGTTGAGAGAACTTGCACTAGTGAAAGTATGAACCCTAGGCCTTGTTTCCTATCATTGCAATACCGTTTACGCTCACTTTTATCATTAGTTACCTTGCTGTTTTATTATTTCAGATTACAAATACCTGTATCTACCATCCATATTGCACTTGTATCACCATCTGTTCGCCGAACTAGTGCACCTATACAATTTACCATTATATTGGGTGTGTTGGGGACACAAGAGACTCTTTGTTATTTGGTTGCAGGGTTGCTTGAGAGAGACCATCTTCATCCTACGCCTCCCACGGATTGATAAACCTTAGGTCATCCACTTGAGGGAAATTTGCTACTGTCCTACAAACCTGTGCACTTGCAGGCCCAACAACGTCTACAAGAAGAAGGTTGCGTAGTAGACATTACACATCAATAACTTTTAGATATTCATCTTTATTTTCATAGAAATCTAGTTTAGCGGCCATCTTATTAACTAAGGTAGCCTGCTTATCCGATATTTCAGCAGTCAACTTCTCAAGACGAGCAATTTGGGATCTTAAACCATCAAATTATTTAGACATATCATCGAGCTCTTTATTCATATAACTCATAAAACTTTTTTGTTCCTTAAGCTCGTTTCTGAAGAAATTATTATGCTCAAATTGCAAAATCATAAAACTCCTGACGTTGCTTTCGATCTCTTCTAACCATTTAAGGTGAAGATCACCAAATCTAGGTAGAGCCATCGTGACAAACAAGCAATCCAACACACGAACAAACAAAAAGCAAGCGAAAAAGAGGCAAACGGAAAAGAGAGGGCGAATAAAACGGCAAGGGTGAAGTGGGGGAGAGGAAAACGAGAGGCAAATGGCAAATAATGTAATGCGGGAGATAAGGGATTTGTGGTAGGTACTTGGTATGTTTACTTTTGCGTAGACTCCCCGGTAACGGCGCCAGAAATCTTCTCTGCTACCTCTTGAGCATTGCGTTGGATTTCCTTGAAGAGGAAAGGGTGATGTAGCAAAGTAGCGCAAGTATTTCCCTCAGTTTTTGAGAACCAAGGTATCAATCCAGTAGGAGGATACGCGTGAGTCCCTCGTACCTACACAAAACAAATAACTCCTCGCAACCAACGCGATAAGGGGTTGTCAATCCCTTCACGGTCACTTACGAGAGTGAGATCTGATAGGATAATATTTTTGGTATTTTGTGATAAAGATGCAAAGTAAAATAAAAGCAAAGGAAATAACAAAGTGTTGGAAGATTAATATGATGAAGATAGACCCGGGGGGGCATAGGTTTCACCAGTGGCTTCTCTCAAGAGCATAAGTATTTTACGGTGGGTGAACGAATTCTTGTTGAGCAATTGATGAATTGAGCATAGTTATGAGAATATCTAGGTATGATCATGTATATAGGCATCACGTCCGAGACAATAGACCGACTCTGCCTGCATCTACTACTATTACTCCACTCATCGACCGCTATCCAACATGCATCTAGAGTATTAAGTTAATGAAAACAGAGTAACGCCTTAAGCAAGATGACATGATGTAGAGGGGTAAATTCATGCAATATGATAAAAACCCCATCTTGTTATCCTCGATGGCAACAATACAATACGTGCCTTGCTGCCCCTACTGTCACTGGGAAAGGAAACCTCAAGATTGAACCCAAAGCTAAGAACTTCTCCCATTGCAAGAAAGATCAATCTAGTAGGCCAAACCAAACTGATAATTCGAAGAGACTTGCAAAGATAACCAATCATACATAAAAGAATTCATAGAAGATTCAAATATTGTTCATAGATAATCTTGATCATAAACCCACAATTCATCGGTCTCAACAAACACACCGCAAAAAGAAGATTACATCGAATAGATCTCCACGAGAGAGGGGGAGAACATTTTATTGAGATCCAAAAAGAGAGAAGAAGCCATCTAGCTAATAACTATCGACCCGAAGGTCTGAGGTAAACTACTCACACTTCATCGGAGAGGCTATGGTGTTGATGTAGAAGCCCTCCGTGATGGATGCCCCCTCCGACGGAGCTCCGGAACAGGCCCCAAGATGGTATCTCCTGGGTACAGAAGGTTGCAGCGGTGGAATTAGGTTTTTGGCTCCGTATCTGATTGTTTGGGGGTACGTAGGTATATATAGGAGGAAGGAGTACGTCGATGGAGCAATAGGGGGCCCACGAGGGTGGAGGGCGCGCCCTGGGGGGGGGGGCGCGCCCCCCTACCTTGTGGCTTCCTCCTTTGTTTCTTGACGTAGGGTACAAGTCTCCTGGATCAAAATCTTCCTAAAAATCACGTTCCCGAAGGTTTCATTCCGTTTGGACTCCATTTGATATTCCTTTTCTATGAAACTCTGAAATAGGCAAAAACCGCAATTCTGGGCTGGGCCTCCGGTTAATAGGTTAGTCCCAAAAATAATATAAAAGTGGATAATAAAGCCCAATAATGTCCAAAACATTAGATAATATAGCATGGATCAATAAAAAATTATAGATACGTTGGAGACGTATCACGCCACGAGGCGGAACCTTGGCGAAACCAATCTAGGCCTCCCGCAGAGCAGTTCTGCCGGGGAAACTTCCCTCCGGGAGGGGGAAATCATCGCCATCGTCATCACCAATGCTCCTCTCATCGGGAGGGGGCCAATCTCCATCAACATCTTCACCAGCACCATCTCCTCTAAAACCCTAGTTCATCTCTTGTATCCAATCTTTGTCCCAAAGCCTGAGATTGGTACCTGTGGGTTGCTAGTAGTGTTGATTACTCCTTGTAGTTGATGCTAGTTGGTTTATTTGGTGGAAGATCATATGTTCGGATCCATTACGCATATTAATACCTCTCTGATTATGAACATGAATATGATTTGTGAGTAGTTACGTTTGTTCCTGAGGACATGGGAGAAGTCTTGCTATTAGTAGTCATGTGAATTTGGTATTTGTTCGATATTTTAATGAGATGTATGTTGTCTTTCCTCTAGTGGTGTTATGTGAACGTCGACTACATGACACTTCACCATTATTTGGGCCTAGAGGAAGGAATTGGGAAGTAATAAGTAGATGATGGGTTGCTAGAGTGACAGAAGCTTAAACCCTAGTTTATGCGTTGCTTCGTAAGGGGTTGATTTGGATCCATATGTTTCATGCTATGGTTAGGTTTACCTTAATACTTCTTTTGTAGTTGCGGATGCTTGCAATAGCAGTTAATCATAAGTGGGATGCTTGTCCAAGTAAGGACAGCACCCAAGCAGTGGTCCACCCACATATCAAATTATCAAAGTACCGAACGCGAATCATATGAGCGTGATGAAAACTAGCTTGACGATAATTCCCATGTGTCCTCTGGAGCGCTTTTCTCTATATAAGAGTTTGTCCAGGCTTGTCCTTTGCTACAAAAAGGATTGGGCCATCTTGCTGCACTTTATTTACACTTGTTACTTGTTACCCGTTACAAATTACCTTATCACAAAACTATCCATTACCGATAATTTCAGTGCTTGCAGAGAATACCTTGCTGAAAACCGCTTATCATTTCCTTCTGCTCCTCGTTGGGTTCGACACTCTTACTTATCGAAAGGACTACGATAGATCCCCTATACTTGTGGGTCATCAAGACTCTTTTCTGGCGCCGTTGTCGGGGAGTGAAGCGCCTTTGGTAGGTGGAATTTGGTAAGGAAAAATTTATATAGTGTGCTGAAATTTACTGTCACTTGTTACTATGGAAAGTAATCCTTTGAGGGGCTTGTTCGGGGTATCTTCACCCCGACCGGTAGAGCAAATAGTTGCTCCTGAACCTACTGAAAATGTTTACTTTGAAATTCCTTTGGGTATGATAGAGAAACTGCTAGCTAATCCTTTTGCAGGAGACGGAACATTGCATCCCGATTTACACTTAATCTATGTGGATTAAGTTTGTGGATTATTTAAGCTTGCAAGTATGCCCGATGATGTTATAAAGAAGAAGGTCTTCCCTTTATCTTTGAAGGGAGATGCATTGGCATGGTATAGGCTATGTGATGATATGGGATCATGGGACTACAAGCGATTGAAATTGGAATTTCATCCGAAGTTTTATCCTATGCATCTTGTTCATTGTGATCGTAATTATATACATAATTTTTGGCCTCGCGAAGGAGAAAGCATCGCTCAAGCTTGGGGGAGGCTTAAGTCAATGTTATATTCATACCCCAATCATGAGCTCTCAAGAGAAATGATTATTCAAAAATGTTATGCTCGGCTTTCTGACAACAATCGCTCCATGCTCGATACTTCTTGTACTGGCTCTTTTATGATGAAGACTATTAAATTCAAATGGGATTTATTGGAAAGAGTTAAACGCAACTCTGAAGA
Organism: Aegilops longissima; assembly: GCA_021605205.1. Taxonomy (NCBI): domain Eukaryota; kingdom Viridiplantae; phylum Streptophyta; class Magnoliopsida; order Poales; family Poaceae; genus Aegilops; species Aegilops longissima. Next base: position 287,027,469 of record CM038676.1, read on the forward strand.
TTGGTATCTCGATGAAGGTAAGGAGTCGGTATAACACCTAAGTTTGATTGTGTTAAATCTTTTATGGATACCGATGTTTTCCGTAAATTTAGCACTAAATATGGACTTGACTCTGAGATAGTAGCTTCTTTTTATGATCTTTCGCTGCTCATGTTGATCTCCATAAGGAGAAGTGGTTTAAATATCATCCTCCCATAGAAGTAAAAGTAGTTGAACCTATTAGTTTGAAGAAAAGACTATCACTTATAATGATCCTATTGTTCCTACTGCTTATGTTGAGTAACCACCTTCCCCTGTTAGGATAAAGGATCATGCTAAAGCTTCAACTGTGGTTTGTAAAAGCAATATTAGAACTTATGCACCTCCTGAGCAAGTTCAAGTTGAACCTAATATTGCTATTGTTAAAGATCTCTTGGCTGATAATATTGATGGGCATGTTATTTACTTTTGTGATTAAACTACTAGAATTGCTAAACCTGGTGCTAAAGATAAACATAGACCTGTGGTAGGCATGCCTGTTATTTCTGTTAAAATAGGAGATCATTGTTATCATGGCTTGTGTGATATGGGTGCTAGTGCTAGCGCAATACCTATTTCTTTATACAAAGAAATTATACATGATATTACACCTGCTGAGATAGAAGATATAGATGTTACAATTAAACTTGCCAATAGAGATACTATTTCACCGATTGGGATTGGTAGAGATGTTGAAGTCTTGTGTGGAAAGGTTAAATACCCTGCTGATTTTCTTGTTCTTGGTTCCCCACAAGATAGCTTTTGTCCCATTATATTTGGTAGACCCTTCTTGAACACTGTTAATGCTAAGATAGACTGTGAAAAGGATGTTGTTACTATTGGTTTGGATGATATGTCTCGTGAGTTTAATTTTTCTAAATTTCGTAGAAAACCCCGTGAAGAGGAATTGCCTAGTAAGGATGAAATTATTGGTCTTGCTTCTATTGCCGTGCCTCCTAATGATCCTTTAGAACAATATTTGATAGACCATGAAAATGATATGTTTATGAATGAAAGAAGGGAAATAGATGAAGTATTCTTTAAACAGGGACCTATTATGAAACACAACTTGCATGTTGAAATTCTAGGGGATCCTTCTCCACCCAAGGGTGATCCCGTGTTTGAGCTTAAACCTTTGCCTGATAATCTTAAATATGCTTATCTTGATGAAAAGAAAATATGTCCTGTTATTATTAGTGCTAACCTTTCAGAGCATGAAGAAGAGAAATTATGGAAAACTCTGAAGAAGCATCGTGCTGCTATTGGATATACTCTTGATGATCTTAAGGGCATCAGTCCCACTCTATGTCAACACAAAATAAATTTGGAGAAAGACGCCAAACCAATTATTGATCATCAACGACGGTTAAATCCTAAGATGAAAGAAGTGGTAAGAAAGGAAATATTAAAGCTCCTTGAAGCAGGTATAATTTATCCCGTTGTGATAGTCCGTGGGTAAGTCCTGTCCACTGTGTCCCTAAGAAGGGAGGTATTACTATCGTTCCTAATGATAAAGATGAATTGATTCCGCAAAGGATTATTAGAGGTTATAGGATGGTAATTGATTTCCGCAAATTAAATAAAGCTACTAAAAAAGATCATTACCCCTTGTCATGCATTGATCAAATGCTAGAAAGATTATCCAAACATACACATTTTTGCTTCCTAGATGGTTACTCTGGTTTCTCTCAAATACCTGTGTCAGCTGATGATCAAGCAAAGACCACTTTTACTTGCCCTTTCGGTGCTTTTGCTTATAGACGTATGCCTTTTGGTTTATGTAATGCACCTGCTACCTTTCAAAGATGCATGATGGCTATATTCTCTGATTTTTGTGAAAATATTTGTGAGGTTATCATGGACGATTTCTCCGTTTATGGATCCTCTTTTGATGATTGCTTGAGCAACCTTGATCGAGTTTTGCACAGATTTAAAGAAACTAACCTTGTCTTGAACTGGGAAAGTGCCACTTTATGGTTAATGAAGGTATTGTCTTGGGACATAAAATTTTTGAAAGAGGTATTGAAGTTGACAAAGCTAAAGTTGATGCTATTGAAAAGATGTCGTGTTCCAAGGACATTAAAGGTATAAGAAGTTTCCTTGGTCATGCTGGTTTTTATAGGAGGTTCAGTAAGGACTTCTCAAAAATTTCTCGGCCTCTGACTAATCTATTACAAAAAGATATTCCTTTTGTCTTGATGATGATTGTGTAGAAGCATTTGGAATACTTAAGAAAGCATTGATTTCTGCACCTATCGTTCAGCCACCTGATTGGAATCTACCTTTTGAAATTATGTGTGATGCTAGTGATTATGCTGTAGGTGCTGTTCTAGGGCAAAGGGTTGATAAGAAATTAAATGTTATTCAATATGCTAGTAAAACTCTAGACAATGCCCAGAGAAATTATGCTACTACTGAAAAGGAATTTTTAGCAGTTGTTTTTGCTTGTGATAAGTTCAGACCTTATATTGTTGATTCTAAAGTAACTATTCACACTGATCATGCCGCTATTAAATACCTTATGGAAAAGAAAGATGCTAAGCCTAGACTTATTAGATGGGTTCTCTTGCTACAAGAATTTGATTTGCATATTATTGATAGAAAGGGAGTTGAGAACCCCGTTGCAGACAACTTGTCTAGCTTAGGGAATGTTCTTGATGACCCACTACCTATTGATGATAGCTTTCCTGATGAACAATTAGCTGTCATAAATGCTTCTCATACTGCTCCATGGTATGCTGATTATGCTAATTATATTGTTGCTAAATTTATACCACCTAGTTTCACATACCAGCAAAAGAAAAAGTTTTTCTATGATTTGAGACATTACTTTTGGGATGACCCACATCTTTATAAAGAAGGAGTAGATGGCAGGAACAGATCCTACACAAGTGTCACTCCGAGGCTTATGGACGACACCACGCTGGAGATAGAACTGCGCATAAGGTATTGCAATCCAGTTTTTATTGGCATACTCTCTTCAAGGATGCCCGTAAGTTTGTCTTGTCTTGTGATGAATGTCAAAGAATTGGTAATATTAGTAGACATCAAGAAATGCCTATGAATTATTCACTCGTTATTGAACCATTGATGTTCGGGGCTTTGATTACATGGGACCTTTTCCTTCCTCTAATGGGTATACACATATTTTAGTTGTTGTTGATTACATTACTAAGTGGGTAGAAGCTATTCCAACTAGTAGTGCTGATCATAACACCTCTATTACGATGCTTAAAGAAGTTGTTTTTCCGAGGTTTGGAGTCCCTAGATATTTAATGACTAATGGTGGTTCACACTTTATTCATGGTGCTTTCCGTAAAATGCTTGCTAAGTATGATGTTAATCATAGATTTGCATCTCCTTATCACCCACAGTCTAGTGGTCAAGTAGAATTGAGTAACAGAGAGTTCAAATTAATTTTGCAAAAGACTGTTAATAGATCTAGAAATAATTGGTAAAAGAAACTTGATGATGCATTATGGGCCTATAGAAATGGATATAAAAATCCTATGGGTATGTCTCCGTATAAAATGGTTTATGGAAAAGCATGTCACTTACCTCTCGAACAAGAACATAAGGCATATTGGGCCATTAAAGAGCTCAATTATGATTTCAAACTTGCCGGTGAGAAGAGGTTATTTGACATTAGCTCACTTGATGAATGGAGAACCCAGGCTTATGAGAATGCCAAGTTGTTTAAAGAAAAAGTTAAAAGATGGCATGACAAAAGGATACAAAAGCGTGAGTTTAATGTAGGTGATTATGTATTGCTATACAACTCTCGTTTAAGACTTTTTGCAGGAAATCTTCTCTCTAAATGGGAAGGTCCTTACGTTATCGAGGAGGTCTATCGTCCCGGTGCCATAAAAATCAACAACTTCAAAGGCACGAATCCGAAGGTGGTGAATGGTCAAAGAATCAAACATTATATCTCAGGTAATCCCATAAATGTTGAAACCAATGTTATTGAAACCGTAACCCCGGAGGAATACATAAGGGACACTTTCCAGAATGTTTTAGACTCCGAAAAGGAATAGATACGTGGTACGGTAAGTAAACCGACTCCAAAACAGTTCTAATGGCAATTTTTCTCTGTTTTGGAATATTTAGAAAAATAGGAAAATAAGAAGCAGTCCGGGAAGGACACGTGGCCTCCACGAGGGTGGAGGGCGCGCCCTACCCCCCCTGGGCGCGCCCCCTACCTTGTGGGCACCTCGTGTGCTCTCCGGAATCCGTTTTCTTACACAATAATTCTTTCGGTCGGTAAAAATTCATTATATAATCTCCCGAAGGTTTTGACCACCGTACCACGCAAATATCCTCTATTTTTGTTTTGAGCTGTTTCTGACGCAGATTAGAGCAAGATGTCTTCTCAAGAGTCAGTCGGGGAGAGTCGGGTGTCTCATCCGACACCAGGTCCAGGGGCAAACAGCGATGCCTATCACTTTGGACCCTCAACGTAGGAAGAGATGGAAGCTGACTTGAAAAGGATAGATGCCATGGAGGAGGATCAAGAAGTTACTTCTCGTTTCCGGGCAGGATTCACGATGGGGGAACTACAGAGCTCAGCTATCCCAAACTCGGTCATCCCCTCCAATGTTAAATTTCTCTCTTATGAAAATATGAAAAGGAGTGTTACTTGTTCTCCCGCAGCTATGCAGCATCCATGGGTGCAAGGAGCTTTAACCGTCACGTGTAAGCTCCGTAAGGAAATAATGGATCTTAAGCGGCAAGTCAACAAGCACGAGGAGGAGAATCATATTCTGAGGGGTATCATAGCCAAGTATATCACATCACCACCCCCGAGGAGAGAGATATAATCACATGGGTATGGGCACTCCCCTTGGCAACTGCCAAGCTTGGGAGAGGTGCCCCGGTATCGTATCACCATCACACTCTTATCTTTACCGTTTTTCTTAGTTCGATCCTTTTGGTAATATCTTGATCTAGTAGAATAAAGTTTTAGTATGATTTAGTCCTGAGTTTTGCTCTATGATCCCTCTATGTAATTGAGTCCGTGATCTATATAATAAAGATTAGTGTTGATTCAAGGGCTTGATTATTTTGCCATGATCTTGAGGGAATAAAAGAAAAGAGAAAGAATAAAAAGAAATAAAGAGATCATATTGATCTTATGGAGAGTAATGACTTCACATAGAAAGAGTATGATGATTAAAAGTTGTTGAGAATTGACAAACATAGTTTTGGTCATCATTGCAAGTAATAGGAAGTAATAAAGAAAGAGAGGTTTCACATATAAATATACTATCTTGGACATCTTTTATGATTGTGAGCACTCATTAAAATATGACATGCTAAAGAGCTGATGTTGGACAAGGAAGACAATGTACTGGTTATGTTTTCTTATATCTGAAATAAAGTATATTGTCATGGATCATCCAACATGTTGAGCTTGCCTTTCTCCCTCATGCTAGCCAAATTCTTTGCACCAAGTAGAGATACTACTTGTGCTTCCATATACCCTTAAACCTAGTTTTGCCATGAGAGTCCACCATATCTACCTATGGATTGAGTAAGATCCTTCAAGTAAGTTGGCATCGGTGCAAGCAATAAAAATTGCTCTCTAAATATGTTGATTTATTAGTGTGGAGAAAATAAGATCTATACGATCTTGTGATGTGGAAGAAATAAAAGCGACGGCCTGCATAATAAAGGTCCATATCACAAGTGGCAATATAAAGTGACGTTCTTTTGCATTAAGATTTCGTGCATCCAACCATGAAAGCGCATGACAACCTCTGCTTCCCTCTGCGAAGGGCCTATCTTTTACTTTTACCTTATGCAAGAGTCACGGTGATCTTCACCTCTCCTTTTACATTTTATCCTTTGGCAAGCACATTGTGTTGGAAAGATCCTGATATATATATCCAATTGGATGTAAGTTAGCATGAAATATTATCGTTGACATTACCCTTGAGGTAAAAGGTTGGGAGGCGAAACTATAAGCCCCTATCTTTCTCTGTGTCCGATTAAAACTCCGTAACCACAAGTATTGCGTGAGTGTTAGCAATTGTGAAAGACTAAATGATAGTTGAGTATGTGGACTTGCTGAAAAGCTCTTATATAGACTCTTTCCGATGTTATGATAAATTGCAATTGCTTCAATGACTCAGATTATAGTTTGCTGGTTCTCAATGAAGTTTCTGATTCATACTTGACATTGTGAATAGATTATTACTTGAGCATAAGAAATCATATGACAATATCCATACATGTTGTTGTTATAAGAATTATCATGATGCCCTCATGTCCGTATTTTATTTTATCGACACCTCTACCTCTAAACATGTGGACATATTTATCGTTATCGGCTTCCGCTTGAGGACAAGCGAGGTATAAGCTTGGGGGAGTTGATACGTCCATTTTGAATCATGCTTTTATATTGATATTTATTGCATTATGGGCTATTATTACACGTTATGTCACAATACTTATGCCTATTCTCTCTTATTTTACAGGGTTTACATGAAGAGGGAGAATGCCGTCAGCTGGAATTCTGGGCTGGAAAAGGAGTAAATATTAGAGACCTATCTGCACAGCTCCAAAAGTCCAGAAACTTCACGGAAGTCATTTTTGGAATTAATAAAAAATACTGAGCGAAGAAACTACCAGAGGGGGCCACACCCTGGCCACAAGGGTGAGAGGCGCGCCCTACCCCCTGGGTATGCCCCCCACCTCGTGGGCCCCCTGGTGGCCATCTGATGCCCACCTTCTGCTATATGAAGTCTTTCGTCCGAGAAAAAATCATAAGCAAGCTTTCGGGAAGAAACTCCACCGCCACGAGGCGGAACCTTGGCGGAACCAATCTAGGGCTCCAGCAGAGCTGTTCTGCTGGGGAAACTTCCCTCTGGGAGGGGGAAATCATCACCATCGTCATCACCAACGCTCGGGGCCAATCTCCATCAACATCTTCACCAGCACCATCTCCTCTAAAACCCTAGTTCATCTCTTGTATCCAATCTTTATCCCAAAGCCTCGGATTGGTACCTGTGGGTTGCTAGTAGTGTTGATTACTCCTTGTAGTTGATGCTAGTTGGTTTATTTGGTGGAAGATCATATGTTCAGATCCATTATGCATATTAATACCCCTCTGATTATGAACATGAATATGATTTGTGAGTAGTTATGTTTGTTCCTGAGGACATGGGTGTGACGCCCCCGATTTAATCGTACACTAATCATGCACGCAAATGTGTACGATCACGATCAGGGACTCACGGGAAGATATCACAACACAACTCTACAAATAATATAAGTCATACAAGCATCATAATACAAGCCAGGGGCCTCGAGGGCTCGAATACAAGTGCTTGATCATAGACGAGTCAGCGGAAGCAACAATATCTGAGTACAGACATAAGTTAAACAAGTTTGCCTTAAGAAGGCTAGCACAAACTGGGATACAGATCGAAAGAGGAGCAGGCCTCCTACGAGCCAAACGCGGCGGCGCGGCTCGGGAGGGATGCGGGAAGGGGAGAGCTCACGGTGGGGGAAGCATGGGGTCTCGGAAGCGGGCTCGGGGGCGGTCGGGGGAGACCGGCGAGGAGGAGGTCGGGGAGGCGCTCGACGGCGACGGGGCGGTGGCGTGCGAGGCGAGGTGGTCGTCGGGGGCGGCTCCGAGGCGTGAAGGAGCTTGGCGCCTCTTGGCCGGTCGGGAGGAGGGGAGGAGGTGCGGATGGGGCGGTGGGTCGCCGGCGTCGGGGGGCGACGGGATCGGCGGATCCCGATCCAGTCGGCGGGGGAGGGAGGAGGAGGGGATCGGGGAGGAATGGGTGCGGGCTAGGGTTCGCCGACCGGGGGAGGGGGGATATTGGAGTGAGGGGGGGGCGGGCTGAGGGCTGGCCAAGGGGCCAGTGGGCTTGGCCCAGTTGGCCAGGGGGTTTCTCTTTCTCTCCCTTTTTTGTTTTCTTTACCTTTTCTTATTTTTCCTTTTCGGTTTTAATTTATTTAAACTATCCAGACACTTTATAAAAATGTGTGCACCCCACCATAATTAACTTGGTAATATTTGACAACTCCCGAACATTTTAGTTTTAATTTTTGAAAACTTTTTATTGCCTTCATAATTTTGAATTTAATTTTGAAAAAGTTTTGATTCATCCCGAGATTATCTACAGTGACAGAGGTGACGTGGCACCATCAACGTGAGATCACTGTAGCATGATTACCCGGGTGTTACAAATCTCCTCCGCTACAAGAAATCTCGTCCCGAGATTTAGGAGGTAGAAGGAAAGAGTGCGGGGTATTCATCTCGAAGACGATCCTCGCGTTCCCAGGTGGCTTCGTCTTCAGAGTGATTCGACCACTGGACTTTTAGGAACTTGATCGCCTTCTGACGTGTGCGGCGTTCAGCTTGGTCGAGAATGCGGACCGGATGCTCTTTATAGGAAAGGTCTTGTTGTAATTCGAGCACTTCATGGTCCACTGCTCGGATTGGGTCCTTGAAGCAGCGTCGGAGTTGGGACACGTGGAACACATCGTGAACCTGAGAAAGGTTCGACGGAAGCTCCAGTTGATATGCCACTTTTCCATGCCTTTCGAAATAGTGAATGGGCCAATATAGCGAGGAGCTAGCTTGCCCTTGATCCCGGCGGTGAGCACCCTTCATTGGTGTAGCGCTAAGATAGGCCTTTTCGCCAAAGTTGATAGACCATGTCTTTATGATGACGGTCATAATTACTCTTTTAGCGTGACTAAGCAGTCTTGAGATTCTCGCGAATAATGCGGACTTGTTCTTGACATGTTGGATAATATCCGGACCAAGAGTGGGCGTTCCCGATTTCGACCAGTTCGGAGGGTTCGACACTTTCGTCCATATAACACTTCAAAGGGGCCATCTTGGACTAGCTTGATAGCTATTATTATAAGAGAACTCAGCATCGGGAGAGATTCCTCCCATTTCTTGCGAAGGAAGCGACACAAGCTCGAAGCATGTCTTGAGAATTTGGTTGACACGTTCAACTTGCCCTTGTGATTGCGGATGAAACACAGATCTTGAAAGATAAATGAGTCCCCATAGCTTCTTGAAAACTTACCTGAATCTTGAAGTGAATAAGCTGCCACGGTCCAAACTGATAACCAGTGGAATACCGTGAAGTGAAACAATTCTGGACATATAGAGCATTGCAAGCTGACTAGCGGTGATCGTTTCTTTGACCGCCGGAAAATGTGCAACTTTAGAAAGCCGGTCAATGACGACAAGAATAGCATCATTACCTTTCTGCGATTTGGGAAATCCAAGGACGAAGTCCATTTCAACATGGTCCCATTTCCATTCAGGAATAGAGATAGGTTGCGAGTTCCAGCAGGCCTTTGATCTTCTGCTTTGATCTGACGGCAAGCGTCACACTCAACAACATAGCGAGCAATGTCTTGCTTCATATTAGACCACGGAATCTCGGCGAATGTCTTGATACATCTTTGTACTACCGGGATGGATACATAGAGGCGTATCATGAGCTTCTTTCATAACCTTCTCGAGTCATATTCAGGTTTTCCTTCTTACACGGCACCACTAGGCGGCCTTTGAAGTACAAAGGCGCCATCATTAGCAATAGTGAAGAATGAGGATTTCCTTCTTTGAGGTCGCGTTTAATCTTGTAGACTTGAGTCAAATCCTGCATTGTCTTTATGGTGCCCACGAGATCGGGTTCAACAGCCAGGTATAGAGGAACCACGGGAAACAACACGAAGATTCATCTTGCGAACTACGGAGGAGGGGAGCGAGTGCACCGGAGGAACAATATGGAGGTTCAGCCTTCAATTCTTCAACAAGTGGGGCTGAACTTTGTGAACTGAAGGTGGTTGCGATAAGACTTGCGGCTCAAGGCATCATCCATTACATTAGCCTTGCTCGGCGTATAGGAAATACCCAAATCAAAGTCTGCAGCAGTTTCCATCCATCTCTGGACGGAGGTTCAGGTCCGGCTGAGTAAATGATACTTCAGACTTTGGTGGTCGTGAAGATCTCGCAATGATTACCGAGAAGGTAATGTCGCCATTTGCTTGATGCATGAATGACAGCAACAAGCTCGAGGTCGTGAACTGGGTAGTTCTCTTCGTGAGGCGTAATTGTCGAGAGGCATAAGCAACCACTTTGCGCTCTTGCATTAGGACACCGCCTAATCCTTGACGAGAAGCGTCGCGATAAATGACGAAGTCCTTCTTAGTATCGGGAGGAGCTAGCATCGGGCGAAGTCAACTTGTCTTTGAGTGCTGGAAACTTTCCCGACACTTATCATCCATTGCAATTTGACGCCTTATGCAACAGGTTAGTCGAGGCTGGCAATCTTGGAGAAGTTCTCGGCGAATCGACGGCAATAGTCAAGCGAGACCGAAAAAACTTCGACTTATGCGTTCTTGAGGAGTCAATCGAGAATAGCCTTGAACTCTTTCGGGGTTGACGGCAATACCATCCTTAGAAATGACATGCCCAAGATAGGTTACTTGGAAGCCGAATTCACACTTGGAGAACTTGGCATATAGTTGATGCTCTCGTAGCTTTTCCAAAGACAAGACGAAGATGTTCAAGATGTTCTTCTTCATTCTTGGAAAAGATCAGATATCATCCAGATAAACCACGACGAACTTGTCGAGGTAATCCATGAATATATAGTTCATCGGCGAGAGAAGGTAGCTGGAGCATTGGTTAAGCCGAAGACATGACGGTGTACTCGTAAGAACCATAACGAGTCACAAATGCGGTCTTGGGGATATCCTCCTCACGAACACGGATCTGGTGGTAACCCAACCTCAAGTCGAGTTTCGAGAACACCGACGAACCAGCCAGTTGATCATACGATCATTGATCCGAGGAAGAGGATACTTATTCGAATGGTAGCTTGATTTATGGGACGGTAGTCTTGGACCAATCGGTTTGTCCCATCCTTCTTCTTGACAAAGAGAAGGTGCTCCCCAAGGAGAGCAACTTGGGCGAATGACACCACTTTGAAGAGATTTGTCGATTTCCTCCTTGAGCTCAAGGAGTTCATGCGGTGGCATCTTGTAGGGTCGCTTGGCTATAGGAGTGGTGCCTGGTTTCAAGTCGATGACGAATTCGACAGCTCTAGCAGGGGGAATCCCTGGAAGTTCTTCAGGAAAAATGTCCCGGAAGTCGCGAGCAGCAGTGAATGTTTTCAATGCCCTCGAGTGGTGCAGCGTTCAAGGCATTCAATGCATAGAGCCTTGCCTCGGCATTTTGCACCGATGAGCTTGGTAAGTGACTATTTCATCCAAGGGTGTAGCAGATGGGCGGTCTTCGTGGCGCAGACTATGGAAGCGATGTCGCCTTTAACCAATTCATTCCCGAATGAGGTCAATGCTACAAGACTTGACACGATGGGAGAGACAAGGAATTCCAGTCCTTCGATTTCAACGGGACGTCGTTGCAAATCATGGAGGTTCGACATTGGCCCGCAGGGTGTGTACTAATAGTGAAGCATTCATGTCTTCACTTTTAATGCCATGCATGAATGCAAAATCTTGAGACATGAATGAATGCGATGCCCTGTATCAAATAAAACGCATCTTTGATACTGAATTTACGAGAAGTGTACCCATCACGATGTGCAGGTTGGTCTTGAGCTTCGTTCAGATCAACGTGGTTGGCCTGAACTTCGACCATAAGGCTTGGCGGTCTTGTTGCGGGGCTGGGTGTTTCCACGGCCAGCCTTTGGAAGGGCTAGCTGATTCGGTTCGGTTGCATTCTCTAGCATGGTGCCTGGTTGTCCACACGAAGCACAAACCATTATTGGGAGTGGGAACAGGGCTTGGGGTGGTGGAGCTGGAAGCTTGGCTGCTTAGTTGAAGTAGGCGGGGCGAGGTGCAGCATAGTTCGCCTTGGAGCAGTGCATTCGGCCGGTACATCTGTTGGGAATCCATATCTTACGCTTCCTGCGAGGACGGGCCGAAGATGAGCCCGTGTCACAGTTCGCTGTTAGAGCTCGGTATTCCTGCAGACCAGTTTCGACATTGATAGCTTTGTTCACCAAGGTGGCGAAATCAGCAAAAGTCGTGCACTAGAAGTGCGAGCTTGATGTCGACTTGAAGGCCGTCACGGAACTTCTCTTGTCTGCGTGCATCGGTTGCAATATCCTCTTGACATAGCGAGACAAGTCCGAGAACTCTCGTGATAAGCCTCAACAGTCTTGTTGCCTTGGGTGAGGTTGCGGAACTCACGCTTCTTCGGTCCATGACCCTTGAGGATGAAAGCAGGCACGGAAGGCAGCTTGGAAGTCGGCCGTGATGAGTGTTCCAAGCTGGCGAAATACGCTGTGGCTATCCACCATTGAGCTGCGGGTCCCTTCAGAAGAAGGAAGCAAAAGTGACATAGCTGGCGAGGGCTACATCAGCAGACTCCATCTCATAGGTGATGTCACGGGCCGATCATCGACATCCGGTAATGGCTGGGTTGAGCTGCGGTACACGCTGGGGTTTAGGCGTATGAAATCCTGCAGAGTTGTTGTGTTTGGCTGCTGGTTCATATTGGGGCGAGGAAACTGAGCCATCATGTTCTCCATGAACTGGCGATTCATCTCAAGCTGTTGGATCATACCAGCCATGTACTCAGGCGGTGGTGGGAAGTTGCCACCACGACCACGACCAGCTGGTCTAACCATCCTGCTATTATATAACAAGGGTAATTCAGCATTTGAGAATTTCATGCAAAGGACAAGAAGCATTCATGATGAAACATGCATAATGAAAGCAGCACGATAGGAACTACATAGTAGTCGGCATATCTTACAAAGGGATCATGCATAGAGTTCGCACACGAGCTCGATACATAGACTAAGACATCATAGGCGGCACGCAGGGCTCGGGCGAATACATCTAACACTAACAAGCAAGCCTACATCAGCCCCACGCTGCTGGAGGTAGCTGTAGCCTGAAAGCTGGTAGTGTGGCAGCGGATAGTCCTCCACGTCGGTGACCTGGGGGCCGCGGATACTCTGGTGCTGAACCCGACGTCCAAGTGGCAGAAGAGGACCAAGTGCGGGAGAGTAGCCTCCCACGTCTGGCCAACCGACACCCTGGGGCATCACGGTCCTGGCTGGGTAGATCGCAGAACGCGGCAGCTCTCTGGATCGGACAAAGGGGTGCGATAGCGTCGAGCAAGGTAAAGGTCTTGACGGGTGATGTACAACTTCGTGGCGAAGAGCTCGGTTAGCTCGATCCAGCCCATCGACATCGAGAACAAAGTTACGATGGTAGAAGGGCTCTCTGGTGACAGATGGAGTAGGCAGCGGTGTAGTAACCCTCCTCACCAACATCGGGCGCGATAGCAATGTGCTGAAGGGGAGGTGTCCAACTCTCGATACTCGCACGAAGGCGTGTCGAGCAGCATAAGCAGCATCGTGGACTGCCATATCGATAGTCACCCCAACACCATGTGCGATGTGCAGCACCGTGGTGGAGTCATACTCCGAGAGTAGAGGTGGACGATGGCGCGTGCTCGCTCTGGTTATAGTCTGGTACTCCTCAAAGGCGGTGTACTCGGGGTGCCAGCGATAACCCGATAGGTCATCATCTCTGCTAGCACCGCAGTGATCCCGAGGCACCAATGGCCGTCGTGTGGCACATGACCTGCCTCGTGGGTTCCATCTGAAAACAAATGTTTCAAAGGAGTCAAATGACAGTGTGGAAATTGATCAAAATACAATTCCAAGAAACAACTATGGCTTTATCCAACTTTGGGGTGAATGTGGTCACGGGATCCTAGTGTTAGTTAGTAAAATCGTTTAACCCGAGTAGAAGAGAGTTCAGAGTCCCAGAGTAAAGGTCGAGGAGTAAAAGATCCTAGTACCACCCAAATGGCGATGTGGGCCCGTAAGGCACACAGCCAAGTTAGTAAAAGTTTTTGCAATGTCTAGACTCGACTTCGGCCAAGGAGTGTGGAAAGGGGATTCCTACAGGCAGTCGGCTCTGATACCAACTTGTGACGCCCCCGATTTAATCGTACACTAATCATGCACGCAAATGTGTACGATCACGATCAGGGACTCACGGGAAGATATCACAACACAACTCTACAAATAATATAAGTCATACAAGCATCATAATACAAGCCAGGGGCCTCGAGGGCTCGAATACAAGTGCTCGATCATAGACGAGTCGCGGAAGCAACAATATCTCGAGTCACGGACATAAGTTAAACAAGTTTGCCTTAAGAAGGCTAGCACAAACTGGGATCTGGATCGAAGAGGAGCAGGCCTCCCACGAGCCAAACGCAGCGGCGCGGCTCGGGAGGGATCGCGGATTTGCGCCAGTGGGGTGCGGGGCCGTGGCGGGCGCGTTCGGCCAGCGGCTCGGCGTCGCGCGTCCAACCATGGAAGCGGCGATGGCTGGGACGGCGGAAGCAGCGCCCGGCGTCGAGTCATGATCGCCGGAGTTGGGCGAGGACGGGGCGGCGGGGAGGAACGCAGTCGAGGCGTTTATTGTTCGGTCGACGCCGCGTCGAGTGGTGGGAGTAGGCGACTCTAGGGAGGCCGGAGTTGGCCGGACCAGCGACGGGGAGCGGCGGTGGCGCTCGGGCCCGTTCGAATCGCGGCGAGGAAGAGAGAGGAGGGCAGGCGGAGCGGCCCGGCGCGTCGAGGGAAAAGGGCCTCGCCCGGCGGCGGAGGCGCGAGGAGGGGTTCGCGCGGCCGGAACCGCGGCGAGAGCGGTGGTGGCGCACGGGAGGGGACGAGGGAGATGCGTGGGGATCGATCCCGTGGGGATCGGGGAGCGAAGGGGAAGGGAGAGCTCACGGTGGGGAAGCGTGGGGTCTTGAAGCGGCTTCGAAGCGGTCGAGGCGACCGGCGAGGAGGAGGTCGAGGCGCTTCGGCGGCACGGCGGTGGCGTCTGGCGAGGTGGTCGTCGGGGCGGCTCGAGGCGACGAAGGAGCTTCAGGCGCCTGCGGCCGGGTCGGGAGGAGGAGGAGGTGCGGATGGGCGGTGGAGTCGCCCGGCGTCGGGCGACAGGATCGGCGGATCGATCCAACGGCGAGGGAGGAGGAGGAGGATCGGGGGAATGGGTGCGGGCTAGGGTTCGCCGACCGGGGGAGGGGGGATATTGGAGTGAGGGGGTGGGCCGGGCCAGGGGGCTGGCCGGCGGGGCCAGGTGGGCTTGGCCCAGTTGGCCAGGGGGGTTTCTCTTTCTCTCCTTTTTGTTTTCTTTACCTTTTCTTATTTTTCCTTTTCGGTTTTAATTTATTTAAACTATCCAGACACTTTATAAAAATGTGTGCACCCCACCATAATTAACTTGGTAATATTTGACAACTCCCGAACATTTTAGTTTTAATTTTTGAAAACTTTTTATTGCCTTCATAATTTTGAATTTAATTTTGAAAAAGTTTTGATTCATCCCGAGATTATCTACAGTGACAGAGGTGACGTGGCACCATCAACGTGAGATCACTGTAGCATGATTACCCGGGTGTTACAATGGGAGAAGTCTTGCTATTAGTAGTCATGTGAATTTGGTATTCGTTCGATATTTTGATGAGATGTATGTTGTCTTTTTCCTCTAGTGGTGTTATGTGAACGTCGACTACATGAAACTTCACCATTATTTGGGCCTAGAGGAAGGCATTGGGAAGTAATAAGTAGATGATGGGTTGCTAGAGTGACAGAAGCTTAAACCCTAGTTTATCGTTGCTTAAATAAGGGCTGATTTGGATCCATATGTTTCATGCTATGGTTAGGTTTACCTTAATACTTCTTTTGTAGTTGTGGATGCTTGCAATAGGAGTTAATCATAAGTGGGATGCTTGTCCAAGTAAGGACAGCACCCAAGCAGCGGTCCACCCACATATCAAATTATCAAAGTACGAGCGTGAATCATATGAGCGTGATAAAAACTAGCAGACGATAATTCCCATGTGTCCTCTGAGCGCTTTTCTCTATATAAGAGTTTGTCCAGGCTTGTCCTTTGCTACAAAAAGGATTGGGCCATCTTGCTGCACTTCATTTACACTTGTTACTTGTTACCCGTTACAAATTACCTTATCACAAAACTATCTGTTAGCGATAATTTCAGTGCTTGCAGAGAATACCTTGCTGAAAACCGCTTATCATTTCCTTCTGCTCCTCGTTGGGTTCGACGCTCTTACTTATCGAAAGGACTACGATAGATCCCCTATACTTGTGGGTCATCAGCACTCTTGGGCCCAAAAGGCATAGACACATAACATAAGGCTCCAAAGGGAGTGATAAAAGCTGTCTTCTTCTGGTCCTTAACTACCATCTTAATCTGATGATATCCAGAATCAGCATCCAAGAAACTCAATCGCTCACAACCCGTCATAGCATCAATAATTTGGTTAATACGAGGGAGAGCGAAAGGATCAGCCGGACCAGCCTTATTTAAATCCATGTAGTCCACACACATACGCCAAGTGTCGTTCTTCTTAAGCACCAGCACCTTGTTAGCCAACCACTCAGGATGAAAAACTTCAACAATAAACCCAGCCGCCAAAAGCCGGGCTACCTCTTCAGCAATGTCCTTACGCCTCTCTTCATTAAAACGACGAAGAAACTGCTTGACCAGCTTAAACTTGAGATCAATATTAAGAGTGTGCTCAGCGTGTTCCCTCGGTACACCTAGCATGTCAAAAGGTTTCCATGCAAAGATGTCCCGATTCTCACGGATGAACTTCGATGGCGTGCTTTCCTATTTCGGATCAGTTAGCGATCTTTGAACTGCTTGGATGAATCGCCAGGAACGAAATCAACCATCTTGGTATCATCTGCCGACTTAAACTTCAGGGCCGGGTCATGCTCCGTAGTTGGCTTTTTCAAAGATGTCATGTCTGCTGGGTTAACATTATCTTTGTAAAATTTCAACTCCTCTGTTGCACAGGCCGACTCAGCATAGGTTGCATCACCCTCCTCGCACTTTAAAGCAATCTTCCGGCTCCCATGAACAGTGATGGTTCCCTTGTGACCCGGCATCTTGAACTACAAGTAAACATAACAAGGCCTGGCCATGAACTTAGCATAAGTCGGCCGTCCAAACAGAGCATGATAAGGGCTCTTGATTTTCACCACTTCAAAGGTCAATGTCTCCAACCTAGAGTCATGATCATCTCCAAAATCAACTTCCAGAGCTATCTTACCAACTGGGTACGCCGACTTACCCGGCACCACGCCGTGGAAAACAGTGTTCGATGGCTTCAGATTCTTACAGTCAATCCCATACGACGGTAAGTTTCATAATAAAGGATATTGATGCTACTACCTCCATCCATGAGTACCTTAGTGAACTTATATCCTCCGACCTGAGGTGCGACCACCAATGCCAAGTGACCCGGATTATCAACCCGGGGCGGGTGATCCTCCCGACTCAATACAATGGGCTGCTCAGACCAACGCAAGTAATGGGGAATCGCCGGCTCAACGACGTTCACCGCCCTTTTATGGAGCTTCTGATCCCGCTTGCATAAACTTGTGGTGAAGATGTGGTACTGCCCGTTGTTCAACTGCTTTGGGTTACTCTGATATCCAAATTGCTGTTGTTGATTCCCCTGACCTGACTGTTGATGGTAACCACCCTGACTGCCTTGATTGCCTTGATTACCTTGGAACCCAGAATTAGAACTGCCGCCACCGTAACCCGGACCATGAGATCCTGGGCCTGAGCCGCTGGCCCGCCCATGATTGTCTTGAAACAGATTGAATTTTTATACTCCTTCATAATGAAACAATCCTTCCAGAGGTGACCAGACGGCCTTTCCCGTGTACCATGCCTTGGGCAGGGTTGATTCAGCAGCTGCTCAAGATTAAAACCCGACCCCCCCAACCCATGGGGGCGACTTACCCTTACGACGCTAACCATTATTCTGTGCATTAGTGTTAGCCACAAAGTCCAGACTATTATCAGCTTTGCGCTTACCGTTGGCTCCCTGACTCGCCGGATTATGATGCTGCCCTCTAGTGATGTTACTCTTCTTTCCCTTTCCCGGCTTTTCCTCGTCAGACTCGGGGTCCTTGGTACCATCAGAGTGACCGTACTTAACCAGAGCCGCCATGAGTGTCCCCATGTCATTGCAGTGGCGTTTAAGTTGGCCTAACTTCTGCTTCAGGGGCATGAAACGACAATTGTTCTCCAACATTAAGACTGTTGAATCGGCATTGATGCGATCCGACGAGTGCAGGATTGTTGAGACCCGACGCACCCAATGGGTTGTCGACTCACCCTCTTCTTGGACACAGGAGGCTAAATCCACAATTGACATGGGCTGCTTGCACATATCTTTAAATTTCTGGATAAATCGGGCCTTTAACTCGGCCCATGACCCAATGGAGTTGGCTGGCAACCCTTTCAACTAAGTCCGAGCCGTCCCTTCCAACATCATGGTGAAGTACTTAGCACATGCAGCATCGTCAACATCCAGCAGTTCTATCGCCATCTCATAACTCTCAACCCATGTTTTAAGGGGTAAGTCAGCAATGTAGTGGGCACCTTACGGGGACCTCTGAAATCCTTGGGCAATCGTACGTTACGTAGAGCCGGAGCCAAACATGGCACACCCAAAGTCCTGAAGTCACCCCTGTCTCCACCAAAGTTGTTGGACGAACCGGGGAATGCTGACGAGCCGCATACTGAGCCGCCAGCTCAGCCTCCCGACGCGCTCTTCCTTGCTCCACTACGTTCTGGGCATTAACCCCACCACCTGTCGGGTTATGTCGACGGGGCGGGTTGCGGCTCCGCCCACTGCTTGACACGGCCGGTTCCTCGATATGACTGCTATAACTTCGGCTCGGGCGAGGGGTTGAATCAATCCTGTCATGACTGTAAGAATAAGCCTGCTGCTGCACCAACGCTGTCTGAAGCAGCTCTCTAGCCATTCGCATTTCAACCGCCGTTGGAGACTCGCCTTCAACTGGGAGGGCCGCCAATCGTGATGCCACAGCGATCATGTTATCCAAGGGGTTAGAAAATGACCCGGTGGCGTCGGCACGTGCTGTGGTGGGATATTGTCCTGACGAGGCGGGTCCATTGTGCGCGGCTGAGCCGGCGCTCCCGTCCCAGGCGTTTCAACCCGGTTTATCACTGGCTGGTTACTGGTCCCTGTTCCGGGCGTGTTAAAGAGATTTCTCGCCTCGTAAACCGGTGGTAGGTGAGTCTGATGCCTTCTCCTCATGACTTCGTTTGAAGCGTTCTGATCCAGCATGAGCCGGAAAGACTCTGACTGAATCCGCTGTGCCTGAGCATCCAAAGCAGCCCGCTCCTCGGCCCTCCTAGTGTTTTCTGCGTTCAGCTCCTCCTTGGCCTGTGCTATCTCATCACGCAACTTTGCGACTGCCGCATTATGCTGATTCTGATCCGTCGGGTTAACCACTGCTGTTAACAATCTTGTCGACTTATCCGACAAGTCGATTAAGACTGAGCCGCAGACGCCGCAGGCCTCCTGCCCGGCAATTGCTGCCGCTCTTGACCCGGAAATCATCTCTGCTGCAGTCGATGAGTGTTGTACGGGCTGCGTACCGGCCATGAAGATCGCAACCTTGTTCGGCGGCTCACAGGGGTCCGGAATACTATCACCATCGAAACAGCCCCCAAGCCGGCCGTCTTGCAGTTGATACAACGGTTCGGTCTCACCGGTGGACGACTCGACATTAGAGTAGACAACCGTCTCATCACCAGGTACCGATCTATCCTCAGATTCCGCTCCATGGATGAATCCCACAAAGGCATGATTCATGGGGGGCTGAACTCGGACGGGTTTCGCACGCTGAGCTGTCTCGATGATGTCGGTGCAGATGTCCGGCTTAGGTCCCGGTTTGCCGATCTTGTCGATGAAGACGTGGATTCCACCGAAGGGGACCCGGTACCCATACTCAATTGAGCCGGCCTCGGGGCCCCAGCCTGTGTCGTTGATGTAGAGCTTGCCGCACGACTCTTGGTCATCCGGCCCACAGCGTATCCCTTGATCCCTTCGAAGTTGCCCTTCAAGAACTTGAAACCATCGTGCGATAGCCCCACGGTGGGCGCCAACTGTCGTGGGATTGTCACGGCAGATGTCCTAGTGCAAGGACTTAGTCGTGGAGTCATCACAACGAGATTAGCTTAAAGGGGTTAAAACGAGATAAAGGACACAAGGAGTTTATACTGGTTCGGCCCCTTGCGGTGAAGGTAAAAGCCTAATCCAGTTGAGGTGGTATTACTTATATCTTGATTGCCAAGGAGCGAATACGCTTGACCTAGCTTTCGATCTCTTCTTTCTTGTCCTTAACTCGCCACCGGGTCGTCCCTTTATATACTCAGGTTGACGCCCGGTGGCTTACAGAATCCCGGCCGGCTCATAAACGTGTCTAGCCCGGTGATTTAACTACAATTGCCTTATCATACAAGTTATACACATATGGCGGTTTATACCTACGGGCCTTAAGTCGTCTTTGGGCCTTGGGCCCTTCATAAGTTATCCTCATGAACCGGCATCTTCAATTCCTTCCTGGGCTTTGTCTTATGAGTCGCCATGAATATAACCCGGCTCCTCCTGGGCGGGTTAACTCAATAACTATATCCCCAACATATTCCAGAAAAAATCTCCGTGAAGTTTCAGCTTGTTTGGAGTTGTGTAGAATAGGTGGCCTGACGTGGCTTTTCCAGGTCCAGATTTCCAGCTGCCAGAATTCTCCCTCTTCGTGTGTTCCTTGCAAATTATGAGAGAAAAGGCATTAGAATTACTCCAAAAAGCATTATTATGGACAAAAACATTATAAATAACAGTAAGAAAACATGATGCAAAATGGACGTATCAATATGGTGGGCTCCTACTTCTATGATAAAAAATCATGACAGAAAATGGGCTTTTCGTCCTGGGTGGGCCGGAGACGCACCTGCATGTAGCGACCCGACTCGGTAAGAGTCGAAGTCTCTGTGCTTACCGTGCTAGTCCCTGGATCGACTTGCTAGCACACACAGTACTCGATGAAATAACAGAAATAACACACATCTCTTTATTACATCGATAATCCAGGAGCAATACTTTTATTACAAAATAGGGCATAGAGCCAATAAACAAATACTGCGGAAGCAAGTAGTAAATGAGTCCAACTCCACGAGCAAGGTTGAGTGTAGAACATCGACCTATCGCACCTTAATCCTCGTGGGATATATCTGCAGCGTGATAAGTTGCAGCCATATAGGTCGATTACATTGAATGTCTTGGCAAGTCACATCATAAGTGTAAAGAACCTATTTGTACATGCAATTTGGCTGGTGGAAAGCTCTAAGTTTAGTTTTTGCATAAAGCTAGTTTTTCCTATTAGAAAAGATGTTATTCTACTACTACACATTTGCATAGGATGAGTTGGCAAAACCAACTCCATCCGTTCCCAAGTTCATTTAAATCCCAACTGTTTAATTAAAGGTGAGGAGATCTCCGGCATTTCCACTACTAGATGCTCAACTTGTCCGTGAAGGGGACACGGCTAATCGATTAGGTCTTAACACTCTGCGGAGGTTGCGCACTTTTCCCCACAAGACTCGAGCACCTCCATGATCGGAAGATTGAGACATAGTCTTTCAAAATGTTCCCCTTAACCCACGGATAGGCGGTACACCTACATCATTCTACATCGCTAGCCCATCCGGAAGGGGTCACACTAACTACTCAACCAAGCGAGCCCATATTGGCTTGTGGCTGCACGTAAGCTTCTAGACATGAGAATCGATTGATCTCTTTGAGCTGGCGGACGGTCCACTAGTGGTGCACCACCATGGATTTCCCATCGTGCCCCATCGCATTTCGCCATCCCATTCCAACAAGTTTCCGCCCGGTAGTTCATTAATTATCTTAGGTCCTATTTACTACATTGTCACTCATACTTTACAATGATCACTCCCCAATCCACGTCTACTTAGCGAAGCAACATGATGTAAAACGATGGCGACAATGTTATAAGGTTCAGACCTACCTCAATGAACTACTGGGTGAAAAGCATAGTCATGCGGCATAAATTTCTATCATGCAGTCCTACTGCAAAGAACTACGTGCATAATAAAAACATAGGTAATGAAACATGATCAAGATGCAACTTGCCTTGGTACTGCTGGTTGAATTCTAAAGGCGATAATATTCGCTTAGCACTCAAGGCAATCTACATAAAGAAGATAAACAAACATAAGCAAACATTCTAGAGAACCAGAAAGAACATGCAAAGCAAAAGACTCGAAAAAAAACAAAATGAACAAACATCACACTTAACTAGCATGAAAATTTTCTAGGTGCAAAACAACATAGGCACATGGTTCAAGAAGTGATGTGAACTATAGTGCATACTATGCATACTAGTAAAATATTAATAGGCAGATTCTATTGTGTGAAAATTATTGTGACAAAGTTCCAGGTGATAGGGTTTGGCTACGGTGACAGAATGCAAAAAGAATCAACTTAATCGGAGCTACGGTTTGAGAGATATGGCCATTTGAAGTTTGAATTCGAATCTGAATAAATTCAAATTTGAATCTGACAAAAGTTTGTAAAAGGACCCCACTGGATAGATCTAAACAATACGGAGAATTTGCCGCTGGTTTCATCGAGTTTGGATCTACGGTTAAAAAGTTATGGCTAATCTAAGCTCAGGGACTAACCTGTGATTTCTAGGGACTAAGCAGTGAAATAGAAAATTAAATCTACTACATGCAGGCCCCACGCCACGTGGCGGGCTGCGGGTGGTGGCGGCGTTAACTGCGAGAGCGTACAATGCAATGACGACGCTACTTAAGTAAAACAGCTACATGGCTAGAAAAAAAACTAAAACCGAGATCGATTTATCTAAACTAATCGGTTTAATCTAAACCGGATGAACCGATAAAAAACACTAAACTAAACCGATCTAGAAAAAAAAACTAAGCGAATAGCGGCCGGTTCGCTCACCTCGGCAACGACGACGCGTCTGAGACAGCGGCGCCGAGTCGGGCGGTGACGGGCGGCGGGTCTGGCGGCAGCAGAGGTGTCGGGAGGGCGGGCGCGGCGGCGGTCGGTGGTGGGGTCGGTGGTGGTCGGGCGCCGGGATAGCGAGGTAGAGGCGGCGGCTCGGCGCTCGGCGAGGACGCAGGTCGTCGGGCGGCGGTTCAGCGAGACCTAAGCGGCAAAAACATGTCAACAAGATCGCCTCGGCGAATAACGAAGATTGATGAAACAAAGTGAAGGTAGGGGAGTCTCTGGCACGAAAGACTCGGCGAGATATTCCGGCTCGGTGAGATCCAATCGGCGGTCACGGTGGTTGCGAGGAGCTAGGGACGGCGTGGAGTGGCGAATGGAGAGAGGGGTCGAGGGCTCTTTATAGGCGAGGTTAGGGCGTCGGGAGTCAGGATAAGCTCTACCCGAGAGCTTGGCCCGCGGGGTTCGGGAGTCTTGGCGTGTGCGTGCTCATCCAGCGGGAGGAGCGGGAGGTTGGGGTGACTCAGGTGGGGCCCTCCTGCAGCAAGCGCTGCGTGTGGCGAGAGGAGAGGCGGGGAGCGAAGGTGCTCGGCGCGGCTGCCCTGGCAGAATTGGCCCGGCTGACTAGCAGTGCTGGCCTGCATGGGTGCTCTGGGCCGTAGCCCCACGGTCCAGGTGGTGTGTGTGTGTGGTGTTTTTTAAACGAAGACTAAAGGGCCCTAAACAATTCAAAAGAATTAATAAAATACCACAATAATTTATAAAATAACTATACAATATTTAGAACCTAATGAACATTAACTTAAGCACAGAACATTTTAAAATATTTTCCTAATGCAATTAATGCACTTTTGCAAATAAACCAAATACCAATAAACTCCAAAACTTCAAATAATATTCAAAATAAAATTTCCCACTCTTTTATATTTTGAGGAAGTCATCTTATCCCTCTCATTTGTTTTTCTCGAGTGGAAAAATATTATTTGAATATTTTTAAAAACTCCAAAATGCAAAGAGATATGATATGCATTGAATGATTCTATTAACATCCAAATTTAATAAAAATTGGGATGTTACAAACCTACCCTTAAGATGAATCTAGTCCTCGAGATTGGGTTAACCAACAAAAAGAGGTGTGGATGGTCTTGTCTAAGATCTTCCTCTCGTTCCCAAGTGGCTTCCTCCTCGGTGTGGTGACTCCAATGAACCTTGCGAACTTGATGATCTTGGTACAGTGATTCTCTCTGCAGTCTCAAGAATCTTAACGGCTTCTCCTCATAAGTCGATCGCTCTCCAACTGAATTGCCTCGAGTGGCCTTGTATCTCTCAAAGGAATATCTGCCATCTCGCATGACACTTCTTCATTTGGGAAACATGAAACACATCATGAACTCGACAAAGCCTCTGGTAATTCTAGCTGGTATGCAACCTCTCCTCTCGTTCGAAACTATGTATGGTCCCACAAATCGTGGTGCTAACTTTCCTTTGACTCCAAATCTCTTAATACCTCGAAGTGGAGACACTCGAAGATATGCTCTATCTCCCACTTCATAGATCACTTCCTTGCGTTTAGCATCGGCATAACTCTTACGCCTTGGTGAGCTATCTTAAGTGCATCACGAATCAACTTGACCTTCTCCTCGTAATCCTGATCAAATCAGGCCCAAACAATTTGCGATCTCAACTCCATTCCACATCAAAGGTGTCCGCATTTCCTTCCATACAATGCCTCGAAGGGGCCATCGCAAACCGGCTTGATAGCTGTTGTTGTCTGAAAACTCTGCGTGGGGTAAGTTATCATCCCAACTAGACCCATAGTATAGCGCACAAGCTCTCAACATGTCCTCGAATCTGATTGACTCTCTCTCGCGCCCATCGATCTGCGGATGGAAGGCTGTCTTGAACTCTAGCTCGGTACCCAAAGTTTCGTATATCTGCTTCCAAAACTTTGAGGTAAACTGCGTTCCTCTATCGTCTGATGCTCCTCGGAACTCCATGCGGACATACGATCCTGGTCATATATATCTTTGCCGACTTAGCACTTGTATAGGTGGTCTTCATTTGGAATGAAGTGAGCAACCTTAGTCAAACGATCCACTATCACCCAAATGGAATCATAACCTGAGCGGGTCTGGGTAACCCGTGATAAAGTCCATACCAAGTTTATCCCATTTCCAATCAGGTATCGGCAACGGCTGAAGTAAACCTGCTGGTTTATGATGCTCCGCCTTTACTCTCTGACATACATCACATATTGCCACATACTCGGCAATCTCTCTCTTCATACCGGCCCACCAAAAACTTTCCTTCAAGTCCAAATACATCTTGGTGTTGCCTGGGTGTATCGAATATGGTGAGTCATGAGCCTCCTGAAGAATCAACTTCCTGATCTACGGATCATTGGGTACACAAATCCGTTGCTCAAACCATATGGTTCCATTTTCATCCTCACGGAATCATACGCTTTCCCTTTGCTCATCATTTCCTTTATCTCAGCAATACCTTGGTCCAACCACGGGCTTCTCGATTCTTCCCAACAAGGTGGATCTGTACCTCGAGTCTTGACAACATAACCTCTTGGAACTATTTCCAACTGAAGGTCTCTAAGCTCATCACATAACTCCCGAGGTAAACCTCCTGCTGTAAGGGTATTAACATAACTCTCACGGCTCAAAGCATCCGCCACAACATTGGCTTTTCTGGATGATAATGCAGACTCATGTCATAATCCTTTATAAGTTCCAACCATCTCCTTTGCCCGAGATTCAACTCCTTCTGCGTGAAAATGTACTTCAAACTCTTGTGATCCGTGTAAACATCTGCGATTCCCAATAAGATAGTGTCTCCATGTCTTGAGTGCATGCACTCGGCTGCTAACTCCAAATCATGCGTGTCATAGTTCAACTCATGAGGTCGAAGCTGTCGTGAAGCATAAGCTACAACTTTTCCCTCCTGCATAAGAACACCTCCAAGTCCCGGCGTGAAGCATCACAATACACAGAAAGTCCTTGTGTCGTCGGGCAGGATTATGCTTGGGGCTGTAACCAAACGCTTCTTCAACTCTTGAAAGTTGGCTTCACACTCTTGATCCAAGCGAACTGGTGTCCTTCTTCAACAACGTTGTCATGGGCCTTGCAATCTTGGAGAAATTTTCAATAAATCTCCGGTAATATCCAGCAAGTCCAAGGAAATGCGAATCTCGCCGACTGTGGTGGGTGCATTCCATTTTGTGACTGACTCTACCTTGGTAGGGTCCACTGCAATCCCTTCACCTGACACAACATGTCCAAGGAATCCGACTTCCTTGAGCCAAAACTCACACTTGCTGAACTTGGCATAAAGTTGATGTTCTCTGAGCTTCTCCAAAACCAAGCGCGAGATGTTCAGCGTGTTCCTCCTCATTCTTGGAAAACCAATATGTCATCAATGAATACCACAACGAACTTATCCAAGAACTCCATGAACACCTTGTTCATCATGCTCATAAAATAGGCGGGGCATTAGTCAAACCAAAGGACATGATTGTATACTCATAAAGCCCATACCTTGTGGTAAGCGGTCTTGGGTATATCCTTCTCACGGATCTTCAATTGGTGATAACCCGATCGGAGATCGATCTTGGAGAAAACACTAGCTCCTTCTAGCTGGTCAAACAAGTCATTGATCATCGGTAGGGGATACTTGTTCTTGATGGTCACCTCGTTCAAAGAGCGGTAATCCACACACATCCTCAAGGTTCCATCCTTCTTCTCCACTAAAATCTTGGGGCTCCCCAAGGTGATGAACTCGGCGAATATACCCTTTCTCTAGCAACTCCTTAATCTGTTTCTTGACTTCCTCCAAATCATTAGCGGGCATCCGTCGGCCTCTTGGAGATAGGTCCATGCACAGCAGCAACTCAATCAAAAACTCAATCTCCGATCTGGCGGCATACCCGTAACTCCTCCGGAAATACATCGGGATAATCCTTCACCACCGGTACTTCTTCTGGACAACTCCGTAAGAGAGTTCACAGAGTCCTCTTAGGCTTAAGCACGGATACATACTTGATCCTCTTCTTCTCGGGGTGGTGAGAAAAATCGATCTACTAGCACAATCAATGTTTCCCTCATACTTGGACATCCAATCCAACCCTTGTGACTCTAGTATGATCATATCCGTGGGAAAAATATGTCCCCCTATGTTCAAAGGCAACTGGAAACATCCCTGACTAGCCATAGACTCGGCTCCTGGGGAACTCACTAGAATGGGTGACTTAAGAGCTACGGTAGGCAACTTATGTTTATCCACGAATCCCCTTGATATGAATGAATGCGATGCACCAGTGTCAAAAAGAATGAGTGCTGGAAATGAATTAACCAAGAACTTACCAATCACTGCGTCAGGCTGCTCATAGACCTCTTCCACATTGACATGATTCACATGCCCCTTAGTGAAAGGATTAGGTTTCTTGCCTCCAGAATTCCCATTTCCATTCCCATTCTGCTGCTCGGGACACTCATTGGAGTAGTGCCCTGTCTTCTTGCATTTGAAGCAAGTGATGTGACTCAGATCTTTCTTCATTGGTGTAGAAGAGTTGAAATGCTGCTGATTGCCATTCCCTCCATTGCCATTGCCATTGCCATGCTTGTGACCATGGTGGTTGTGTCCATTTCCTCCATGTTGAATGTGACCTCCATGGTTATGATGATTCCTCAAACTTGCTAGTGCACGATCCGAACTTCCCGAGTGCGGGCTGTAGCGGGTTTCTGTTGAACTCGAGTTATACTTCCCATGACCGTACTTCCTCTTACGATTCTCCATCTGCTGGTGCTTGCCTTGAGAATGGTAGCCTTATCAACCAACTCGATAGTTCGCAAAAGTCGCCACAGTCAAATGAACTCCCAACTCATCGTTCAGTCCCTCGAAACTTCTCCTGCTTGGCTGCATCGGTGGCCACGTCCTCTAGGGCATAACGGGCCAACTTATCAACTCATCAACATCTTTGAGATACCGTCGTCCTCCACAGGCGCAAGCTGCGAACTCCTTCTTCTTGGACTCATGGCTCCAGTGAGACATGAGCGGTCTGAACGCTCTTTGGGCCGAGTCAAGTCACACTCTCCAAGGGGTATGTGGTGGTGTAGTTCTCCCACCAAGCAGCGGCCGAGCCATCCAGCTGATGGGCGGCAAACTTCACCTTCTCAGCATCATTGCATCCTGTCGTGGCTAGCTCCCTTCCTATCTTGCGGAGCCAGTCATCTGCGACGATCGGCTCCGTCTTCTTTGGAGAACACGGGTGGGTTCAGCCTCGAAAACAGGTAAGGCTGTCAGCCGGGGTGGCGGCGGTGGGTTGTTGTTGTGGTTGTTCAGTTACGGTTATGAATGAGCATCGCATAGGAGCATTCTGCTGTTGGATCAATTCGCGTGAGCTCCGCGGAAAGTTGAACCGGGTCACGTCTTGGAGGCATCGATGGGTTTAGAGTGGATGAGAAGTTAGAATAGAATAAGGCCTAGTGAGTAAAATCACACTACCCATATGCACATGATAGCAATAAAACTTCAAATCACTCCAATTCAATTTCAATCAAGAGGTCCACAAGAACAATCAAACCTAAGGTAAGCCATGTCACAAGATTTGACAAGGTCTCACAAATGAGATAAACTAATCGGATAACGAAATCAATTTCTAACTCTCATGGTGGTATAAAATCTAACTCTCATCGGATGAGGACCAGTCAACCATGTTGACATCAGTGTCCTTACATCACTTTATGCGTATCGTCATCTCCAAGCTCATCATCCTGGTCCTTGTCCCGGCTGATGTAATCTCCATAAGAGTGATCCTCCCGGATGTTTTCTCCTCATCCAGCTTCTCCTCGGCCTCCTCAAGCTCAAGCTTGGTCGTCGATCTTCTCTGCAGTCGTCCAGCTCTCCCTCATGCTCGATCGGCGTCACGGAGTTCCTCCTCGAGATCGGCCTTGCGGGTCATGAGGTTCTTGATGCGATCATGTTGTCGAGACAACTCCAGCTCCATCATACGAATGTGATCCTCCATGTCCTGGATATGGGATGCTATCGTCTCGTCCTCCGTGTCGCACCACATCTCCATTTGCGTCGCGGCGTCCGTACATCACGAAGGAGGACCTCTTTAGGTCTTCGTCATACTCCTCCCGAATCGTCCGAGAGCAATGTGAGCAGCGATGCCCCTGCCCAAGCCCCATGTTGCAGTATCCACATGGAAATCAATGGGCTTGGTGCGGTTTCCGAGGATGCGTCCGGGGATATGGGCATCGATCCTCCAACGTGTCTCCTCGGGCAAGGTGGCGGTGAAGGTTCCAGTAAAGGTGGGAAGCCCAATCTTCAGGTGCTTCACGATCTTCATCAGCTGTCGTCCAAAGGGCATGGTCTCATCGGGCTGCTCGAACTCGACAATGGCGGACGACATCTACATTTTGAAAGAGAGAAGAAATTAGTACTGAAGTAAAGACGGTACGAGACCAAAGGATATATAGGGAAAGTGAAAAATAAAGTTTTTATCCTATTGCTTTTCCATTTTCTAGGGGTCGCGTCCTACAGTCAACGTGTGCTCTGATACCATCTTGTAGCGACCCGACTCGGTAAGAGTCGAAGTCTCTGTGCTTACCGTGCTAGTCCCTGGATCGACTTGCTAGCACACACAGTACTCGATGAAATAACAGAAATAACACACATCTCTTTATTACATCGATAATCCAGGAGCAATACTTTTATTACAAAATAGGGCATAGAGCCAATAAACAAATACTGCGGAAGCAAGTAGTAAATGAGTCCAACTCCACGAGCAAGGTTGAGTGTAGAACATCGACCTATCGCACCTTAATCCTCGTCGGATATATCTGCAACGTGATAAGTTGCAGCCATATAGGTCAGTACATTGAATGTACTGGCAAGTCACATCATAAGTGTAAAGAACCTATTTGTACATGCAATTTGGCTGGTGGAAAGCTCTAAGTTTAGTTTTTTGCATAAAGCTAGTTTTTTCCCTATTAGAAAAGATGTTATTCTACTACTACACATTTGCATAGGATGAGTTGGCAAAACCAACTCCATATGTTCCCAAGTTTCATTTAAATCCCAACTGTTTAATTAAAGGTGAGGAGATCTCCCGGCATTTCCACTACTAGATGCTCAACTTGTCCGTAACCGGGGACACGGCTAATCGATTAGGTTTTAACACTCTGCAGAGGTTGCGCACTTTTCCCCACAAGACTCGACCACCTCCATGATCGGAAGATCGAGACATAGTCTTTGAAAATGTTCCCCTTAACCCACGGATAGGCGGTACACCTACATCATTCTACATCTGCTAGCCCATCCGGAAGGGTCACACTAACTACTCAACCAAGCGAGCCCATATTGGCTTGTGGCTGCACACGTAAGCTTCTAGACATGAGAATATGATTGATCTCTTTGAGCTGGCGGACGGTCCACTAGTGGTGCACCACCATGGATTTCCCATGCGTGCCCCACTGTACTTCGCCACCATTCCAACAAGTTTCCGCCTAGGTAGTTCATTAATTATCTTAGGTCCTATTTACTACATTGTCACTCATACTTTACAATGATCACTCCCCAATCCACGTCTACTTAGCGAAGCAACATAATGTAAAACGATGGCGACAATGTTATAAGGTTCAGACCTACCTCAATGAACTACTGGGTGAAAAGCATAGTCATGCGGCATAAATTTCTATCATGCAGTCCTACTGCAAAGAACTACGTGCATAATAAAAACATAGGTAATGAAACATGATCAAGATGCAACTTGCCTTGGTACTGCTGGTTGAATTCTAAAGGCGATAATATTACGCTTACACTCAAGGCAATCTACCGCAAAGAAGATAAACAAACATAAGCAAACATTCTAGAGAACCAGAAAGAACATGCAAAGCAAAAGTCTCGAAAAAAACCAAATGAACAAACATCACACTTAACTAGCATGAAAATTTTCTAGGTGCAAAACAACATAGGCACATGGTTCAAGAAGTGATGTGAA
The DNA here is from genome assembly GCA_021605205.1 of Aegilops longissima. NCBI lineage: Eukaryota > Viridiplantae > Streptophyta > Magnoliopsida > Poales > Poaceae > Aegilops > Aegilops longissima. The sequence continues at coordinate 287,058,395 of CM038676.1, forward strand.
CTATAGTGCATACTATGCATACTAGTAAAATATTAATAGGCAGATTCTATTGTGTGAAAATTATTGTGACAAAGTTCCAGGTGATAGGGTTTGGCTACGGTGACAGAATGCAAAAAGAATCAACTTAATCGGAGCTACGGTCTGAGAGATATGGCCATTTGAAGTTTGAATTCAAATCTGAATAAATTCAAATTTGAATCTGACAAAAGTTTGTAAAAGGACCCACTGGATAGATCTAAACAATACGGAGAATTTGCCGCTGGTTTCATCGAGTTTGGATCTACGGTTAAAAAGTTATGGCTAATCTAAGCTCAGGGACTAACTTGTGATTTCTAGGGACTAAGCAGTGAAACAGAAAATTAAATCTACTACATGCAGGCCCCTGGCCACGTGGCGGGCTGCGGGTGGCTGGCAGCATTCGCTTGCGAGGCGTACAATGACGACCGCTACTTAAGTAAAACAGCTACCGCGGCTAGAAAAAAACTAAAACCGAGATCGGTTTAACTAAACTAATCGGTTTAATCTAAACCGGATGAACCGATAAAAAAACACTAAACTAAACCGATCTAGAGAAAAAAAAAACTAAGCGAATAGCGGCGGCGGTTCGCTCACCTCGGCAGCGATGACGACGTCAGACAGACAGCGCGCCGGAGTCGGGCGGTGACGGGCGGCGGAGTCTGGCGGCAGCGGAGGTGTCGGGAGGACGGGCGTGGCGAGGCGGTCCGGTGGTGGGGTCGGTGGTGGTCGGGGCGCCCGGGACAGCGAGGTAGAGGCGGCGGCTCGGCGCTCCGCGAGGCAGCAGTCGGCGGGCGGCGGTTCGGCGAGACCTAGGCAGCAAAACATGTCAACAAGATGCGCCTCGGCGAAATGAAGATTGACGAAACAAAGTGAAGGTAGGGAGTCTCGGCGACGAAAAACTCGGCGAGATATTCCGGCTCGGCGAGATCCAACGCGGCAAAGTCGATGGTTGCGAGGAGCTAGGGACGGCGTGGAGTGGCGAGAATGGAGAGAGGGGTCGAGGGCTCTTTATAGGCGAGGTTAGGGCGTCGGGGGTATAGGGATAAGCTCTACCCGAGAGCTTGACCGGCGGGTTCGGGAGTCTTGGCGTGTGCGTGCTCATCCAGCCGAGGAGCGGGAGGTTGGGGTGACTCGGTGGGGCCCTCCTGCAGCGGGCGCTGCGTGTGAGCGAGAGGAGAGGCGGGGAGCGAAGGTGCTCGGGCCTGGCCTGGGCAGAATGGCCAGACTAGCTAGCGGCTGGCCCTGAGGTGCTCTGGGCCGAGCTGCCACAGTCCAGTGGTGTGTGTGTGGGTGTTTTTTTAAACGAAGACTAAAGGGGCCCTAAACAATTCAAAAGAATTAATAAAATACCACAATAATTTATAAAATAACTATACAATATTTAGAACCTAATGAACATTAACTTAAGCACGAACATTTTAAAATATTTTCCTAATGCAATTAATGCACTTTTGCAAATAAACCAAATACCAATAAACTCCAAAACTTCAAATAATATTCAAAATAAAATTTCCCACTCTTTTATATTTTGAGGAAGTCATCTTATCCCTCTCATTTGTTTTTCTCGAGTGGAAAAATATTATTTGAATATTTTTTTAAAAACTCCAAAATGCAAAGAGATATGATATGCATTGAATGATTCTATTAACATCCAAATTTAATAAAAATTGGGATGTTACACTGCATGACATTCTTTGGGCCGTCCATGACGGAAAAAAATCGTTGTAGAAGCGAAGGCGAGAAAAATTTCAGGGAGTTCCCGGTTATGGTGGGTGGTCGGGGTCAAGCGATGCACAGAGCTTTGTGCATTTCTCTCGTACATGTACACGCGTGTGTGCGAGGTGTTGCGCTCTAACTGAACCCGAGCGAGACATTGGGCTCTAACTGAACCCAAGCGATTGCACTAGCTATGTTACTGAACCCCGATCGATCCCTTGCTGTTAACTAAACGCGAGTGATTCCTTCGCTACTGCTACTAACTGAAGCCGATCGAAGCTGCCTCTTGATGAACAGTTCCCAGTGGGGGTTGGATGAACAGTTCATGATGGGGGTTGGATGAACAGGATCCCGTGGTAGTAGAGGCCGTTGCCGCTGGATGAACAGGACCCCGATCGAGGAGGTGGGGGTGGATGAACAGTAGCCGGTGGAGGGACCCCGTGGAGGGCTGGTTGAACACGACCCCGTGTAGGGTTGGTTGAACAGGACCCCGTGGAGGCTGGATGAACAGGACCCCGTGGCGGGCTGGAGAACAGTAGCCGGTGGAGGCTGGATGAACAGGACCCCGTGGATGAACAGTAGCTGGTGGAGGCTGGAGGAAGTCAACGGTGGATGAACAGTAGCAGGTGGAGGCTGGAGGAAGTCGACGGTGGATGAACAGTAGCCCGTGGAGTCCCGTTTTGCGGTACGCCACACCCCTCCCGATCAACAGGACCCCCGTTTCGACCGTAGGAGGTTGAAGAGAAGTCTGTTTTGCGGTACGCCACACCCCTCCCGATGAACAAGACTCCGTTTTGACCATAGGTGCTCCAACACAAGTCTATTTCCTCCATTTTGCGGTATGCCACGCCCCTCCCGATCAATAGGACCCTGTTTCAACCGTACGTGTCCGAACACAAGTCCGTTTTGCAGTACGTCATGCCGGCGACTGACTTGGTCATACCTTTCCTTGTGGAGTGAATTTTGCACCCCATGTATTGTTGACTTGAGTTTTCCTTGGTCTGCAGACTAGTAATGTCACCATCGTCTACAATACTCCAAAGCTTCTCGATCATTCCTTCTGTAATGTAGCGCAAACAGTGACTGCTTCTTTCCGCAAAGTGGAAACACCAACTGGACCCACTAGTGCAACAGTTTGCCTTAAACACATTGGCTCCTTTTGTGCAGTTCAACTAAAATCAAAGTCGAAATAAAACCGAGCATAAGTTTTGATATCCTTGTATGCAACAATAGGTATAAGGGAAACAATAACTGAGAAATAACGGTTGATGACTTATACTCCCAGAAGAAAAACATCTACTGATCTACCTTATCTTAATGGGAAATAGAGCAGGAGAGTAGCAATTCTCAATCAGTGTGATTCAATCATATTAACTGAGACATTATCTTAACAATGCCTTGTTTCAACATGTATAAAGAACGACAAAGCAGAAAAGTACCATTCCTAAAACAATGAGACTGATTCATATTAAGAGAGACATTATATTAACAATACCTTGGTTAAACATGTAGAAATAATTACAAAGTAGGATAGTACCATTTGTAAAACATTGTAACTGATATATAATGACAGAGACATTATCTCAACAATACATTTCTTAAACATGTACTTCGGTCGATCCCTAACAGAAATGGTACTCCCGCCGATCCCTAACAAGTGGTCTAGTTTTGAACTAAGATTCAGTAGTTAATTCTGAGAGTGGCATTGCTTAATTTTACCAGCGGCATTAGATTAACAAAAAGCATAAACAGTTCCAGGGGAGAGTGGACGCAACAACACCATGTGCTTCCATCTACTTATAAAGGGGGTGATGCAGAGTTTGTTATAACAAAGCAACAAACATCATGTCTGGGTTGGTCCCATTTTTGTTCACTACCTAATGGGAAAAGACAGCAATACAATAGCTTCAATTCAACATTTATTTAAAACAATACCAATACAAGTAGCACAACATCTCAAAGCACATTGCACAATCATGTGGATGAAGGTCTGTACCGACTTTTCATGAGGCGGACAAGATAAAATACGAATCTACCAACACAAATAGGAAATCCAATCTCATTTTGTGCAGTTCCACTAAAATCAAGCAAAGTTGCCGGTGTGACATTTAAGTTCGCTATAGCAACAAGTTGAATAGATATCCATGTTTTAACAGAGGCAAAAAAGGAAACAATTACTGGCTGATAAAGGAGGATGAAACATACAGCGACAAAAAGAAGCATCTAACTTATCTTGATGGAAAACAAAGTAGGACAGTAGCATTTCTAAAACGGTTGCATTGATTCATATTAACTGAGACACTCTCTTAAAACAACATTCATTAAAAATGTAATTTACTTGTAACAGTGGCATTGCTTTAATTTTCCAGTGGCGTTCTTAGATTAACAACAGCAAAATAGTTGTATGGGACATGGGACATGGGACATGCCAGCACCATGTGCGTCCACGCGTATGAATGGGTGATGCAGAGTATGTTGCCAAGTAGCATATCTGCGCTGGTCCCATATTTGTTCTCTTTGAACCTTTTTCCTATGCGAGGGTAGCAAATCTAGTCCTACACAAACTACCTGACCCCCCAGTTTCTTTCCTTTTTCAACAAAGAGATCGGTTCCTTACAAATGTGTGTACTGGGTTACCCCCCTTTTCCCTTTTCAACCAACAAAGCGGCTGGATAGCCAGTCTATACTACTTTCCCTCCCTCCTTTCCTCATTGAACCATGTCCTAGATTCATGCTCCACACCGCCCCACCCTTCTTTCCTCTTTGAACCAAGACCAAGATCCGACTACATAATCAAAAAAGATCTGCATGCAACTAGAGCAATGACGGTTTCAAAGAAAGTTATACCTTAGGGTCGTCGGGATGTGGCTGGGCGTGCGGCGGGAGGCCGGCTCTGCCCACACTACATACGGCAGTGAGGAAGAAGGGGTTGGTGGCCCTCCCGCACATGCGCTGGGTGAAAGAGAACAACGCAGCCGGCAGTGGATTGCCTCCCTCGCCGAAGGACACAAAGTGAACATTGCACCTCCTCCCCTTCCTAGTGCGACGGGATCCAGATGGCTCCTTCACCAGTTGCGAGGGGGAGAGAGAGATAGAGGCCAAAGCAGTCTTGTTTAGATCTGGTGAAGAGGGTGAGAGACTGTGAATATAGCAAACCCTAGCAAAGGAACACTGAGCCTCCAGCGTGTGTGTATATATATATATGTAGTGCGGCGAGAGTGTGGAGAGTGCAAACTCTAGCGAACAAACACTGAGGCTCCAACTTATATAGTACTCGTGTATACTACCAATATATAGTGGAGTGCTTTTATTTTTCTCTCCATAACAATCGTTTTAAATTGTGTAAGTACGAAACAAAACTCTTTATTTAACGTACCAGTGAAGAAAACTACTTACGATCAACTAACGATCCACGCGTCCTGGTCGCGCTTCCTGTCCTTCACGTGCGGTACACTACCCTCCGTTAAGTGAACAACCACACACGCACCAAATTATCGGAAAGGTGTGAGAGTGTGTACAAATAAAGAATTTAAATTTCAATTATCGAAAAGGTTTGAGAGTATGTACAGTTTGCCCTCTCTCAATAGTTACGGTTTGTTGTGTTCGGCCTAAACTTGGTCAAACTTTACAAAGTTTGACTTCAGCCAAATCTAATATGTAGAGTAAATAAAACGAAGGGCTACTATGTCCATCCAGGTTTTTAGTCGACATCATTTTTTAATCAAAGTCTAATCACATATTTAGTTAATAGTTGGACAAATAAAATTACAGGGGAGCTGAAGACAAAGTTGTGAGAAGGCTTAGAAATCAATACAAAACTTATGCTCTTAGTACCAACGTCGATCCTTCTTTGAGGAAACATTTGCTTCATAGCCAATTGTGTGATAAAATTGCACCAACGTGAAAGACGATCGCGTCTCCAACGCAAGCAAGGTGAACTGATGAAGGATATCATCTTTGTGGGTAACAAGCAAAGAGCACTGATGGAAGACAACTTGTTTTTCATGGAAAATCGATCAGCTTCACCAGCCGATGCAACCATGAGATGCAACCATGAGCATCAATAGGTCATCGTCGTGATGCATCATCCATTTAGCATTAAGTTTTGGTGAGGCACCAATGAAGTTCGACAAATCCTCACTGTGGTCTGTTTCTTCTCGGTAATCAAGCTTGAGGAAGGAAGGACCACAAGTTCGACAAATCCTCACTGTGGTCTGTTTCTTCTCGGTAATCAAGCTTGAGGAAGGAAGGACCACATGGCAGAGGACAGTGAGGCGGAACAACAATGGCCATCCAATTTTGTGTAGTTCCACTAAAATTGAGCAAGACATGCCCGGGTATGGAGATACGCATCGCTGTTTGCAAAAATATAAAAAAGGGATATAGCGTTGTTACTTTATTTTGGCAGTGGTACAAGATTAACAGCGGCATCACAATTATCAACAAGAATTAATGAAAACTACACCAACAACAGAAGCATCATGATTATCTTGATGGGAACTAAACCAGGATACCCGAGAAAAAAAAGGAGGACATAAGCATTTATTGACGCTTCTGGATTGACACCAGCATTACTTAAAAGGGACGTCACTTTACCATGGGCATTGCTTCATTTAACCAGTGATAGTATTAGATTAGCAGCAGCCATAGGAGCATATGGACAATGACCGCACAACCACCAAGTACTTTTTGTCGAAACAACATGTAAACCTCCACCGAGGCATAAACCAGGACAACTTTTCGAGTGGCCTTTCCTCTATAATAGTAAACAATAGGTGATGTTAGACCAGCTGATGAACCCTAGCTACTGTACATGAGGAGCTGGGGAGTAGTGGCATAGAAGAAAACCCGCATGCAGTGACCTAGGGAGCTGGATCATCACAATGAAGCATGAAATCCAAAAGAAGTTATACCTCAGGTGAGTGAGATGTCACTTAGGCGGGCAGGCAGGATCTGCCCACACGACGGCAACGAACAAGGGTGCGGAGGACCTTCGTCCGTGCCAGCGCCAGCTCAGAGAGGACGGTGCGCATTGGCTTCCTCCATTGCCGACGGCGACAATGTCAACGCTGCACCTCCTCACCTCCCGCAGCGGACGGGATTCGGCCAGATCTGTGACCACCGGTGAGGAGAGAGATAGAGTGGGGACTGCCATCTTGTTCACATATGGAGAGGGTAAGAGAGCGAGACGCGAGAAACCCTATCAAACAAGAGGCTATATATAGGAGTAAAAAAATCTCCATAGCAGTGGTTTTAAATAGAATACGCGCGTTCCCGGAAAAAAGAAACGAAAACTGGCGGACAATTTTTTTAGCGTACCAAGAAAGAAAACTCGATCAAAAACACGCCCCCGCTTCCAGGTCACAGTTTGTATCGCTCATGTGTGGTCCTCGACCCTCAATTATTAAGTGAATAAATTAAAGGGTCAAATTATTACGTACTAAGCTGCCTCTTCGTGTACAAATGCACTCCATCGTGTACTCGTGGGTATCTCGGAGGCAGAGTGAGTGCGTGTACATTTCTTCTTGTACATCGTACTCCATTTATCTCACTTTATATTTTTTCCCACTCCTATGATATTCCTATCCTAGGAACAAAATGAGCCGGTACTAAGTTTGTGTGTGTAGGGAGAACGAGACATCGATGGTGTATACGAGTAGTCGCGAGAGTCGTCGCGCACACACACATAGACATAGACATGCATATCCATGTTTACGTAAAATTCCATCTCCATCTCCATCCATCTCCATCTCCAATCATATTTGTCCAACTAGCACATTATTTACGTTGTTAATTATATACGCAGCAATATTTACGTACATCATCTCTTGTTTGCGGGCGTCCGGACCGTTGCCACGCCTGCTCCTGACCAACCCGAACCCTCTTCATCACCCGCGCGTGCTTCCCGCCCGAAACGGTCAGTGCCACATTCATGCCCGGCCAGAGCGAAGGTGACCTCTCACTGGCGCAGGCATTGAAGCAGCGCGCCGGCTGAGAGAGCGTCGTGTGCCGCTTCGCGGTGCACGCGACTGCTCCATGTTCAAAGGTCGAAATAGCCGGCCACAACATGCATGTAAAAAGTTCTTGGGAGTCCGTGCTACAGCTAGCTGTCCTCCCCCTCCTCGTCAATCTCTTCCAGTAGTGCTAGTACTCCATGGCGTGATCCATCGACAAGCAAGCGACAAAGTTATCGTATACAGGGTTTGCGGTGAGTGGTATGTCGAGCGACCATGTGGGGTGGAGCCGTGGATGAGAGTGAGACACGAACGCGACATACGTGATTTAAACGTTGGTTATGCTTGATGGCGCGATCCAACAAAACAAAACATTGGTTTCTCTCCATTTCCATTTTCATTCCTACTCCAAGGTTGCCTCGTTACAACATTCCATCATATACAAAGGAAAACTAACACGCATGCTGATGCATCTCAATGATTCACAAATAATAGCCAATATTTACTTCACAACTAAAGACAAAAGTTGTGAGAGTGTGTACAAGAAAAAAACTACTGATGGGGTCCCTACGACGTAAACCCTGAACCCTAAACATGATTTAATTTCCTAGCTAGCTAGAACCTGTCGAAGGAAAGACGGCTGGCACCCTCAGATCATACGATGCTTTTGTGCAGTTCCACTAAAATCGAGCTGAGCATCCCTGTTGGCAAAGATATTGAAGAAGTGTGATTAGAATAATAGTACTGGCACTAGTTCATGAGACATAAACTCATCACAAATAGAAGCCGGTAGAAGTAGAGAAAGATCCACATGGAGATGGAGCTACGTGGGGAGCTGCAGTGGTGGAGCAAGCCGACTCCAAAAGGAAGTTGTACCTGGGGCGTCGGGTTGTAGGTAGAAGGGCGGTTGGGAGGCAGCATCAGCCCATACCGTGGGGACCCCCGATCAGGACGCACCGACAGTGGCTTTTCTCCCTCGTCGCTATCGACTGCGTCCATTGTCCCCTTCCCCTAGTGGCAGGATCAGGCCGGATCTGTGACCAGCGGTGTGGCCACCATCGTTCTATGCTTGTGAAGAGAGCAACCCAAGCAAGCAGGCTTGTAGCTTAGGCTCCTGCTAGTGTATATATAGTGGAGCGGTTTTCTTTTTCTCTCCATATCAACCATTTTATATTGCGTACGTGTCATTAAAGAGTGAAATGATGGTTGCTTCTTCCGACTAACTTACTGTGTGATTTGACTGCTCCTGAGTGGCCCCTACACGTACTCCCCCTATGTGTATGATTGTTGCTAAGTCTCACTTGTACTTATCTCTATTTTCTTGCATGACACATAGACATGATGAGCGCATAGAGGAATTTTGTTAATGCACGTTGTTACGTAGTACTACTAGCTAGTACCTACTCCCTCCTTCCGGTTCACTACTAGTACTCCCTCCATCCTGGCTTATTGGTCCCCTTAATACTCAATTCATGGGCTCGTTTTCCTCAAGAAATTGTCTTTACCAACGTATTAATATCGGGAATGCATGCATGAACAACGAATGATTAAACCTTGCAAGCAATGTTTTGACAAAGCATTGACTTATGAACATGTGAATGTGAGGGACTACAACCTCGTGCATGCATGCAACAGTCACACGTACACATGGAAGCATAAACGCGCACGACACCCTAATGCCTGCATGTCCGAGCACACGAGGAAACACACACGGTCACGCTCAAGTGCTCAACCTACACGTGCATGCACACACATACTCAGCCAGGGTGAGCTAGTGACCGTACAAACACCGGAAAATGTATATATTGAGCACAGCGAGCGTATTATGAAGTCCAATGACCGTATTTTTACAAATATACAGTGAGAGACAGTGTATTTATCTCGTTTCAATTAAGCCATATTAACCGGAAAGGATGCAGTATGGACTAGCATTACTTTGTTGTGTCCCGTCAACTTGCCGAACGAGAAGCTTGCAGGACGGGAGAAGCTTGCGCGCGGTGGCTCGCAGGACAAGGAGAAACTTTTGACTAATGCAAGCTCTCCCTCGCTCAGGCAGTGGACGTGCAACAGTTAATTCGGTGTCAGATTGCCAGAAGCATACACTATACTAGTACCATTATTGTTCGACTTCCCGAAGAGGCGAACAACCAAGCGCAAAGTTTACTACTAGTACTACTACTATAGAGGTATTTACTACTAGGAACCGGATGGTGGAGCGTCTGCACTCTTATTTTATTTTAATCTGTGATAAAGCAATCTTCAACACATTTGGTTCTCTTCGAGGGTTCTCGCATGTGATAATGGAAGTTGATTGCATGGAACACTCGCCACAATTCTTGCTTAATTCTGGCTCCTATCTTGTTAGAAATAGGAGCGCTTGGTAATATTTTCTCTTTTATTATTATTCAGCATGTAAAAAGGACAGTAAACCTGGCAGCGCATCTTTGTGCAAACCGTGCTTGCTGCACTTTGAATGTGACAGAGAGCTAGCTTGGTGAAAAACCTCGCTTCCTTCTTCTTTTTTTTGCAGGGTACCTCGCTTCCTAGTGACCAGTCTCTTGGCTGATCGTCCTAAGAATGCTTATATATGGATAAAGCTCTCTCATTTACCCGCAAAAAAGATTAAGACATATTAACCGGAAAGGAGGGAGTATGGACGAGCACTACTTTTTGGTGTGTCCCGTCAACTCACAGAACGAGGAGAAGCTTGCAGGATAAGGTGAAGCTCGCTTACGTCCTCTCCGTCTACCTCAAGCCTGGTGGCTTGCAGGACGAGGAGAAGCTTTTGACTAATGCAACCTACCCTCGCCCAGGCGGTGCACGTGCAGCAGTTCATTCGGTGTAAGATTGCCAGAGGCATACACTATAGTACCAACATTGTTCGACTTACCGAAGAGGCGAAGAGCCAAGCGCAAGGTTTAGTAGTATGAGTAGTACTACTACTAGTATACATGTACTAGGAACCGCATGGTGGAGCGTTTGTACTCTTCTTTTATTTTAATCTCTGATAAAGTACACATTTATTCGGGAGAAGTGCGGAAAACGGCAGCCCAATAGTACTATTAAAAACATCAAACATGTAATGATGATATCGATCAATCATGCTCGAATATATCCTGGCCTCCTGCGAGCCCGCCTGTGTGTTCTCGCTCCTCGTCTCTCTCAAGGAATGACGGGTTGGCCATTTTGCCGTCAATTAAGATCGGTTTGCTCGCACTCCAGTCCCACATGTCAGTGATACACCAAGAGGAAGTGCATTGACCGACTGGCCATACGCGTACTTGGTTTTGCACCTTCATACTACTCCTCCCTCCGTCACAGTTTATAGGGCGCACTTCATTCTCATGCATTTCTCTCCATGCATTTCCACCACCAGAGAGATTTTAGACACGTTTGCTTTAATGCTCAATTAATTAGGGCATGGTAACCGCAATCAAGTCCATAATTTTCTCTCGATGTAGGTGTGTATGCGGAGTGGAGTAAGTGCATGCATGTGTGTACCCGGGGTGGAAGAACTGCATGCATGTGTGTACGCATTATTTCCTCTAGTAATAGACGCCGTGCTATAACTACCAAAGCTATTTTTCAGGCCGATCGCTAGTCGCCTTGGTCCCAGAGATTGTTGAAGCGCGCTCTATAAACAGTGACGGAGGGAGTAGTATGAGCGGATTCAAAGAAGAGCGTATTGATGGTTTCTTCTTCCGAGCAACTTACAGTGGGAAAGGTGGGGCTTATGATTTGACTGCTCATTACTCACTATTAGTGCGGCGCAACGACCGGGCTGAGTCTCCCATGTGGTTGTGCACTACTCCCTCCATTCTTAAATATTATTAGTGTGGCGCAATGACCGGGCTGAGTCTCCCATGTGGTTGTGCACTACTCCCCCCATTCTTAAATATTTGTCTTTCTAGAGATTTCAACGAGTGACTACATACGAAGCAAAATGAGTGAATCTTCAATCTAAAATATGTCCATTTGAAATTTATAAAAAGAAAAATATTTAGGAACGGAGGGAGTATAATTTTGTGCATGGCACATGGACACGCATGCTGAAGAGGCTTCTGGCAATGCTATCAAGCTTCCATCATTTGTTTACATAATTGACATACTACACAAATAATTTTCCAGCGACATGAAATTGTACAATGCTCTGAGCTTTCAGCTTTTGTTTCGTGTGTCTTGCCATCCATGCTCTTTTGGAAAAAAATAAAAAACTAATTTCCTTGCTAATGCATTTCAGTGATTAGCAGATCAGAGTTAATATTTACATCACAACTGAAGACAAAGTTGTGAGAAGGTGTTTAATTAAAATTGATCCATGCTTTCATTGGCAGCAACTCCCCCCCCCCCCAGCTCTGTCTAAATCAACAAGGCATGTTGGAGAAAAAAGTAGCTGTCACGAGCATGCAACATTCCGATCATTTTGTGTAGTTCTACTAAAATAGAGTTGGGCGTCCCTGTTCCAAAGATATTAAGTGTGATTACAATAATAGAGGATTGTTGATGAAACAATAAACATACAAATAGAAGTCGGTCACCTTTGCAATCTCTCTTAAGACTAACTAGTTGGAGAAGATTAAGAAAATAGTTGGAGAAGATTAGGCTCGGAGTTGGATGAGGAGGATAGAGCAAAACCAATCTCCCTTTGTGCGGTCGCACTGAAATGTAGAGACGTTGCCTGTGTGACATTTTAGTACAACTGCACAAAACACTCTTAAGAAAAAAAGTGATTTGTGCAGTTCACCAAAAGGTCGCAATAGCAACGAGGTGAAATGGATAGCCCTGTTTGGAAAAAAGAGGTAGAAAGGAAACAATTATCGACCAATAACAGTTGATGACACATACGACGACAAAAAAGAAGCATATTTCTTGTCCTAAGGGAAGATAACAACACGGTTGTGTTTACCTAAAACGGTGTGAGGACGAGATTACAATATGGGAAGTACGTGGACGAGATACGTTTTGGGCAAAGAACTATGGAAGATCCACATGCAAGATTTTCCACATGCAGCGACGTCGGAAGATGGGCAGTGGAGCAAGGCCGGAGGGGATACCTGGGGGTCGTCGGGATGTAACTAGGAGAGCGGCGGCGGGCGGGATTTTCCCATACTGCGGCAGCGACCAAGGGGCATAGGCCCTACCACGCCGAAGCTTGGTCAGAGAGAACAACGGGTACCGCAAATCGGGACGTGCTGCCTCGACACCGTCGAACGGAGAAATGATGTACATCCCCCCTTTCTGCCGGCGGACGGGATGCGACCGGATCAGTGACCAACGGTGAGAGAGAGAGGCCACCGCCGCCTTATGTGAGATACTCTGAAGAGAGACAAACCCCGACATGCAGGCTCCATTGTATATAGTGGAGCAGACTACCTTTTTCTCCATAAAAATTGTTTTATATTCTGTGTGTGTGCCATTGAGCAATATAACTTTATTGAAAAATAACGCGCCAACACATCAAGTCGAACTTTGTTTCGTGCACGCGTGGTACACGACCTCCGTAGGTAAACAACCGCTACATGCGCTCAAATTAGCACGTGGGCTGCCATTTCGTAAAGAAATGAGCTCCACCGTGTACCCGCACGGGTGTGGCTGGGCACGAAGCGTGAGTACGTGCACCTATTCTCTTCGTGTACATACACCACCTACTTGGGGTTGTGTGAGAGAGATACAAACGTAGAGAGATATAGTGTGTGGGTTCGTGAGTGTTTTGGGGGGGGGGGCGTGAGAGATAGACAGGGAATATGTGTCGATGATATTTCGATCAAAACATGTAACATATGCAATGTGTGTGAAACAGAGGCCTCGATATATCATATATAGAGAGGGGGGCGATCCATGAGAAGAGAGTGGAGGTATCATTGGCGTGAGGTATCCATAGAATCGAAGAGAGGGATGATGTGTGTGTGTGTGTGCATTATTGATAAAGAGTGGCATCGAATTTGTGTGTGCCCACGTCAAAGATATAGGGAGGCTAGCCTACTGGAACATGAGAAGGGACAGGTGCGGTTTGTCTGTGTGGCATGGATACCTACCTACAACGCTCGACTATCCGTGTGTGTGGGGGGTGGGGGAGAGACCTAACTATAGAGGTACAATGGCTGGTATATGTGTAGAGGAGGAGAGAGACCTACCTTATATATTAAGTGAGATCGATTGGCATACATGCATATGTGTAGGAGAGGAATAAGGTTGGGAGAGAGATAGAGCTAGAGTGTCAGAGGGGTTGGTGGTGGAGTTGCTTCTCACAAATGGTGGGAGAGGCTTGCTAGACAAATGGAGAGCACATGTGCAATATCAATAAGAGAGGGGATCCCTACCTGTCTGTGCACGTGCGTGTGAGAGACGGGTCAGGAGGCATGCACGCATGATGAGGGGGATGATATGGCTGTGGTAAGCAGACGTAACTACATAGGAAGATCAATCGTCCTTTGTCGAAGAAAGGAGAGACATAACTTGTGAGGTACGTCGATCGATGCGTGGGAAAAAATAGTTAAAGTCGACCTAGGTATGTGTAGGGAGATCGATCAGTATACATGCATGTATGTGTTAGAAGCAAATAAGGCTCGGATAGAAGGATAGAGACAGAGGGGTGCAGCTAGGAGGTGGTGTGAGGGGCATACCATATCGAGGGGGAAGGAGTGTGTGAGTATGAGGTCGATGAAAAGAGGGGCGGGAGTGAGGCATGGACGGTGAGAAGAGAAGAGGGAAAACTTGTGTTTGTGGTAGGCACACCTGGCTAGAGAGGCATATCGATCGGTGTGTGTTGGAAAGAAGGAGCTGGGGGGCCTACACACACCATGGGTGAACGACCTAAAGTGAAAAGACGAATTTGCGCGATGGAGCTAGAGAATGTTGAGGGAGGGTGAGAGGGAGGCGGGCGTGTGCATGCATGAGAGAAAGTTAGCGCTAGCTACAAAGATAAGATGATTGTGTGGGTGTAAAAGACGAATAGAGATCATAATTCATTATAAAAAGTGAATTCGAATATTTGAAGAATCTATCATAGTGTTTTAAACCGATGCATGTGTGAATATATATAACGGTGATACGCATGGTGTGGTTATGAACATGTTATATTACATATAATGTATTTTCTATATAAAAAATAGAGTTGGTGGTGATGGTGTGTCTGCCATCCTACAATATAGGCCGTCCGATTTATATCTGACGGTTAGGAAGGAAACTATGGCAATTTTGGAAAAAGATACCCACACCCCTCTCCACATTTGCAAATAAGGCCTTCCCTCGTCCATCCTTTTCTCCCACAAGATAAACTACTCATACAAATGCATCTTGATGTTCCATGCAACGCATGGGCATCTTGCTAGTACTACATATAATATATAGAACATTGATTATAACTTGGGATAATGTGTGGCTTTTGCAGCTCAGGGCTAAATACTTGTCATAATGTAGGGGGCACTATACTTTGTGTGATAAACACGGTGTGCGTATGGAACATGGTTTAGATTATGAATATCTAGTTAGTACCACTACAGAAAAAATACACTTCCGTGATGATACGTGTTTGTCATAGTAGGTCACGTTTTCTGTCATGCATGTACATCCTTGACGATTTTATGACAGAATCAAGATAGCAATACCTGTGTTGTCGTAGAAGTGTTCCATGACATTACAAAAATTATCATCACGGAAGTGTCCACTTCCATGATGATAAATCGCGCGTCATAGAAGTGCTTTCGTCAAGGGTGACCGACACATGGCATCCACCATAACTGGTCGCCTTAAGCTATCGGGTTCCGGTTTGGATCTGATAACCCATTAATAGCCCGGACCAATGGTGATTTTCCACGTGTAAAATTCTCATTCGCCAACGAACCAGGTGTCGGCTCAGCATTGGGACAGATGTCAACCGTCCATTTGACAAGAATCGCCAATGAAACGTTGACATGTGGGACGGCCCAATAGAGGCCCATATAGGTCTAAAAGCTGGCCCAGGAACAGGCCCACAAGATTTCGTCAGATCTAATGGGCCGGCCCGTTAACAGCCTAACATTTTCTGGACCAAATTATAGCCCACATCAGATACGGGCCGTTAAATGACTGCAATATTTTGGGTCAGTTTACGGCCCATGTCAGACCCGCCCGTTAACAACCTGCAATAGTTTGGGCCAAATTACGGTCCACACCTGATCCGGCCCGTTAACTGACTTTTATTTCTTGGGCCAAATTACGGCCCATAAGAATACGGCCCTTTTAACAGCTACTGTGCCATTGGGCCCATTGGCAGCCTGATTTGCTCTTCGGCCTCTTAATGGCCCATTTAACAGTTCGTCCCGATACTAGTTTTGGCCTATCAGCGGCCATGTCTACATATGGGCCTCTTTCGGCCCGGTTTCACTTTTGGCCATTTAAAGGCCCGAGTTGCACCTGGGCCTAATTATGGTCCATAGTTACTTTCGGCCTCTTAACAGCCCGTAGTCTTCGTGAATACATTCTAGCCCAAATTGCCTATCGGCCCATTAAAGACCCTTGATAATGTTGGGACTAATTTAGGCCCGTTATACATCTGGCCTGCTTCCCGCCCGTCATGTAATTGGGTCAGCCAAGGCCCAAAAACATTTCACCCTGTTAATGGCCCGTCACCCGAATGGGCCAATTTATATTACAGCATGTTGTCGGCTGAATCTAGTTCTCAATATGTTAAAAGTCTATTTAATATTCGGGCCCAATTAAGGCAAGCGGTTTACTCGGTCTTTTAAAGACCCAAAACTAATAGTGGGCCAGATTAAGACTAGACCAAACTAATGGCCCAAGATGATTGTAGGCCCACGGTTCGGCCCGTACTAGCGATTGATGACCGGCCAGTTTTAGTACAGAAAATATTATTTTATAAACCTAACCTATTGGCTCATTGCGCATCGATCGAAGTGTCGTCCCGAGGGACCAAAGAACTACTGGTAGCTCATCGATCCACCGCCTCCCGTGCTTCTACAGCGTATCAAAGGTTCTTGTCTTGAGTCCTCGCAACACTTCACCGTTCACCCTCTCAGCTTGCTCGTTGCTCCTGGGATGTGCGACACAGGCAAATGAGATCTTGCTTCCAAGGGCATGAACATATTGCATGAAGGCGCGGCTCGTGAATTGGGTGCCGTTGTCGGTAATGATCCTTGCCGGGACTCCAAAACTACACACCAATTCTTTCAAGAACTTGATACCTAACTGAGCAGTCACCTTTCTCACGGCAGCTACTTCTGGCCACTTTGTGAACTTGTCAATGGCAATGAACAAGAATTTAAAGCCCCCGACAGCTCGGGGGGAAGGGCCGAGGATATTCATCCCCCAGACCAAAAATGGCCATGATAAAGGGATTGTCTGAAGAGCTTGAGCAGGCAGGTGGATATTCTTGGAATGGAACTGGCAGGCTTCACATTTGGTGACTAGCTCAACCGCATCTTGGAGGGTTGTTGGCCAATAGAATCCTTGTCGGAATGCTTTCCCATCTAACGCCCTTGATCAAATGTGGGAGCCGCACATGCGTTTGTGTATCTCAGCTAGCAGTTCCTTTCCTTCTTCCTGGCAGATGCACTTCAATTTCACACCATTGGGCCTCCTTCTGTATAGAGTTTCATCGACAAACTGATACATACTATCCCTCTGGGCTACTCTTTCAGCCTCATCTTGGTCATCGGGAAGTTTTCCAGTTTGGGGGAAATGGACTATGTGCCTAGCCCAAATTGGAGCCTGGGGCTCGGCAACAAGGACTAGCGGCACCTCCTCCACTGCGGGGGCATGTTCCTCCTTCACGGGGACCATAGGCCCGGCTGGAGGGTGCGGTCCAACAAGTGATGAGGAGTTGTTTCTGGCAGGGTCCCTGCCAGGAGCCCTGGGAGGCTCTACCGGGAGAGGCTTATCAGAGTCCATCTTTCTCCTTTTTTGGGCCATTGTTGCTGGGGATACGAAGGGCTGAGTTAGATGGAGAACAAAAGCTCCTGGTTCCACAGGAAGCTCCTGCGAAGCACACTTTGACAGATGGTCAGCTATGCTGTTTTCCGCACGGGGTACGTGCTCTGTTTGCAATCCGTCAAAGCGCTCCTCCAATCTTCTCACTTCCTCAATGTATGCCTCCATCAATGGACTTTGGTGATCCTTGTTGACTTATCTCACCACAAGCTGTGAATCTCCTCGAATGATCAGCTTCTTGATTCCCAATTATGCAGCAATCCTGAGCCCGGCAAGGAGCCCTTCATACTCTATTGTATTGTTGGTCGCCTCTACCCGGGCAAAGTGCATTTGGACGACGTACTTCAAGTGCTCCTCGGAGGGGGCAATGAGAAGCACGCCAGCCCCCGCACCTTCTAAGGAAAAGGCACCATCGAAATACATGATCCATTCTTGGGGCGCTTCCTTGCCGGGGATAACTGTTTCCAGCACTTCCTCATCAGGGGTTGGCATCCATTCTGCAATAAACTCTGCCAATGCCCTACTCTGGATTGTTGGTGTGCTCTCAAACTTCAGGCCAAAGCTGGATAACTCTAAATCCCACTCCACTATTCTGTCGGTAGCCTCAGGGTTTCGGAGTATCCTCTGCAACGGGAAGCGAGTGACAACCGTGATCTCATGGGCTTGGAAGTAGTGGCACGGTTTCCTTGAGGCCATGATGAGACCAAAGATCAATTTTTGCACGCCAGAGTACCTCGATCTAGCTCCCTGTAGCAGGGAACTGACAAAGTACACTAGGCGCTGCACCACTTTCTTCTTTGCCGTGTCCTTGGGGTCGCCCTCGCTGCCGTGTCCATTTCTGCCCTGATCCTTATCTGGCTCTATCGGTCCTTGCTCACTCTCTGCTTCCTCTACTTCCCGTTGTGCCACCAAGGCCGCACTAACCACTTGATTGGTTGCCGCCAAGTATAGTAGCAACGGCTCTTGGGGTTTGGGGGAACCAAGGTGGGCACAGATGATAAGTAGGCCTTCAACTCTTGCAAAGCTGCATCTGCTTCTGGGGTCCACTTCATGGGTCCTGCCTTCTTCAGGATTTTGAAGAACGGCAGGGCGCACTCGACAGACTTGGAGATAAATCTGCTTAGCACGGCAACGCACCCTGTCAAACGCCTCACATCCTTGACTGTCCTGGGCGCTTGAATTTGCTCGATAGCTTTGATCTTGTCTGGGTTGGCCTTAATCCCTCGATGGGATACAACGAACCCAAGTAGTTTGTCGGAGGGAACGCCAAACACACACTTCTCCGGGTTGAGCTTCAAGTTGATCTTGCGCAGATTAGCAAATGTCTCCTCCAAATCCTGAATAAGGGTTGCTCTGTCCTTGGTCTTGACCACAATATCATCCATATAAGCCTCAATGTTTCTGTGTAGTTCTGACTCAAAACCAATCTGGACTGCCCTTGCAAAAGTAGACCCGACACTCTTTAATCTGAAAGGCATGCGGATAAAACAGTATGTACCGCATGGGGTGATGAACAAGGTCTTCTCTTCGTCTTCTTTGGTCATGAAGATTTGGTGATATCCAGAATATGCATCCAAAAAGGAGAGCAAATCATAGCCTAAAGTGGAGTCCACAATCTGATCGATGCGCGGCAAGGGAAATGGGTCCTTGGGGCAAGCCTTGTTGAGATCTGTGAAATCTATGCACAGCCTTAGCCTTCCGAACAACCACTGGATTTGCTAACCAAGTTGGATGTAACACTCCTCTGACCAGACCAGCTGCCTCAAGCTTCTTGATCTCCTCTGCAATGAACTGCTGCCTCTCCAAGGCCTACTTTCGAACTTTATGCTTGACGGGTCGGGCATGTGGGCAGACAACAAGGTGGTGCTCGATTACCTCCCTGGGAACACTGGGGATATCAGATGGTTGGCAGGCAAACACATCGATATTCTCCCGCAGGAAGGCAACAAACGCGCTTTCCTATTTGTCATCAAGGGTGGAGCTGATAGTGAAGGTACCATCAACGCCAGCCAGCCCTGTCGGGACCTTCTTCACTTGTGGTGCAGCAACCTTGGATCTCTTGCTGTTGGAACTCACCGGCAAGTCATCATCAGGCGCAATGCACTCCGAAGAGGCACGCTTCCTAGATTCCTTGCCAAGCATCCCTGCTATCCTTCTTGTTTCCTCTGTTCTCCTTGGCACGAACTGTCGCTGCCGCTACCTCTGCGGCGACTGCACCCCGGTACATCTTATCCACGCAAATGATTGCGTCCTTCTCATCTGATGGGATGGAAATGACTCCTATCGGCCCGGGAATCTTCAAGGTTTTGTAGGCATAGTGGGGTGCCGCCATGAATTTAGCCAGGGCTGGGCGTCCAAAGATTCCATTGTACGACAAGGGAAGGTCGACCACATTGAACATAATCTTCTCAGCCCGATAGTTCAGTTCCCCCCAAATGTCACTGGCAACGTGATCTTTCCCTTAGGATGACTCCTGCCCGGATTAACTCCTTGAAACGTGCCTGTGACCTTTAGCTCTTCCTCTGCTATCTGAAGTTTGCTGATGACCTTTGGGAAAATCAAATTCAACCCGGCCCCGCCGTCAACCAACATCTTTGTGACCTTGAGGTTGCGAATTGTTGGAGAGACCAACAATGGCAAACATCCTACTGCAATGGTACAGTCGGGATGGTCCTCTTCGTCGAAGATGATGGGTGTGCGTGACCATTTGAGTGGTTTCCGAGCCTCTGGCGCTGGTTCCACGACATTGACCTCACGTGCCCACCATTTGAGTTGGTGGTGAGAGGAGTGCAGGGATGCACCTCCGCCAATGCACAGGGCGTTAGTGGCCTTCTGGAACTCCTCCTCACTAGTTTCCTCTTCATCCCCTCCATCACTCTCATCATTGCAAGCTTCCTTCTCTCAACCCCTGGCGGGTTTTCCTTGGTTCCGGAAGGGTTTGCCGGGGCGATTTGCTTCACCGCCTCGGCCCTTACCGCCAGCAGCATTCTGACCTTTTTCCTTATCACGCTTCTCATATTTTTACTCTCTGCCTCTTGACGAGCCGCTCAACCTGATAACACTCTTGCAGGTCGTGCCCTTGGTCCGATGAATTTTGTAGTACGGCCCGTCGCCTTTCCCAGCCTTCTCGGCAGTCAGCACACACGACAGCTTCCTTGCCGGGAGCTTTGGCTTTAGCCTTCTTGCCGGTACTAGGTGTGTCGGATCCTTCGACAGTCATCACTGCCTTATCCTTGTGTATCTTGTTGCGCTTCTTGCTCCTCTTCTGACTGGTGGATTTGTCATCGTCTTCTGAGTCGACGTTGACGCAATCCTCTTCTCCTGGGAGTTTCCTTCCTTCCTCCATCCGAGCACACTTGTCCACCAAAGTGTAAAGCTCCTTCACAGTATTGGACAACCGCACGTTCATCTTGGAACGAATCCTGTGGTTACGCACATTGGATTGGAAGGCAGCTATCACAGCTGCTGGATGGATATTTGGGATGTTCCTGTGGACTTTGCTGAATCTCTGCAAATACTTCTGAAGAGTCTCTCCTTCTTTTTGCTGGAGAAGCTGCAAATCACTGGGCCGGTCTGGTTCTTGATGACCACCAGTGAAGGCGCCAATGAACTCATGGCACAGGTCAGCCAATTACGAAATGGAGTTCTCCGGCAGGTGCATTAGCCAAGACCTCCCATTGGACTTGAGTGCCAAAGGGAAGTAGTTGGCAAACTCCTTCTCATCTCCTCCCCCGGCAGCCTGAACAGCGATGGTGTAGATGCTTAGAAACACTGTCGGGTTTAGCCTTCCATCATACTTCTCGGGTATCTCTGGCTTGAACGTACGAGCGGACAGCAACAGACTTGCCGCTTCTCATGAGTAAAGGCAGGATACCCAACCTCGAAAGGCAGGTACTCGCCAGGCTCGAGCGCAGGCTCGTCAATGTCGGGTCCCTCGCACCCATTAGCCCGACGGTGGTCGTCGCGGCGTTGCTCAACGATGACGCGTGCGTCTCCCCTCTGCTTGTCCTCTAGGGCTCGTCGTTGGCCTGGACGTGCTCGAGGGTCAGAGGAGGCCATCCAGACGTTGTCAGGTTCTTGATTCTGCCGCGCTCGCGCTGGTTGCCGTGGTGGGGACTGTACCGTGGGGGTGGCCCCATCCGTACGACCAGCAGCGCGAGCTGTCGTCGTCACCTGGGGAGGTCGTGGCAGGCCAGATCGTTGTGAGCCCCCAGCCTCGGCGAAACCGAGCAGACTCTGAATGGTGGCACGCCACTCGTCCATCTGCTCGGCCACCGGCGGAAACCTCAGTAGCAGCTGGGCCCACGCAATGGCTTCCGTAGTCGTGCTTAGGATGGGCGATGATGATGTGGATCGCACCATCGCTCAGCTTCTGAAGGTGCCAGTGGCGACAACACCATGCCCTTGCTGTTGCGAGGCGGTCATCTAGATGGCATAATGACATGGTGAAGGCACTCGAGGGCCAGCGGCTCCGTTGGGCGCAGCGACCTGGTCGACCCGCCCCGGGGTAGGCGCATGCACCGTAGTCACTCCCGTGGCGGGGGTGACCGGAGGACAGCGTGCGATTCGCCCCGGACCGAGCGCCATCACTGTGGTTGTGCCCGTCGGTGAGGGGAAGGGGCGTAGATGGAACAATCCCTTCACTCGTACCTCGTGCAGCGTGGCCACCGGGATGTTGCTGATGTTGTTCTCCTCCGGCGCCTCCTACTCCCGCTTCAGCCACGGGGGAGGTGGTGACAGCGCCGCCTACTCCGACCACATCCCCAGCGGCGTGCATGTCCCCACGCACCTCCGCATCCCCCGTAGCATTGGTGGCCGCGGGTGGTGGAGCCTTCAAGGTGGACGGGTGAGCCGAAGCATCGGATTTCTTCTTGGGCGCCATGGTCGATGGAGCTGTCGAAGATGAAGATGGCGATGAAGATGACGCTTTGCTCATGCTTTCAAGTTCACGCAAGTGATCCCCCTACCTGGCGCACCAAAGATGTCGTGGGAAACCACGGCCACCTATGGGACCAAGGGTCCCTTGCTGGTTCGGCAGGGGGGATGTCACATTGCACAAAGAGCAGAAGAGCGCGGGGCAGCACGAAGAGATCACACAAGCAATTTTACCCAGGTTCGGGCCGCCGTGAGGCATAAAACCCTACTCCCGCTTTGGTGGGAAAATGGTGGTGGTCGTAGTGCATTCGCCCGGCAGGGTTGCCTCAGGGCGAAACGGCTACGAGCATATGAAATATGAGGGGTGGATTCACTAACACAGGGTCCAACCCTTTCTAAGGTCGCCATGGACCTCCTTTTATAGGCTAAGGGGTCACCATAGTGGCAAATCAATCATTATGCACTGATAAGATAGCAAATAGTTCTATCATACCTAACTTTGTAGGCTGACAGAGCGCAATAAATGCGCCGCTCAACGTCACATCGCTTCTTGCCCGGCAGGCCTTGCCGGGCTATCTTGCCAGCTTCGTGCCTGCTCGCTTGACACATTGCAGGACGAGTGTCGTCTGCAGGTATCTCCTGTAGAAATAGGCTGCCATGTGGCAAATGGCTGCCACTTAGTCACTTTACGGCTTGACACCGCACTGATCGACGACGTGCGTCGTGGTGAGGTGGTTTCGCATCCGTGAGTCCCGGCAGGCCCTACCGGGGCGTCTTGGGGGTTCTCTTCCGGGGGTAACCCCGTCCTCGCCGGGCTCGCCTGCCCGGTAAGGGAGGCTTTGCACCTAGTGGTTTCCCACTTCTTTGGCTTGGTCTTGGTCCTCCCGATCTGCATGTTGATCCTTTTAAGATCTTGGTCTCTTATACCTTGGCCTAATATTATGTGTAATCTTGCTCCCATTCCTATGCACAGTCTGGGCAATAGACCCAGGGTCTGTTGCACCGACAAGTAGCACTGTCAATTTCGGCGCAGAAATGACATTGGTTCTTGTTGGACCTTCGTGATCAACTACAAGTAATATCTCAAGTGAAGGTGTGTCCTCAATGACCATACCGTGGTACACATCTTGTGATGTCTTCTTGCCGCACCAGCAACACACATAAATAGTCCGGAGAGTCATGGAGGTGATGTGGAAGCTACTCAACCCATTGATCGCCTCAAGACAAAGGTACTCGAGTGCAGTACAGCCACGGAGCAGGCGCTCCATGTCACCGTTTGGGAGGTGGATGGCGATGAGCTCGAGGTGCTTTAGTCGTGGTAGAATAAGAGCGGGCGCGTCATTAAGGGGGGATGGCAGTTCCTAAACTTGGCGACGCACAGCGTGGGCGCGAGGCGGAGCGCAGACGTTGGCAGCGAGCGCATATGCCCATCATCAAAAGTGAGCTCCTCGAGCTAATCTAGGGCGGGGGATCAGAACCAGTCGCAAGCTTGGCTTGGTCCTTGCCGTTGGATGGAACTTGCCCATTCTAAGGCCTCTGGTTGGGCCAGGGTGACTACCGAGGATCGATCTTGGAGAACACATCCAAGCTTTTGTGATAGCCATGGCAGAGCTCGTGGGTGTCGATAAGGTCGAGAAGGGTGGAGTTCCATATGGGCGCCACCGCTAGGAAAGTACGGTTGTCTGTGCCCCATATTTGATTGCGAGGAGGGAGATGATGACTGTCAACATATCATCAGGGAGGCTGCTGATGAAGTCTAGGCCTGCATGAGTCGCTTGCGGTTCTTGCTCGCCCCGCCTCCGCTTGTTGGCAGCCCCGTTCTCCACCTCTGGAGTCTCCTTATCAGCGGCGCTTTCTGATAGAAGTGGGAGTACATGGAATATTTAGTTAAAACAGGGCAATAGAAAAGTGTATTGGTAACTAGAAGTTAGTAGGTAGGGATATAGTAAGAAAATGGAATAACAATTAGTTGCTTAAATACTACACAATTCATTTGATATTGCTGGCTAAGTCAACATGCAGATACTTGAAAAGAAAACTTACTTCGAACAAAGTCTGGACGGATGATATCATCGGGGAAGTTAGCATATATGTCATGACCAGGCTCTTTTATGTGCAGTGCAATTTTAGTGCCAGCTTCAGTACATAAAACTTAGAAATTTCTTTCCAAAGGCCAGTTTCAAAATAGGAGTCACCACATTCATCAAGTCTTACAGTAGCAACGATTGTAAATCCATGGTTTGTGTTCAGTATGGCATCCCTGCAGTCTTGATTTATGTAAAGGGAAAGATTGTGCACTATAGATTCTATTGCATAGCAAGGGACACGCTGTAGAAAATGGTAGGATTGTTAAAGAAAATATGGTAACATGCAAATATGGGCCCAAATTCAAAGAACTGTACAACAGTTGAAATCGAAGGACAAAAATCTATAATTAAACAGATAGGGTAAACATGATGTCATGGAAATATGAGAGTAATCAAAAGAACAATACATCATTAATTTGCCTAATATAGAAAGAAGAGGAAAAAAACCTTTGACGTATATGGTCCATGTGGCACCTTTTATCCAAATGTAGCAATATTTAGTATATGTTCAGGAAAGTAGGCCACGCCAACCAATTTAGGGTGAGATTGAACATACCGCGTGCATCTTCAAGTCATCTGGTACGGTGAGATGAAACTCCATGGATGTCTGCCGGAGGCTGCAAAGTTCTGATGTGTCCGCACACTGTACACTCTATGAATGAAAGAAAACCCTCAAATCAGCTCGAATAAAAATGAATTCACGGCGATTTTGGCCGGGTGATTAAAGGAGGCAGGTGAACTGGGATAAGAGATGAGATAATATCTCATTAAATTAGTTACCTTGTTGTCCATGAGAAAAAACCCTCAGTACAGTGGATTCCCCAACTGGGCGGAGCTGGGTCGACCACGAGGAGCGTTGAGAAAGTCGATGGTGATAGGCGGCGGCAAGCGGAAGTGGCGAAATGCGGTGGAGTTTACCGGCAGCCTGGCGGCAGCGGCAGGCGTCGAGCTAAGTGGTTGTCGTCGCAATAGACAGTGCCATGCATAGACGTGGAGCATGTGCAGGTGTGAAGTGGGACCAGAGGGGGTGGTGGGCGGGGTGAGGGTTTTTGTGACGTGGGGATGGTGAGGGTTTTCTTTTTTCTTTTTTGAATTGGGTGGTGAGGGTTTTCTGTCCCACAAAGAATTTTGGAGGCAACGGTTTGCTAGAGTCAACCGTGTGTTATTGATGTAACAGGAAAAATGAAAGTCATTGCACACGGTTCCAATTTTGGGAACCGTGTGTGATTGATGTACTACCTCCGTCCTGTTTTATTGGTCCCCTTTGTAATTTGTACCAAATTTTGACCAAATATTTAACGAACAAATGTTTATGCATGTCACTAAAAATATATCATTGAACGTTACTTTTAAATACGCATCCAACGATATAATTTTCGCTGACCTACACTAACATTTTGTCAGTTAAATCTTTGGTCAAAATTTAACACAAATTACAAAGGGGACCAATAAACCAGGATGGAGGTAAATTCCATCAACCGAACTGATTGCATCCATATCCCACATTTAGACATAAGTAAACGTAAATTAAACATACTCAAACATAGATAATAAGCATACACAAGCATAGTTCAACCATAAGTACATAGTTCAACCGTCATTAAGACACTACATAGCCATACATAGTTCGATCCCACATCTCATCTCATTTGCCGGCACGATCCTGAAGCTTCTCCAGGTACTCGGCATATGCGCCGTGCGCCATCCTGCGAGAATACTTCTGCTTGAAGGAGCCAACGACCCGTCCTCTTGCATGCGCCATAACACTTTGATACGCGTCATGAAGCTTGTGGTTGCAAAATGGGCATCGATAACTGCCGTCCCAGGTCCTAATACGCCTGTTATGCATTCCTGCATAAAGCTCCCTCAGGATTTTCCTCTTGTACCTCCTCTGGCCATCTTCATCCTTGTTGACCGCGTCGTCAGATAGCACCTATACAAATAGTAAAAAAATGTGGCGTCAAATTAATGTTTACAAACTAATCTCTAACGAACATTTGGCAGTTGCCAAAATTTGGAATCAAATCAATGTTTACATGCCGTGAAGTAGGATTAGGAATTTATGGCTATTTTTTATACATATCCAGTGATTATGGTTAGAATTTTAAGCACAGCCGTCTATGTACAGACCAATCTTGAAGAAAATAATGGCACAAACATATATGTATGTCATTCAAAATCAATTGTCAAGTCCTGGCTAGGAATTATTAGCACGAACACTAACCCTAGTCGGATTACTAGCATAAATCATTTGCACAGATGAAACAACTAATCACTTATCACTTGTACCATTCAAACAATCAATACACTATACGGATCTAACGAAAATTACTCAGATTTCATGGATTGGGAGAACATAACCATAGGATTTCTATTCCAAAAAGGGGGAGGCAGGAGTAACCAGAGAAACCCTAGGATCGATTTGACACATAAATGGGTATAGATGACTAACCACTTGTTCGTCGTCGTCGGAGTCGTCACCGGAGTCGTCGCCGGGGTCGTCGCCGGGGTCGTCTCCCGAGTCATCACCGGAGTCGTTGTGGACCTCCGCCTCCGGCTGTGGAAGCTCGACAATGTTAGGGTGCAACGATACCTCGCCGGCGGTGACGGCAACCTTTGTCTCCATCTCCACGCCGTGCTCCGGTGCTTCAGTAGCCCCGGTGTCGCCACTCCCTCCGATGGGGCACTTCGGCAGCATCCTCATACACTGACGGCTTTGAGGACTGAGAGCGGAGTCGAGGATGCAAGCGGAGAGAGAGGATTGTGTGTGTGTGGTGAGGAAGGGGGTGCGGCCGCTCGGGCACGCCATTAATATGGAGTAGTGGGAGAGAGACGGGCGGCGGTCAAACCGCTGGCTCACCGAGCGCACCAGACTGCTGGCATGCCTACCGTCGTTTCACACAGCTACTCGGGCGCCTCCCGAAGACACTGCGCAACGAGCACGCCTCCCGTCAATTCACACACCTGAACACACGCCTCCCAGTCTGCTTGCGTGGCGAACTGCTCGCATGCGTCCCGTCAACTCACGCCTGCTCGCACGGCACACGGGTCGCGTGGTGGCACGTATATTGTTTTTCTATTTGGATGATTAATGCTGGCGCTTTATTGCTTAACCGAAGCATGGCATGTATCCATTGTTGGTCTAATGCTCACGGTTCAAATAAATAATCCGTTTCAGATATAGGTTCCCAATTATTAACAATCTCCCGTTTGTAAGAAGATAAAGATTACATCAAAACTGGTCTCAAATTTGACAAAAAAAATACAATGCCACTTTGTATTGGTGTCCATATGACAACACGATAAGTTTCATGAATTTCAAATAAGTTTTGGATGTACTAGAATTTAAAAATCAATATTCTCAATGTTTGAAATTTCTTGCACGTGGAGTAAACATGCACCCAGTGAGACACATGTGTTTTTGCAATCCATTTAGGTGCACTGTCACGTGTGCATGTAGCTCAAATTTGATTCTTGCACATTATACCCCTAGAAAATCAATCAATGTACTAAAACATCTTAATGATCTCTGCTTTTTTAAATTAAAATATCCCTCCTTTAGTAACATATGTTCACTGCGGGATAATTTAACATGCATCGTAGATGCGGTGGATTCGCGGTGTTTGTGTGTGTGTGTGTGTGTGTGTGTGTGTGTGTGTGTGTGTGTGCGTGGGGGGTGGCGGGTGGCTCGCAGTACATTGCGAGTCGTGAGCCACCGTGTGGGTTGGCCGTTTTGTGAGGCAGGTGCCACATCAGAGTCCTGAATTCGTTATTTAAAACATTACACAACCCTTTCATACATACATGTTTTGGCCACATGCAGTCAATGGTTGTCCTACACGACACTCAATACTCGCGTGAGACGCTTTTATGGGCCCGCGAGGTCGTCGTCCATCACTTTGATGAATAGACGGCAGTGAGGTTAATTTGACCAGCAAGGTAAACTCATTTTTGTTTGTGTTATGGTGGGAGTATACATATCATATGCGTCGAAGAGGTGGGAGGGGACTAGCATATATACTATACATACGCATCCGTGAACAAGTACACCTCACTCAGTGTCAGGACTTTTCGTTTTCCGAGGCACGTGTCACATCAAAGTTGTGAAATTGGCTATTCAAACATCACACAACACCTTTGGGGCCACATGCATGCAAGCGGTGGTTATCCTAGGACACTCACGTGTGACGCTTCCATCTGTGGGCCTACGAGGCCATCGTTGATGCATGCATCACTTTGACCTACATCGGGAGAGGTTAATTAATTAATTTCACCATCAAGGAGGATTCTTTTTGGGTTGTATTACGGTAGGAGCATATAGTATGTGTCGAAGATGGGGAAGGGGACCATCATATGTAGTACGCTTCATGAACCTCGCTTTGTGTGGGGTCTTTACGGTTTTCGAGGCATGTGCCACATCAAAGTTGTGCATTCTGGGTATTCAACATATGTTTGGCTCATATAAAAGGCGATGGTGGTTGTCCTCTCGCACCCACTTAAGCGGTTATCAGCGATATCGATGCTTTCCATCTGTGGGCCCGCTTGGTCCATCACTACTTTGCCTAACAATGAGAGAGGTTAATTTGACTTAGGAGGTGATTTTTTTTGTTTGTAATACGGTATATATATAGGTCATGCTCTAGGATGACATGATACAGTTTGAGCACACACATGCATGTGTACGTACGGCTCCCATCGAGCCGAAGTGGCTAGTACCACAACACATCATGAACCGGTCTCGCTCTGTGTGGGGACTGTGCGATTTTTGACACACGGGACACATTAATGTTGTGAAATGGTATTCAAACATGCATGCACGCATCACCTCCATACATATGCATGTAGTGGTTGTCTTCGAACGGTGTACTCCCTCGCGTGGTTATCGGCGACAAGCCTATATATTCCTGGGCCCGCGTGGACATCCATGATCACCTTGACCGACAACAAGATAGGTTACCATGGCGGATTCTTCCTTTGGTTCGTGTTATCGTAGTATAGGTTATGGTGAGATTCAGACCTAATTAAGTTTGAGCGCATACTATGCACACATGCATGCATGAATCCCCATCATCGGCTTGAACTGTGGTGTGACATACATATGCATCGTCAACTAACCCTCACTCAGTGTGGCGATTTCTGGTTCGAAAGCACGGTGCCACATCAAAGTTGTTCCATTGTGTATTCAAGCACACCTCTCCATACATATGTTTGGGCCACACGCAGGCAGTGGTTGTCTTCGGGGACTAGCTACTTGCGTGATTATTGGCAAGCTAGCCAATCTCCGGGGTCGCATGGATGGCCATCACTTTGACCAACAACAAGAGAGAGGTTGTACGATCCAGGTGGATTATTCTTGGTTCGTGAGATGCCTCTTGATACGTCTCCAACGTATCTATAATTTTTTATTGCTCCATGCTACTTTATCTACTGTTTTGGACTATATTGGGCTTTATTTTCCACTTTTATATTATTTTTGGGACTAACCTATTAACCGGAGGCCCAGCCCGAATTGCTGTTTTTGCCTATTTGGTGTTTGAAGAAACGGAATATCAAACGGAGTCCAAGCGGAATAAAACCTTCGAAACGTGATTTTCTCACGAACATGATCCAGAGACTTGGACCCTCGCCCACGGAACAAAAGGCGGTCACGACGGTGGGGTCGCCCCAGTGGTGCCCCCGCCTCGTGGGCCCCTGTTACTCCACCGACGTACTCCTTCCTCCTATATGTACGTCGTACCCCAAGCGATCGAACAGGAGGCAAAACCTAATTCCACCGCCGCAACTTCCTGTATCCACGAGATCCCATCTTGGGGCCTGTTAGGAGCTCACGGGAGGGCATCCACCATGGAGGCTTCTACATCATCACCATAGCCCTCCTCCGAAGTGTGAGTAGTTTACTTCAGACCTTGGGTCCATAGCTAGTAGCTAGATGGCTTCTTCTCTCTTTTGGATCTCAATACAATGTTCTCCCCTCTCTCATGGAGATCTATTCGATGTAATCTTCTTTTTGCGGTGTGTTTGTTGAGACCGATGAATTGTGGGTTTATGATCCAGATTATCTATGAATAATATTTGAATCTTCTCTGAATTCTTTTATGTATGATTGGTTATCTTTGCAAGTCTCTTGAATTATCCGTTTGGTTTGGCCAACTAGATTGGTAGTTCTTGCAATGGGAGAAGTGCTTAGCTTTGGGTTCAATCTTGCGGTGTCCTTTCCCAAAGTGATGTAAGGGCAGCAAGGCACGTATTGTATTGTTGCCATCGAGGATAACAAGATGGGGTTTTATCATATCGCATGAATTTATCCCTCTACATCATGTCATCTTGCTTAAGGCGTTACTCTATTTTAACTTAATACTCTAGATGCATGCTGGATAGCGGTCGATGAGTGGAGTAATAGTAGTAGATGCAGAATCGTTTTGGTCTACTTGTCTCGGGCGTGATGCCTATATACATGATCATACCTAGATATACTCATAACTATGCTCAATTCTGTCAATTGCTCAACAGTAATTTGTTCACCCACCGTAGAATACTTATGTTCTTGAGAGAAGCCACTAGTGAAACCTATGGCCCCCGGGTCTATTCTCATCATATCAATCTCCATTACTTTAATACTTGCTTTGTTTTTACTTTGCCTTTTACTTTTCACTTTGCATCTCTATATCAAAAATACCAAAAATATTATTTATCATCTCTATCAGATCTCACTCTCGTAAGTGACAGTGAAGGGATTGACAACCCATAATCGCGTTGGTTGCGAAGAGCTATCGTTTTGTGCATGTACGAGGGACTTGTGTGTGGCCTCCTACTGGATTGATACCTTGGTTCTCAAAAACTGAGGGAAATACTTACGCTACATTGCTGCATCATCCTCTCCTCTTCGGGGAAATCCAACGCAGTGCTCAAGAGGTAGCAAGAAGAATTTCTGGCGCCGTTGCCGGGGAGGCTCACGCAAGAGCAAGTCAAGCACCATACCAAGTACCCATCACAATCCCTATATCCCGCATTACATTATTTGCCATTTGCCTCTTGTTTTCCTCTCCCCCACTTCACCCTTGCCGTTTTATTCGCCCTCTCTTTCCCAATATCCTCCTCTTTTTCCCGTTGCCTTTTCTCGCTTGCCTTTTGTTCGCTCGTGTGTTGGATTGCTTGTTCGTCGCGATGGCTCAAGATACTACCAAATTGTGTGACTTCACCAATACCAATAATAATGATTTCCTTAGCAGTCCGATTGCTCCTCTTGCCAATACTAAATCTTGTGAAATCAATACTGCTTTGTTGAATCTTGTTATGAAAGATCAATTCGCCCACCTTCCTAGTGAAGATGCCGCTACTCATCTGAATAGCTTCGTTGATTTATGTGATATGCAAAAGAAAAAAGATGTCAATAATGATGTCGTTAAATTGAAGTTATTTCCTTTTTCGCTTAGAGATCGTGCTAAAGCGTGGTTTTCATCTCTGCCTAAAAATAGTATTGATTCTTGGAACAAGTGCAAAGATGCTTTTATCTCTAAGTATTTTCCTCCTGCTAAGATTATCTCTCTTAGGAACGATATTATGAATTTTAAGCAACTTGATCATGAACAAGTTGCACAAGCTTGGGAGAGAATGAAATTAATGATACGTAATTGTCCTACTCATGGTTTGAACTTGTGGATGATTATACAAAACTTTTTTGCCGGATTGAATTTTGCTTCTAGAAATCTTTTAGATTCAGCCGCGGGAGGCACTTTTATGGAAATCACTCTAGGAGATGCTACTAAACTTCTAGATAATATTATGGTTAATTATTCTCAATGGCATACCAAAAGATCTACTAATAAAAAAGTGCAAGCGATAGAAGAAATTAATGTTTTGAGTGGAAAGATGGATGAACTTATGAAATTATTTGCTACTAAGAGTGTTTCTTCTGATCCTAATGATATGCCTTTGTCTACTTTGATTGAGAATAATAATGAATCTATGGATGTGAATTTTGTTGGTAGAAATAATTTTGGTAACAATGCGTATAGAGGGAATTTTAATCCTAGGCCTTATCCTAGTAATCGTTCTAATAATTATGGAAATTCCTACAACAACTCTTATGGAAATTTTAATAAGATGCCCTCTGAATTTGAGAGTAGTGATAAAGAGTTTATGAATTCACAAAAGAATTTTAATGCTTTGCTTGAAGAGAAATTAATTAAAGTTGATGATTTGGCTAGGAACGTTGATAGAATTTCTCTTGAGGTTGATTCTTTAAAGCTTAGATCTATTCCTCCTAAGCATGATATCAATGAGTCTCTCAAAGCTATGAGAATTTCCATTGATGAGTGCAAAGAAAGAACCGCTAGGATGCGTGCTTCCAAAGATGCCTTTATTAAAGCATGTTCTTCCAATTCCTATGAAAATCAAGATGAAGATCTAAAAGTTATTGATGTGTCCCCCATTAAATCTTTGTTTTGCAATATGAATCTTGATGAAACTGAATATGATCTTCCTTTACCTAGAAGGCGTTCTAAGAATTCGGAGTTTTTAGATCTTGATGATGAAATTGATAAATGTGGGATTGAAAGAAATAAAAACCTAGATGTTGCTAAACCCACTATATTGGATCTCAAGGAATTTAATTATGAAAATTGCTCTTTAATTGATTGTATTTCCTTGTTGCAATCCGGGCTAAATTCTCCTCATGCTTATAGTCAAAATAAGGCCTTTACCGAACACATTGTTGATGCCTTGATGCAATCTTATGAAGAAAAACTTGAGTTGAAGGTCTCTATCCCTAGAAAGCTCCATGATGAGTGGGAAACTACTATTAAAATTAAAATTAAAAACTATGAGTGTCATGCCTTGTGTGATTTGGGTGCTAGTGTCTCTACTATTCCCAAAACTTTGTGTGATTTGCTAGATTTCCGTGACTTTGATGATTGCTTTCTAAACTTGCATCTTGCGGATTCCACTATTAAAAATCCTGTGGGAAGAATTAATGATGTTATTATTGTTGCAAATAGGAATTATGTGCCCGTATATTTTATCGTACTTGATATAGATTGCAATCCTTCATGTCCTATTATTCTTGGTAGACCTTTCCTTAGAACGATTGGTGCAATTATTGATATGAAGGAAGGGAATATTAGATTTCAATTTCCATTAAAGAAAGGCATGGAACACTTTCCTAGAAATAAAATAAAATAACCATATGAATCTATCATGAGAGCCACTTATGGATTGCCTATCAAAGATGGCAATACCTAGATCTATCCTTGCTTTTATGCCTAGCTAGGGGCGTTAAACGATAGCGCTTGTTGGGAGGCAACCCAATTTTATTTTTAGTTTTTTGTTTTTGCTTATGTTTAG
This sequence comes from Aegilops longissima, assembly GCA_021605205.1. Taxonomy (NCBI): domain Eukaryota; kingdom Viridiplantae; phylum Streptophyta; class Magnoliopsida; order Poales; family Poaceae; genus Aegilops; species Aegilops longissima. The sequence goes on from CM038676.1 coordinate 287,092,314, forward strand.
GAATAAATAATCCATCTAGCCTCTGTTTAGATGTGGTTTTATGTTTTAATTAGTGTTTGTGCCAAGCTAGACCTATTGGATCTTCTTGGATGATAGTTATTTGATCTTGCTGTAATTTCCAGAAACTTTGCGCTCAGTGCCCGAATTATTAAAAATCATCAGAAGGTGATAAAATACTGATTCCAATTGCTTCTGATCAATAAACAAATTTTCTAGGTCTTCTAATTTTGGTAGATTTTTTGGAGTTCCAGAAGTTTGCGTTAGTTACAGATTACTACAGACTGTTCTGTTTTTGACAGATTCTGTTTTTCGTGTGTTGTTTGCTTATTTTGATGAATCTATGGCTAGTAAAATAGTTTATAAGACATAGAGAAGTTGGAATACAGTAGGTTTAAAACCAATATAAATAAATAATGAGTTCATTACAGTACCTTAAAGTAGTATTTTGTTTTCTTTCTCTAACGGAGCTCACGAGATTTCTATTGAGTTTTGTGTTGTGAAGTTTTCAAGTTTTGGGTAAATTCTTTTGATGGATTATGGAACAAGGAGTGGCAAGAGCCTAAGCTTGGGGATGCCCATGGCACCCCAAGATAATCAAGGACACCAAAAGTCAAAGCTTGGGGATGCCCTGAAGGCATCCCTCTTTAAATCTACTTCCATCGGTAATTTACTTGGAGCTATATTTTTATTCACCACATGATATGTGTTTTGCTTGGAGCGTCTTGTATCATTTGCGTCTTTGCTTGTTAGTCTACCACAATCATCCTTTCTATACACACCTTTTGAGAGAGCCATACATAAATTGGAATTTGCTAGAATACTCTATGTGCTTCACTTATATCTTTTGAGCTTGCTAGTTTTGCTCATAGTGCTTCACTTATATCTTTTGAGCGTGATAATTTTTGCTCTAGTGCTTCACTTAGATTTTTTAGAGCACGGTGGTGGATTTGTTTTAAAGAAACTATTGATCTCTCATGCTTCACTTATATTATTTTGAGAGTCGTTAATAGCATGGTAATTTGCTTAATATTAATATACTTGGTATTCAAGATATGTGAAACTTTCTTTTGAGTGCGTTGAATACTAAGAAAAGTTTGATGCTTGATAATTGTTTTGAGATATGGAGGTGATAATATCAAAGTCAAGCTAGTTGAGTAGTTGTGAATTTGAGAAATTCTTGTGTTGAAGTTTGCAAGTCCGTAGCATGCACGTATGGTTAAAGTTGTGTAACAAATTTGAAACATGAAGTGTACACGCTTGTGCATCCTTATGAGTGGCGGTCGGGGACGGCGATGGTCTTATCCTACCAATCTATCCCCTAGGAGCATGCGCGTAGTACTTGATTTTGATGACTTCTAAATTGTTGCAATAAGTATATGAGTTCTTTTGACTAATGTTGAGTCCATGGATTATCGCACTTTTACCTTTCCGCCTTTGCTAGCCTCTTGATACCGTGCATTGCCCTTTCTCACCTTGAGAGTTGGTGCAAACTTCGCGGTGCATCAAACCCGTGATATGATCGCTCTATCACACATAAACCTCCTCATATCTTCCTCAAAACAGCCACCATACCTACCTATTATGGCATTTCCATAGC